>CM035409.1:24142156-24254656 GCA_020310875.1 Ceratopteris richardii | reverse complement strand
ATATGAGTATATAGCCTTTCAATCTAAATTGAAATGGAACTCCCTTACCTGATAATACCTCATCTATTATTTTTGAGGAGGATTCGTTGGTCCATGCCATGGAGCTTCTTCATGAACTCTTTCAAGGCATTCACTAACACAGTACATGCACTCCTTAAGCATCCACCTCTTTGTCATAGATCCTTCTGGTTTTGCTCTTTGTCGCACATAACCTTTTAATATTTCTATAAATCACTCAACTCAAAACATCCATCAAGTGTTTACAACACCTACAATCTCTATTTCATCCACAAGAAGGACTAATAAATGAACCTGAATATAAAAAATGATCTTGTAAGCTCTTTCTCCATCAAACATAGTAGCTCCCTACATTCACATTTCTTTTGTGGGATCAAGTCTTTGTCAATCTCTTTTGATGTAATCCACCTATTATTATCATAAATTAAATTATAAAGAAATTAATTCATAAATAAAAGATATCAAATATTCTTATATATTAAATATAAAAGTATGATAATTATGTTATAAGCGATCCAAGATGATAGATCATATACCGTACTCCTTTTGTTGTACATCCATCGATAACCAAAGGTAGAACGTGCTTCAAAAAGTAATGCCAATCATGTGTCTTTAGCCTAGATAAGTTTCTATCATCCATTTTAAACATGTTTTGGAAAGATGCTCCATATCTTGTAGATGTTCAGATTGATTGAATCTTATTGTTGATAGTTTGCATCTTTTTCGTCATAAGTATCCAAGGAGCAAGTGCATAAGTTATTTCTTGTTGATTTCTATCAAAAATTGGCCATAACTTTGGTTTTGAGTTTTGATCATTTAAATCATTTCTTGATGTTATTGTGTCTTTTAATCCGAGAAGATGTTGCCATAATGAATAACCAATATTCTTGAATACATGCATAAGATCAAGAAGATGACAGATCTTCAACTCTCTCCAATACTCTAAAGAAAACCATATAGATGCTAGCACCAATTTTCCTATACCTCTAATCTTCACATTCTCATTATCTTCATTATCACTAAAGATTTTGAATTATGGATCTATAAGAGACCAATCTATCCATTTTTTATACCAATCCATAAGTCTTATTGGTTTTGGACACTGACCTATTTCAATCTTTCCATTAAAATCTATCGCTTCTCTTTTGCATCTTAATGGATGATCTTCAAGCAAGAACCGTTGATGTCGAAGATAAATATTTTTATTGAGATTCTTACTATAAACTGATCTCAATTAATCACCATAATAAGGACAAGCCTTATATCCCTTAGTAGATATTCCTGAAAACCATAAAAATATAATTACATTAACTCACATACAATTGTATACATATTAAATTAAAAAAGTACGTCATTGTCTGAACATACACTATATCCTAGAACATTGTGTATAGTCCAAGTACCTCTCCATAACTCTTGGAGATTGTCAATGAGAGGAGCAAGATATATATTCATGTCTTTAACTTGTATTTTTCCTAGGATTAAAAGTGAAAGCATTAAATGCTCATTTTGAATGCTAAGGTATGGCGGGAGATTGTAGTTGATGATTACCATTGGCCATGTTGACCATTTACTAGATTTCATCGAAAATGGATTAACCCCATCTAATGCAACTCCTAAATTTAGATTGTGTGGCTCTTGTGCAAAATTAGGCCATCTAGAATCAATATGTTGAAAAGTTGCACCATGTGTTGGAATTCTCATGACTCCACTTGTACTTTTATGATAAAATCCCCATGTCAAAAGCTTTGATAATTCAGGGCTTTGAAACATATGTTTAATTCATGGAGCCAATGGAAAATATCCCAATACTTTTTTTGGGATTTTACCTCTTCGTCCTTATATCGAGGAGATTGACATTTTGGACATGCCAAAGTGTTTGTATATTCACCTCTATATAAAAGACAATCGTTAGGAGCTGCATGTATATGCTAATAATTTATACCAAGATTGTTGATTATCTTCTTCATCATGTGATGTAGGAAGAATATTCTTGCTTGGTAAAAACTTTTTAAATAGTAACCTGTAAGTTCATAAAAAAAGTGACATGAATGAAAATAAATAAATACATAAATAAATAGAAAATTAAAAACTATACCTTAATAGTGCCAAAATAGATACATTACTCCATCCAAAATGATTTTGACGATTGAGAATAAGTAAACTTGCACTTAGTCATGTCAAGCGACATCCTTCATATATATGCGTTAGACATTCTTCTCGAATATATTTCTCATATTTAGAAATATCAATGCTTTCTTGTCATTTTGATACCAATCCTCATTAAAATTTTCCATGCCATCATCTTCATCATTATCGCAAAAATCTTTTACTTTATCTTCTTTTGAATATCTTCAATCTTGCATATTCGACAAGATCACTTTTGCATAGCCTCCTCATGGAAGCTTCTGATAAATGAGGTCTTACTAGCAACTCTGAATGGTGTGGTGGAATATCATCAATATCATATATTGGAATCTACACACATGAATAAAAATCATTAGCATTCCATAAATAAATGAAAATTAAACTTTAAATATAAATTTAAATATGTAAGTTAATTTGAAAAGAGTTTCAATCAATTAGAGTTTTCAATGCAACACAGGCTAGGTGGATAGAAAGTTTTACTGTATGTTAAAAGGTGCTCTGCCATATTGTACTCATTCAGGCTCTCATAGTGCTTCTTTTGCATCACATTGCTACGCTATGGGTACCTCTAGTCTTTATGATGAGAATGAGCATGTTTTTTTTTATGGAGCACAAAATTCAAAAAATTGGATGGCTGCTATGCAATCAGAATATGATGATATTATAAAAAATGATGCTTGGTCTTTATGTGATTTGCCTCCTGTCAAGGAGGCCATTGGTACTAAGTGGATATACAAGTTGAAGTGTAGGCTGACCTCTTTAGGAGGTTCTTTTGCCTATGCTTGTATATATGCCTATAACCCTAATGGGTCACCTATGTTTGTAAATTCTCTTGGTAATACATTCAGTACTGTGTGTTGTGCTCCAAGCTTCTTCTTCTTCCTTGTGTTGTTTGCGTGCTTTTGCAGACCTCAAACTCCAAAAAAGTTTACATTAAGTAAGAAGCGTGACTTGCTTAGTAACAAAGTAATCATAAGAAGGAAGTAAGACAATCATGTTGTGAACCTCTACTTGCACTTGGGAAATCCAAGGATCAACTGAGATCCAATGCTTGGAGTTTTTTACATTCCCAGAGTATAACTTCATCATTGATCATGTTAGAGATTTTTGCATGAAGTCTTTCCTGACAGTTCAATTGTGGAGATTGTTCAGAATGGTCTTATGAATTCATATCAGAGTTTTGCTTGTACTCTTTGATTGATAATGAAAAGGCGAGATGCATTAACATTTGAGGAGTTGGTCTCTATTCTGTTGTAGGAAGATCAGTCCAGACAGAACAGGTCCATTATGTGTGTTGTAGATCGAGCTTTCTTGGCTAATTAGAAGGGCAAAGGTAAATGGAGCTCATCTACTAGTAAGCAGAAATCTGTTCATTCTGCACAATCAAAGAAGGATAACGGAGACAAGAAGAAAACACAAAAGCAGAATTTGTTTTTGAAATACTATAAAGGAAATGATCATGTCATAAAGAGTTGTCAAAAATTGGTTGCAAAAGAGGCAAAGAAAAAAGAGGTTGGAATGGTTGTTGCAGAAGCCTCTACACCGAAATCAAAGTCTACAAATCTTGTGCAAAATGAAGAATGGGCATTTACTACTGTTTACAATTATCACCATCTTCTCAAGAACATCATATGTCTGTAGTAGACTCAGACGTTTGGTACTTTGATAGCAGGGCAACCAAAAGTATTACCTTGCAGCACAATTTCTTCACTTCAGTTGAGCCTACCTCTACACGGAATACTATGACATGTGTAAACATCCTCTGATGGGAGTGGCTAAGATCATTTTGACTACTACTGATGGTAGTTTTTCTACATTGTCAGATGCTTTATTTGTGCTAGGGATCAAGAAAAATATGTTATCAGTTTCAGCATTAGCCAATACCAGTTTGCTTATGAAATTTGTTGATGATAGATGTACAATTCATGATTTGTCAAATGGTGACATCATTATTATTTATGGCATTTTATTTCATGGGCTATATAACGCCATAGATTATGCAAAATTATTGAATGATTCAGCATGTGAAGTTCAAGATTCTGAGGTTATGTCATATGCAAAGCTTTGGCATGCACTCTTTGGTCATCTGAATTTTGCTAGTTTGCTATACTTGCAAAAATCTGAAATGGTTTCCTCTTTGCCAAAACCTGAGGCACCTAGTGAACATGTCTATGAAGGATGTATATTTGGGCAAAATGTAGCCTTCCTCCTTCCCAAAAGATAGTTCAATATGAGCTACTCAAAAATTGAAGCTTGTTCACATTGATGTTTGTGGTCCTATGCAAACACATTCTTTTGGGAACTATCTTTACTTCTTTCATTGATGATTTTTCTAGGCATGCATTGGTATATCCACTGAAAGCAAAGTGTGAAGTGTTAATGTGCTTCAAACTGTTTCTGGTTTTGGCAAAAAATATATCAACATGTAAAATGGGAACCTGCCATTTTGGTCGGGGGGTATATGTCTTATGATTTTAATGCATTTTTGGCTAAACGTGGGATAAAACATCAGTGTATAGTGCTGTATACACCTCAAGAAAATGAGTTTCTGAAAGGAAGAACATGTCACTCATGGAGATGGCAAGGTGTATGGTCAAGAGTCAGGCTTTACCACATAGTTTCTGGCTTGAGGTTTTATGTGTGCAGCATATGTACTTAATAGGTGTCCCACTAAAGCATTGTAGTCTATCACTCCATATGAGGCTTGGCATGGTCGCAAGCCATTTGTTGCCCACATGCATGTCTTTGGTTGTGTGGCATATGCAGTAGTGCGTGAACAATAGCGGAAGAAATAGGATGATAAAGCAGTGACATGTATTTTTGTTGGGTATAGTTCTGAAAGCAAAGGCTATCATCTGTATCATCCATAGAGTAAACACATTTTGGTTAGCTGTAATATTTGTTTTTGTGGAAGATGATATTCAGCCATTACTTTCATGTACTAGGGTAACATCAATTAGCTCCAAATATGTGTATGATACTTTACTGCCTCTTTTTACAAGTGGATAGTCTACTGCTGGTCCAAATGAGGCAATTTCTCAACCTTTACAAGTTTCAACATGATGATGTAGATAATTCCATTTCTGATGTAGATTTACATGATGCACTTATTGATGAGAGAATTGATATACAGGAGGCAAAAACTATGCCTAAATGGTTGATGTAGACTTTGCAAGATAGAAAATTAGATGCACCTCTGTCATATTGTACTCATTCAAACTCTCATAGTGCTTCTTTTGCATCAGATTTCTATGTTATGGCTACCTCTAGTCTTTGTGATGAGAATGAGCCTATTTCCTTTGTCGAAACACAAAATTATGAAAATTGGATGGCTACTATGCAATCAGAATATGATGCTATTATGAAAAATGGTACCGAGTCTTTATGTGACTTGCCTTCTGGCAAGAAGGCCATTGGCACTAAGTGAATATACAAGCTGAAGCATAAGCGTGATGGAACAATTGATAGGTACAAGGCTAGGCTTGTTGCAAAAGGTTATGCTCAAGAAAGAGGAATCGATTTTGATGAGACCTTTGCACCTACATGCCAAGTGACTACTGTTTGTAGCATCTGTGCACTTGTAGCTCATCATGGTTGAAACATACACCTCTGGACATTAAAATTGGATTTTTGAATGGTGACTTGCATGAAGAAGTATATGTTTTTCAGCCCCCTACTTTTGTGTAGGAAGGGCATGAGAACAAAGTGTGCAAGTTGAAATAGGCATTATATGGTTTGAAGCAAGCACCACGTGCTTGGTATGAAAAGATACATGCCTACTTGATTGCACACGGTTTTGAGAATGATCCAACTGAGAGCACCTTATACATTAAGCATGGAAATGATGTGCTTCTGATCATTGTTATCCATGTTGATGACATGTTGTGCGCTGGTCCTAATGAGAAGCATATTACTGATTTTGAGGCAGATTTGCATGCCTCATTTGAGGTGTTAGATTTGGGGCATTTGCATCATTATTTGGGCATTCACTTTATGCAAGTTGATGGTGGAGTAGCTTTGTGTTAAAAAAAATATATTGACACCTTATTGTAGCATTTTGGCCTTGAAGATTGTAAACCTATTGCCACTCCTATGGAGATGTAGATGCATTTGATGTTGTTCTCTATCAACAGGCTATTGGATGCTTGATTTACTTATGCATTACTCAG
The DNA here is from genome assembly GCA_020310875.1 of Ceratopteris richardii. Lineage (NCBI taxonomy): Eukaryota > Viridiplantae > Streptophyta > Polypodiopsida > Polypodiales > Pteridaceae > Ceratopteris > Ceratopteris richardii. The sequence continues at coordinate 24,248,321 of CM035409.1, read as the reverse complement.
CTAGATATTCAGTTTGTTGTCTCACATATGAGTAGGTTTATGCGTTGCCCATATGTCAAGCATTGGCAGGCAGTTAAGTGCATCTTTCGCTACTTGAGTGGTACCCAACTACTTGGATTGTTTTATCCCAAGGGGGATCACTATCGCCAAATTTATGCTTTTTTTGACTCTGACTGGGTTGGTGCTATGACACTTGTGTGTCAGCCAATGGTTTTTTCTTCATACTTGGTAGCTCATGCATATATTGGTTGAGCAAAAAGCAACCTACTGTAACCACTTCTAGTTGTGAGACTGAGCATAGGGCAACTTTAACAATGACTATTGAGTGTGTGTGGCTCAGATGCCTTATGGCTGATTTGGGTGTTGGTCAGTCTTCTACCACCACCATCTTGACTGACAATCAGAGCGCATTGGAAGTTGCAAGAAACCCTATGTCTCATGCTCAAACTAAGCACATTGAAGCACACTATCATTATGTTAGATAGAGGTTCTTTGATGGAGAGTTCAATTTGACATATGTGCCAACACATGAGAACATTGTAGACCTTTTTACAAAGGCTCTCCCTAAGGAGAACTTTGAAGCTTTCTACAAAGCTTTGGGCTTACTTCCTTTCGTGGATTGATTCCACATAGCTTGGAACTTCCTTATACATGAGTGTCATCTGTTCACGGTATCACTCCCAGGGGAGATTTGTTGATATATTTAGGTACCAATGTGTGTGAGCACACTAGGATCCCCAAGGCACCTTTTTTCCTCTTTAGGAGGGTTTTTTCCCACTAGCTTGTATATATGCCTATAACCCTAATGGGTCACTTATCTTTGTACATTCTCTTGGTAATACATTCAGTATTGTGTGTTGTGCTCCAAGCTTCTTCTTCTTCCTTGTGTTGTTCGCGTGCTTCCACAAACGTCAAGCTCCAACAATACTAAGTGTGTTTACAAACATTATTACTAAAATATATCAACAAATCCCCCCTTGGAATGATGGGGTGAACAAGGAGCTATCATTCATGTATAAGGAAGTGCCAAGATTTGTGGAAAGAGATCAATTGACAAAAGTAAGTAAGCCCAAAGCTTTGTGGAAAGCTTCAAACTTCCCCCTAGGCAGAGCCTTTGTGAAAAGGTATACAACCTTATCATATATGGGACATAAGCCAAACTGATCTCTCTAGTAGAAAACCTCTCCCTGACATAATGGCAGTGCATCTCAATGTGCTTTGTGCATGCATGGAACATAGGGTTCCTCGCAACTGCCAATGCACTCTGATTGTCACTGAAGATGGAGGTGGAAGCATAGTAGGCCACTTCTTGCTCAACCAAGATATGCATGAGCTACCAAACATGAAGCAAAATCCATTAGTGGACATGTGAGTGTCATAGCAACCAACCCAGTTTGAGTCAAAAAAAGCATGTATATCTGGCGGTAATGATCCACCCCTTGGGATAGAACAATCCAAGTAGCTGGGTACCACTCAAGTAGGGAAATATGTGCTTAACTGCCTACAAATGCTTGACACCTAGGCAATGCATAAACATACTAGCTAGAAAGGCAAGCTGAATATTAGCTCGAGTTATGCAAAAGCAAATCAAGCATCCAATAGTCTGTTGTTAAAACACCAAATGGATCTTCAATATCATGAAGACTCAACTCTAAACTTGTTCCATGGGAGTGGCAATAAGTCTGCAATCTTCAAGGCCAAAACGCTACAATAATGTGTCAATATATTTTCTTTGAATATTAGCCGTCAAGGAGGCTTAAGGCACCAAGGAAGCATGAAGCAAGGAAGCCAAAGAGAGAAAATTCAAAGAGAATTTCAAGGAGGTCCAAGCAAACAAGGAAGCCAACAAAGATCTCGTGAGTAGGCCAATCAATATTTCCAAAACAAATTTACAACAAACAATGATTGTTATCACTAGATTTCTTTGTAAATCCCTTTTTTGGTAGAATAAAATCCATTTTTTCCAAGCCAACGAGTCCTCGAGCTTGAAGACTAGTAGAAAAATCTATGTATCAAATTTCATAATTTTTGAGCTCGTTTGAGCCTTCAAATGAGGTAGAGAATCTAATTTTTAAGTCGATCAAACACACGGTCTAAGTAGGGCCAAAACTAGTTAAAAACTATAAAAGGAGCCAGAAATCCCACTTTTAAGGTTGGATTTTTTGAGAATTGATGTAACTTTGTATGAACAACAATTAAGCAATATATTCCATTGTTTTCTCTCAGTGTCTTGCCTTGTATACATGTGTGTGCATGTGCGTGCATGTCAGTGTACTTCTCACTCATGCACTTGTGTATTCCACTTGCTCATAGTCATCATACCACCTCACATCTCCATGGATTGAAAATTATGAGGTGTATCTCCTCATATTGATGCTTACCATTGTGCTAGAGTGACACCAAATTGGGTGCTGTTGTCGGGGATCGAACTTAGAGGAGTGTTTGGTAAAACTAAGTACACCACAATAGGCTAGATCACTTGCACATCAAGAAAACATAATTTTTTTTGTAAAATAGACATTTTCCATTGTGAAAGAAAGCTTTTACAATGGATAGTTTCTATCATCTGTCAACAACAAACGACAAACAAACCACAATGGATACACCTTTCCATCACGATAGAGCAGTCCATCATGATAGACACATGTCATTCACAAGAGACAAACCATGACAGATATCCCTGTCCATTACGATAGACACCTATCCATCACAATATAATATATCCATCATGATAAGCACTTGTCCATCATGACATACCAATCCATCACGATAGCCTATCACGACAGTCCATCACAAGAGATAGACCACAATGGATGCCCTTGTCCATTGTGACAGACCGAATCTATCCATCGTGATAGACAAGCAAACTCATGAATTTTAGGGTTGCAATATTTTGGTCAATTTTGGGCTAATTTTTGGATTTTTTTAAGGCATTTGGCATTTCGTGGGAAGGCTAAGAAAGCATAGTGTATGTGGCATGCTTGAGAGTGTGAATCTTGGGCACTCGAGCATTGACAAAAGCATCAGACTTGAGGTTGGAAGTTTGCTAACACAAAGCATGAGGCAAGGGAGCCAGAGAGAGCAAAGTCAAAGAGAAGGTCAAGGAGGGCCAAGTAGACAAAGGATGCAAATGCCCCAAATTTGACATCTCAAGAGAGGCATGCAAATCAACCTTAAATTCATCAATATGTTTCTCATTAGGACCAATGAGCAACATAACATCAAGATGTATACAACGATGATCAAAAGTACATCATCTACACACTTAATATATAAGCTTCTCTAAGTTGGATTGTTCTCAAAACCATGTGCTAGTGAGTAGGAATGTATTCTCCATACCAAGTATGTGTGCTTGCTTCAAACCATATAATGCCTTTTCCTACCTGCACACTTTATTTCATGCCCATTCTACACAAAGCCATGGGATTGAAATACATACACTTCGTCGTGTAAATCACCATTTAGAAATGCAGTTTTAATGTCTAACTAATGTACATTCCAAGCACGATGAGGTCCAAGTGCACAAATGCTATGAATGGTGGTCATTCGGCATGTGGGAGCAAAGGTCTCATCAAAATCAATGCTTCTCTCTTCATGATAACCTTTAGCAACAAGCCTAGAATTATACGTGTCAATCATTCCATTAGGCGTATGTTTCAACTTGTATACCCATTTAGTGCCAATGGCCTTTTTGCCTGGATGTAAATCACATAAAGAACAAGTGCCATTCTTCATAATAGCATCATATTTTGATTGCATAACAACCATCCAATTTTCTAAATTTTGTGCTTCATCAAAAGAAATAGGCTCATTCTCATCACAAAGACTAGAGATAGCCATTGCATAGCAATCTAATGCAAAGGAAGCACTAGGAGAGCCTGAATAAGTACAATATGACAAAGGTGCACCAACCGTTTAGGCATAATTTTAGCTTCTTATGTCAACCTCTCATCAATAAGTGCATCATGTAAATCTGTATTAGAAATGGAATGATATGCATTATTCATTTGGAACCTACAAAGGTTGAGAAGTTTCATTTTGATGAGCACTTGACTGTCCAACTGTAAGAAGCAGAATCAAAGGATCATACACATCCTTCAAGCTAACTAATGTCTCCTTGGTACATGAAAGTAATGGTTGGATTGCATTTTCAATAAAACCAACATCATTTTTAACTAGAATATGTTTAGTCTATGAATGATAGAGAGGGTCGCCTTTGGCTTTTGAATTGTACCCAAAAAAAAAAAAATACAATTCACTCCTTTGTCATCCAATTTCTTGCATTGTTGTTCAGGCACTAATGCATATGCCAGACAACCAAAGACACACACATGAGAAAAAGATGGCTTGCAATCATGCCAAGCCTCCTTTCTTTTAGCAAATCCATTTTATTGAGGTGCATACAACACTATACACTGATGTTTAATCCCATGCTCAACCAAAAATGCATTAAAATCAGAAGACATGTATTCCCTCCCTCAATTTGAATAGAGGGTGCCCAATTCACATGATGATAGATTTTCAACCATAACTAGGAAGTGTTTAAAACACGTTAGACTTTGCTTTCAATGGATAGACCCATGCATGCCTAGCGAGATTACCAATAAAATTCATGAAGTACAGGTGGTTCCCAAATGAAGGTGTCTGCATAGGACCACAAACATCACTATGAACAAGCTACAATTTATAAGCAGCTTGAATTGAACCATCTTTTGTGAATGAGGAATGCCACATTTTTCAAAAATGTACCCTTCACAGACATGTTTACAAGGTTCTTCAAGTGTGGGCAGAGAGGACACCATTTTTAGATTTCTACAAGTGAAGAAAATTAGCAAAATTTAGATGACCAAAGCATGCATGCCAAAGCTTTGCATCTGAGATAGCCTTAGAATCTTGATATGCACATGTTGAATCATTCATAATTTTTGCATAATTTATACCCTTACACATCCCACGACATAAAATGCTAGTAGCAATAGTAACATCACCATTTGCCAGATCATGAATTGTACATTTTTCATCAACAAATTTGACATCCAAGCAATCTTGGCTAGTGCTAAAACTCAAAACACATTTTTCTTGATCCTTGGCATATATAAACCATATAACAATGTGAAAGAACTGTTGGATGTGTGTAGAGGTGTGAGAGACACACCAGAAGCACACACAAAGAGCACAAACATAGCAAGACACATAGAGAAGGCAGATGGATGGAATATCTCTCTTTATTGATGATGAACTAAACTAAAGTGAAAGCTAAATAATAACCCTAAGTACAAAGTAACACCACATATGAGTGTAGCAAGTATGTGGTAACATGGGGAAGAAACCTCTAGCCAGCACTAGAGTAAAAAATGCCCATGTATAGGGAAAAGGTTCACATCAAAACTACTTGAGGAACACATAAGTGTAAGAAACCTCCCTAGAAAATGATGTGAACACATACAGGGAGTGACAAGTTAGCCCCCTCAAGGTAATAAGCCTAAAGCTTTGCGAAAAGCTTCAAACTTTTCTCGTGGAAGAGCTTTGATGAATATGTCTGCCACATTATCTTGTGTAGGCATGTATACCAAATCAATATCTTCTGCATGAAGGTGCTCTCTCACATAGTGATAATGCACCTCAATATGTTTGGTCCATGCATGAAATAGTGGATTTCGTGCAACAGCCAATGCACTTTGACTATCAATGAGAATATACATAGAAGCATCAATCTCCATGCAAAGATCCATCAATAGGCATCTCCGCCATATACGTTCCATTATAGTTGTGAAAAATACCTTGTACTCAGCTTCACAACTCGGTGTTGCCACTGTAGGTTGCTTCTTACTAAACCAAGATATGCATGAGTCTCTAGGGAAAAAACAATTACAATTAGTGGACACGCGAGTATCATAACAACTAGCCCAATAACTATCTATAAAACCATGCAAGCATGGCTAAATATCTCTTCCATAAAAGAGACCTAAGCTCAAAGTGCCTTTGAGGTATCTGAACACACATTTCACCACTTGCCAATGCTTAGTGCCATGTCTATGCATGAATCGACTCACTGGGAAACTACATAGTGTATATCTGACCTTGTGTTGCATGCATATATAAGGCATCCCACAACTTGTTGATAAAGACAAGCGTCAAATGCATCACTCGAATCCTCAACCGAGAACCTAAATCCTATCTCAACTAGTGTGGAAACTGGCTTGCAATCCTCAAAGTCAAAAAGTTGAAGTAGTTTTTTAACATACTTTGCTTGATGCATAACAATTCCCCCCTGAACAGATACAAATTGGATGCCAAGATAGTAGCTCAAAAGACCAAGATAAGTGACATCAAAAGTATGCTGCAAATCAACCATAAGAATGTCAAGTTTTGCATCACATGACCTTGTCAAGAGTATGTCATCGACATAAAGAACAAGCACTGTAAGGTCAGCCCCATCTTTGCGTACATAGAGTGTGCTTTCAATTGGACTACATGTGAAGTCAAGAGCAATCAAATGCTTATGTATTTTGTCATCGTGGAGCTTTGCTTGAGACCATACAAGGCTTTATGCAAGTGACAAACCATATGCTCTTGCCCTTTAATACCTCTTTCACAAAGAAAAGCATTAAAATAATGTGACATGTATTCATCACCATGATCCGTGCATAGAGTCAAAAGCTTGTTTGAAGAAAAAATTTCAACCATAGCTAAAAATGCTTTGAAGCAAGAAAATACCTCATTCTTTGCTTTCATAGGATACACCCATGTATGGACAGTAGCATCATCAATGAAGGTAACAAAATATACATGCTTCCTAAAAGATGGATTCTTGATGGGACCACATACATCACTATGAACAAGCTACAATTTTCTTGTCGTGTGTGTATGAATATCTTTTGGAAAAGAAGCACGATGCATTTTTCCAAGAATTTAACCTTCACATGCATGCTTTTCAATGGACTCAATACATGCAAAGGAAGGACTTGGGGAGTGGTCCACCTGATCTTAAATCTCATAATATGCAACATTTGTGCCAAGCTTGTCAATTAGGGAAACAAAGTAGATTGTTGTTCAAGAAGGGAGTACATGTGAGTAACGATGTGTTGAATCTCATACACATAGATTTATGGGGACCTACAAGGGAGCCATCCATTGGAGGTAATGGATATTTTGTCACATTTATAGATGATCATTCAAGGTTTTTTTCGATGTTTCATATGAAGCGAAAGTCAGAGGTGTTTCACCATTTCAAGAGGTTCAAGAACCTAGTGGAGAAGTAGACAAAGAAGTATATAAAGACTCTCAAATCGGATGGAGGGGAGAGCATTTTTCAAATGAATCTTCAAATTTTGTACAGGAACATGGCATCAAAAGAACTTCACTTGCAGGTATACACCTCAACAAAATGGGGTGGGAGAAAGGAAGAACGGATATATAGTAGAAGTGGCTAGAACTATGTTAAATGAAATGAATGTTCCTAATTCTTATTGGGCTGATGCAACAAATACATCCATATACATTATGAATAGGTGTCCAACCTCAGGAGTACATGCAACTACACCTTATGAAGCTTGGTCATCCAATAGGTTTAAATACCCTATTCAAAGGTTAACTTATGGTTCATTCATCGCAAGACACTATGCCTACATGAGTCAAGTTAAAGTTGTGAAGAACCTAACTTTTTTGAAGTTGCAAATAAACATAGGGAATGGATTGAAGTCATGGAAATTCAAGGCACTTAAAGAAAATGATACTTGGTCATTGGTGCCAAGAACAAAGGGCATGAAAGTCATTGGCAACAAAGTGGTGTAGGTAAACAAGCATGCAAATGGTAGCATCTCTAGGCACAAAGCGAGGTTGGTTGCCAAAGGTTTTGCTCAAACCTATGGCATAGAATTTGAGGAAACATTCAATTTAGTAGCCAAGATGTCTACCATAAGGAGTTTGATTGCAATTTCAACCTCAAAAGGTTGGAAGATGTACCAATTGGATGTGAATAATTATTTCCTAAATGAAGAGCTTGAAGAGATAGTCTTCATGAAGCAACCCCATGGCTTTGAACTAAGAGGTTTCCACATGATGTATGTAGGCTTAAGAAGGCTATTTATAGAATTTAAGCAATCTCGAAGGGCTTGAAACCAAAGACAAGTGGACTGCTTGGTAAAATGTGGATACAATCAAAATCATGTAGACCCATCACTCTTTGTGAAGAAGGAAGGTAGCAAAACTATTTTCATTTGAATATATGTTGATGATTTGATCATTACAGGGGGTGATGAAGCCAACATCAAGGACATAAATAGGAAGCTTGGATGTGAGTTTAAAATCTCTGATTCAAGGATTTTAAGGTATTTCCTTGGGATTGAAGTAATATACAAAGAAGAAGGTATATACTTGATGCAAAGGAAATACATTCTAGATATTTTGAAGAAGTTTGGCTTGTGTGATTGAAAGCCCATTTCAAATCTATTAGAAGTAAATGTTAAAATAATTTGCATGAAGGTGAATAAGTGAAGGATGTGACCATGTATAGGTCAATAATTGGATCCCTCTTGTATGTACTATGGTAAGACCAGATATTGCACATGTAGTTGGAGTGTTATATCAATTTTTGTAGGCACCAAGAGCACCCCATCTTGTTGCAGCCAAAAGGTTACTTAGGTACCCAAAAGAATTAGTGAATGAAGAGCTATACTATCCATTTGATGATGGATTAAATGTACAAGCTTATTGTGATGTTGATTGGACATGTTCCAAAGATGATAGGAGGAGCACTAGTGAGTACATTATCATGGTAGGGAAGAAGCCCATCTCATGGATGTCAAAGAAACAAACAAAAGTGGTTCTCTCCTTGATCAAAGTTGAGTATAGAAGCTTAGCACAAGTCTCATGTGAGCTTATGTGGCTCAAGAAGTTATGTGTTGATCTTGATTTGCAGGTTAAGCAAGTACCTATTTTTTGTGACAATATAAGGTGCATATGCTTGGATCAAATCTCAGTGTTCCATGCAAGGACGAAGCATATAGAGTCCACTACCACTTTACTAGAGAGAAGATCATGTCAAAGGATTTCAAGTGGAGCATGTCAATACAAAGGACCAATATGCATATATGTTTATGAAAGCTTTGGATGGAGTAAAGCTAAAACACTTCAAGGCATGCATTGGAATGAAGGACCTAAGCATTGAGACTTGAGGGGGAGTGTTGAAAATAAAGTCTCAATCATGCAAAAGGATTCATCCACGAGTCTTGCGAGTGGACCAATAAAAAAGGAAGACTCGAAGTCATGGAATTAATTTAAGAGCGCCACCAAACTCAATCAAATTCAAATCTCATCAATCCCCGACCAAAAACTACACCTACACTGATTCGTGGATAGTTAGCCAGATTGTAGGGAATGTAGAAGCTCTATATAAGCACCATTCCCATTTTTTTATTGATTTTTATGCATTCCATGAGTTTCCCACTTAGCTAAGTGAAGTTCTAAACTTTAAAAAGCATCCCCCTTGCTTGCTTATCTTATTTTTTTCATGATTTTGCTCCTCTCTATCTAAAGATGTAGTTAAGCTTTCACAAACTTGATTGTACCAGATTGCAAAGCATTGGTTTCTCTCTCATTGTAGTCATTTTCATTGATTTTAAGCTCCATTTGGTCTCTCATACAGTTATCTAAAGTGTGCCAAAGTTTCAAGTTCTTTGACTTAGTGAGTTGTGAGAAATTGCCAAGTTTGTGAAGCTATATCTCTACACATAAGCAAAGAGTGTTGCAAAAAAGTAGCCTGTTTTGCAGTGGATGTTTCTCCCAATTCGAATATCTATTTGGCATGATTTAAAGCTTGTTGCATAGTTCTCAAGGTCTAGTTTAAGTCTGCAAATTTTCTTTTAAAGTCTCTATACAGGTTCAGAGAAAAGTTCAGAATATTGAGCACATATCACTACTTGTGGGCCTAGTGAAGGGCAACTATGTTCCATTGTTGCATTGGAGTGTTATAATCATCCTCCATCAGACATCAATTAGGAGGATTAGTATTTATGGATTATCTGAAATCATAAAGGAATCCTTATGCCTTCATAATAAAAACTAAGGGGAAGAAAAAATACTAGAGTTTGCACTAGTGCCATTAGATGGTCTTCTAGTAGAACTTAGTCCAAAGTTTATGGATCACAAACCAAGTACTTCTTGGATAGTGGGATGTAGAGATTTCATTCTAATACCATGGATCTCCTCATATGTGAGCTCACATGATGGATTTGCGTAGAATGCAAAGATAGTTTATATATCAAAATATTACTTGTGAGTATGTTCAAGATTAGGACCACCTAGAGTGATATGAGAGCAAGCCTATCATTTTATTTGTAAAAGGGTTGGAATCATTATCTTATGAGACTTTGTTCTTTTTCCTTAGAGTATTTCATTTTATTATCTAGATTGAGGTATGGTCAAGTTTAACTTGGTATTTTGCATGTGTCTTTCATGTTATTTCTCCATAGAGGAAGCATCACATGGACTTATGTCATTTTGATGATGATATATGTTATGAGTGATATTTTGAAAGTTAAGTGTATATGGGAGAAAATAGACACTCACAATTTTCCACTTTTGATTTGCTCTCATGTGAGGATTTATAAGGGGAAGGATATAGGGAAGCAACACACAAAGATGACCATATATTAGCAATACATGGGATTCACAGTTGTTTGATCACTTATGGATATCTTAACTACACTTTTGAGGACAAAAATCTTCTTAAGGGGAAGGAAACGTTACATCATTTAGGTGATAACACCTTCCATGGGTTAGGATGGCCACTTGTCACATATGAAGCATATACTATATGAGAGGTAGTTGAGAGATGAAAGGGGATCTCTATTGGATTATTCTCACACTTGATTAGGAGTGCTTCAACTATTGGTTGGAAGGTGATTCTGAAGTTCTATGTGTGGTACAATGGCAGTCGACACGAGCTGTTCTATGAGCTTTGGTAAAAAGATGGTTAAACAAGGTACCAACAAATGACATACCAATTTTTATCCTCATGTCCATCAACCTTTGAAGATGTGCAAGAAGCCAAAAATGCAAGAGATATCTTGGCCAGGGTACATATAGAATATCATCATTTTTTTCCTTTGTATGTTGCATTGAATGTGGTCATCCCATCTATGGTTCCATGCATCACTTTACTATTTGACTATTTTCAATCTAGAAGATGTGTTTTCCAACTTTAGAGGCAATGATCTCACCAAATCCTAGTGAGAAAATACCCTTATCAAGGAAGGGGGGTTCTATAAAAACGAATGACTAAAAACCAAAACCAAACTCTTCATCTTCTTATGGTTAGGTGGACTTAGTTAGCCACGTGTGTTCCATTTTCTAGATTATAAATTGAATGTTCATCATTGCTCATATTCCTCTTTGTTTTATGTAGATTATTTTGTAGATAAATGATCCTTAGCTAGATCTATTATCAATTATGGAATGTGTTGAACAAGGAATTGGAGTGTTAATTTATTAAGTTATTAATATGTAGAAGGTGTTAAAGGGCATGGATGTTTTGAATATGTCTGGACACCAATAATCGAATTTGTATTTCATATAATTTGTAAATAAACCCACGTAGAGGGTTTTATTTTTAGAAACAAATATAAAAGTAGTGGTTAGGATAAGGATCGCTACCATGGCTTATGTTAATAATAGCATAGCCTCTCCATAAAAGAAAGCAACTTTTTACTTTCATGCTTGCTTTTCAAAGCAATCCTCATTGTAATTTCTATTTTCGACATAACTAAAAATCCTATAAATACATTCACTCTTTGGACCTGTCGAAACAGAATCCGTGGGGGGAGATTGCACCCAATTTTGTGTATTGTCTTGTCTCTTTGCATATTTATTTTTCTGTGCATTTTCAACACCTATATCCTTTGTGTGCACCTGAATTAAGATCTTCATAATACTGGTATCAGAGCTCTATGTGCATCACTACAAATGATTCCAACACCATTTGTTTTGGCGTTCAATCTCTGTTTCGCTATCCGTTTTGTGATTTCGATCCCTGTAGCTGTCTCTATTTCTATTTTTGTTTTTGTTCTGGTTTCGGTTCTGGTTCCAGTTTCAGTTTCAATTTCAGTTCCAATTCATGAACCTACGTTTACTCCTACGCTTACTCCGTCAACTAAGGCATAAAACTTTGGCATCTTTGGTTTCCATCACACCCATGGCTCCTTTGGTGACCATTGGGAACTGTTGGCTACACGCAAACATTGCTTAATTAAGGAGTGGCAATAAGAAGTCCTAAATTCACCAAGGAGGGAGGATTTGAACACACAACTTTATTTTCACAAGTCTAGTGTTTTACCACTACACTATTTCTTTGTGTTGTCACTTGTTCTGTTTTCTTATATTTAACATAACTTGCATCTCTCTCTTACTTTTTCAATTCCCAAGAATCACCCTTCCCTTTTCAATTTTAATTCAAGCAATTTCAAAATTGTTTTCACATATCCAACAAGGGGGCCTCTTTTTCTATATATCCATGGACCCAAAGTATACCATGGAGGATTTTGGTGAGTCACCTCTACTCGAGGTACCACTCAAGCAACAGTTGGAGCTTCTATGACACAAACTTCGAGATGCCCAAAACGAGATCTGACAATGTGATAAAGTACTTCAGAAGATGCAATATGAAGAAGATAACCTTGCAAGGGTGGTAAAAGCTATTATCGCTACTCAAGATGATGGCATGCATTAAAAGATTGACATTAAAAATTATCAATTTCTATGGTTTGATGGCTGTAAGGATGGCTCATTAGTTCTTTCATGGTTATCACAATTTGATGATTCCTTTGGGGAAGAATAATGCATAGTTCATAGTAGTTTACAATACTTTAATATATACCACTCAACTTGTTGATGAGGCATACTTGGATTGTTCATGAATATGCTCATTGTGATATAACATATTCTATCCTTGATCATATGTTGCAAATATAATTCAAATATCCAAAAGCTTGGTACAAGGTTATGTCACTATAGTTTCTCCATCCAAATTGTGTGGTTTGTATCTAGTGGTGTAGTGTGATGTATCCATAACCACAGCATGTCTAGGCTCTCATTTAGTCCTCTTTTCAAGTGCACAAGTTGATCTTGTTACCAAGATCTTAATTCACACGCACATAGAGGATATGGGTGCAAAAAACACACAGAAGAATAGATATGCAAAGAGACAAGAAAATACACAAAATTGGGTGCAATCTCCCCCCATGCACTCTATTTCAACAGGTCCGTAGACTACATGTTTATAGGATTTTTCGTCATGTCGAGAATAGAAGCTACAATGAGGGCAACTTTGAAAAGCAAGCGTGAAAGTAAAAAGTTGCTCTCTTTTATGGAGAGCCTTTTCTTTTATTAACATAAATCGTGGTCTTTATCCTTATCCTAACCAATACTTTTATATTTTTTTCTAAAAACAGAACCCTCTACGTGGGTTTATTTACAAATTATATGAAGTATAAATCCGATTATTAGTATTTGGGCATATTCTCACACCTTTCACGTCCTCACAAACCTTTAGTTGCTATATCAAAACACCAAAACACATTAATAACTTAATAAATAATGCTCCAAAAATTCTTTGTTCAACACATTCCATAATTGATAACATGCCCCTCAGTTGAAAAAGCAACTGATTTCACTTGATAAAATAAAATAGACATGGATAGCTAGTCACATGTCCCATCACTGAACAACATAGGTGTGTGCCATGTAAAATACATGCATGGAAATGTTCATGGAGGAGTTGAATTATTAAGATTATTTATGAGGTGCTAACATAGTCTCTAAGTAAGTCAATAAAATAACGTACATTACTAGCTATTCGAAATGTTTTTTTTTTCAATGATTCATGGTCTAGAATATGCTCTAAATATTCTAATTTATTTTGGGAAGTGTGACTAAAGTATGCTCTTGCATGCTAAATTCTACATGTAAATGCATCACATATAAAGAAGTATAGGATTAAAGAAAGACAAAAATGAAAGTTTGATAATCAAAGGAAATTAGATTGGTGAAAAGGTTGTTGTTGATAACATGCTTGTTGCAAATAGATCATTTTGATAATCGATTGGTACTCTTTCTCCGCATCATGAGCAAAAGAAATAGCTTCATGAAGCCTTGTAGGTTGGCATGAGTGAAGCTTAGCTTGAATCTCCTTCTCTAAACCGTAGTCATACTTCTTTTTCATGATATCTTTGGAAACATCTTCAAGCAGGTGGAGAAATACTAGGCATTGCCAAAACCAGTCTGTATCGGTTGTAAAAGTATCACCCTCCATCCATGTAAACACGACCCACAAATGTCGAACATGTAAGTGGAACTGTAGGGGAAGAAAAGAATCCTTAATATTTTCTTGAAAATCCTTCCATATGGTTGGACGATTTGCACCATGAAATAGGACATTCCACCAAAGTTGAGCCTTCCCTACTAAATTGTTAGTAGCAAGTTTTATTTTTTTATTTTCAGCATATGATTTATCAGAATAGGAGGTGATTTATACCTTAAAATTTACAAAGATTCAATTTCCAGTAGAGACTTGGACTATCAACATTTTATGTTTTTATTGTCTCTCAACATTTGGTATGACATAACTGAATAAGAAGTGGTTTGGATCGCAACACAACTTTTTGTAGCAAAGTACATGGCAATATTCTTTGGTTCCATTGAATGGTTATCATTAAGAAAATTACTCAATAATTACAATCTCTACAAACATAACCTTTGATAGTGAACTTACTAAGGTATTTGCAACAAATCATTTTCTCCATACATGTGCAAGTACATAGAAATACACCATCACTCCATCAAAGAAAGGATATATGCAAGATATAAATTGCTAAATTATATTCCATAGAAAAATATGTAGAACACCACCAAAGCTCTTGCATGTGAAAAGCTCGAAGAATTTAGATGATTGCTCCATCTACAACCTTTTGGTGATTTATGTTGCATGTTTGTATATATCATTTTATACTTATTCCGAGTGTTGGGGGAATCTGCACAAATTGAAGTCTGAACCATCAACTTTCAGGATCTAAATCATGGAACAAATTTTCCTATTTTGCAGTTGGCCTTTAGTTCTCTAGAAGTTGGTTTCTAAATCTGTCCCATATGTTTATAACTTTCATAGTCTTTCCACTCGTCATGCGAGTTCTCACTAAAATCAGCACTTACTCCATAGGTCGATTCAAGATCAACTGTCTTTTTCTAGTCCCAGGCCGCTGTCTAGGTGGTTGGTCCTCTCGCCTCTTGAGGCAGGGGCAAGGTTCAACCCCCACTGCCAACATGTAAGGGACATGTTTAACAAGGAAAGTTGTATCTTGTGGCTGATGTGGCACCATTTGTCCTGCCTCGCGGTAGTTGTGACCGCAGTTTAACCTTGCTATGTAAACCCCTGTTCTTGTGGGATAAGGGGGGTCCCATGGGTACTATGCCCTTCCTTGTACAGTCGCAATTTCAAAGTTAAAACCTGGAGGAGTAGGCCTCGGCCGAGCCTCCATTTAAAAAAAAAAAATTGTCTTTTTTTTTTTTATAATGGGGGGTATGTCTTACTAGAAACTTGTATCATATCTTCTTTTACATGTTAATCAATTACATCGGTCTTGTCTTAAGAATTCTTGGGGGTCGCTTCTGCTCAGCTATTTCTTGCTTTGAGCACATCTAAAAACTCTTTCTATCCATTATAAGTAATAGGTATCGTTGGCAGCAAGAGAGATTTATCCAAAAAAACTAATAACTACTATTTGCATCAAGAGATATTTGTATGATTTGCACATGCAAGATACTGTCCTTATCAATGAAAACGTCTTTCACCTATCTCCAAGCATCCTCCTCTATGCAATAACTTTTGAGATGGTATAAGAAAATATGTAATAATATTTTAGATGGTATAAGGAAATAAGCACATGAAATTGTGTTTGTATGTTACAAATCCAAGAACGATTTTGAGTTGAAACCACTTGTACTCTTCAACAAACATTGAGCCATCCTATTTCAAATAAGCTTACGCTAAGGCCCACTTAGGTGAGCAAAGAAATTCGGCAGGATTGATAATTACTAAGATAGAAATGGCATAACAATCAACACACGAACATCATTTATAATAAGGCAGCCATCACCTCTCAAATGTTTTAATCACTGGGCATGGTTCATAGTGCTAGATAGAGTTACATGATCTCAAAGATAATATGGTGCTGTATTATAAGTGCAATTGGACATGTAAACTTAAAACCATAATAAGTGTTGTATTATAAGTACACTTGGACATTAAAAAATGTGAACACCTGAAATGCAGAAACAGATTTCATACTATTTAGTATTGATATAATTCTAGGTTATCCAAAACAGTATTACAAACAACATTTAAACCACTCAACCATAGAACCCCTTACAGAGGAACATCAAATGCAATATCAATCTCCTTTGAGACAGTTGCTTCCAAAGTCACATGGATAGGTCTCAGACCACACATTATAATGCATATGTCACAAATGGGCTGGGCCTGTATGAACCTCTCTAAGTTGTACATGAGGTCCAAGTGTATCAGATCCTATTTGTTAGATTTTCACATAGTTACACCTTATGAAGCTTGGTCATCCAATAGGCATAAATACCCTGTTCAAAGGTAACTTATGATTTATTCATTGCAGGACCCTATGCCTACGAGTCAAGTTATAGCTTGTGAAGAACCTAACTTTTTTAAAGAGGCAAATAAACATAGGGAATGGATTGAAGCCATGGAGGAGGAGTCAAGGCACTTGAAGAGAATGATACTTGTTCATTGGTGCCAAGAACAGAGGACATGAAAGTCATTGGCAACAAATGGGTGTACAAGGTAAAGAGGCTGTTGATATATTTAGGTCATGATGTGTGTGAACACACTAGGACCACCAGGGCACTTTTTTCCCTCTTTAGGAGGTTTTTTTTTCCATGGCTTGTATATATGCATATTGCCCTAACAAGGTACTTATCTTTGTATTCTAGTGGTAATACATTCAACATTGTGTGTTCTGCTCCAAGCTTCTTCTTCTTCCTTGTGCTGTTTCGTGTGCTTCTACAGACATCTAACTCCAACAACTGGTATCAGAGTAGGTTGCCGTTTCATCTAGGGCATTGTCGACACCCCTCCATTCACAGTCTCAAAATCACATGAAATTTGGTGTGCATACTCAGGGTGATTAGGAGATCAAAACATCTTCATTCTGTGGTGCCAAAATCGTGATCTAAGCTTGTTTCGGCCTCTGAACGCACTATCATAGTGCTTGTGTAGGCTATTTCGTCTTTTTGTGCCAAAGATGTATACAAGTTTTGGTTCGCCAATATAAGCGTCTCAAAGTCTGCTACAGGTCTAGTAGAACTGGTCAGGGTAGTTTTGTTCAACTTTTTTTGATATAGTCATTTTTCTGCATCAGGGTATTTTAGTTAATGGCCATGGCTGAAAGTAGTGGTGTATTCCGTATGTTGGCTATTGAGGATAAGTTGGAAAAAATTAACCATTGTGGGCTTATATGATGCGACATGGATTGGTTTCAAAAGCACTATGGAACATTGCACAAGGTGTTGAAAAATTTCCTATTACACCTGCATATATAGGTATTGAAGTTGATGAAGATAGCGTTGAAGATGTTGATATTCTTCAGATTCTTGTTCGTGCTATGTTTTCTGTTGCACCTATTGCAAAGCAAATTCATTGGGATGGCAGGGATGCTAAGGCACATGCATTGATAGTGTTATTTGTCAAACATGCCGTTATTCCTCACATTTGCTCTTGGAGAACAAATAAGGATTACCACATTGTACCAGGCTAGGAATGAGGCTCATGTTACTTACCTTCGAAAATAGTTGGAGAGTGAGCATATGAATGAAGGTGATTCTATGGATGGTTTTTTGACAAAGATCAAGGATTTAAAGTAGATTTTTGCTGATGAAGTCCTTCTTGACAGTTCACTTGCGTGGACTATTCTGAATGGTCTTCTCAACTCATATCAGAGTTTTGCTTCTACTCTTCGTTTGATGATGAAAGGCAATCAAATGCCTTAACATTTGAAGATTTAGTTTTTGTTCTCCTGCAAGAAGATCAGTCCAGGCAGAATAGGTCTATTATGCGTGTTGTAGATCAAACTTTCCTAGCTAGTCAGAAGGGCAAAGGTAAATGGAGATCATCTACTAGTAAGCAAAAATCTGCAAATGTTGCACATTTGAAGAAGAAAGACAAAGATGGGAAGAAATCAAAAAAGGAGAAATTGTTTTGCAAATATTGTGAAGCAAATGGTCATGTATGGCATTTATGTCGTGGGATGTATAAGCTCATAGACTATGAAAGATTTATGAATGATTCAACATGTGCAGTACATGATTCTTAGACTATGTTAGATGCAAAGCTTTGACATGCACACATTGATCATCAGAATTTTGCTAGTCTGCTACACCTACAGAAATCTGAAATGGTGTCCTCTTTGCTCAAACTTGAGGCACCCGGTAAACATGTTTGTGAAGGCTGTATATTGGGCAAAATGCAGCGTTCATCCTTCCCAAAAGATGGTTCAGTTCGAGCTGCTCAGAAAGCAGCTTGTACATAGTGATGTCTGTGGTCCTATGAAGACACCCTCTTTGGGAAACTATCTTTACTTGGTGACTTTCATTGATGATTTTTCCAGGCATGCATGGGCATATCCACTGAAAGCAAAGTCCGAAGTGTTTATGTCCTTCAAACAGTTTCTAGTTTTGGTTGAAAATCTGTCAACATGTAAAATGTGCACCCTCCATTTTGATCGAGGGGCGGAATATATGTCTTCTAACTTTAATGCATTTCTAGCTGAACGTGGGATAAAACATCAGTGTGTAGTGCCGTATACACCTCAACAGAATGGAGTTGCTGAATGGAAGAATAGGTCACTCATGGAGATGGGGAGGTATATGGTCAAGAGTCAGGCTTTACCACATCGTTTCTGGCTTGAGGTTGTCATGTGTGTAACATATGTATTTAACAAGTGTCCCACTAGAGCACTGCAATCTATCACTCCGTATGAGGCTTGGCATGGTCGCAAGCCATCGATTGCTCATCTGCGTGTTTTGGTTTGTCTGGCATATGCATTAGTGCTTGAACAACATCGCAGGAAATTGGATGATAAAGCAGTAAAATGTATTTTTGTTGGGTACAATTTTGAAAGCAAAGGCTATCCTTTGTATCATCCACAAACTAAACGCATTTTGGTTAGCCGTTATGTTGTTTTTGTGGAAGATGCTATTCAACCATTACTTTCATGTACAAAAGAGACATCTATTAGCTCCAAAGACATGTATACTACTTTGCTGCCTCTTTTTATAGGTGATAAGTCTAATGTTGCTCCTAATGATGCAACTTCTCAGCCTTTGCAGGTTTCATGTGATGATGCAGATCATTCCATTTCTGATGAAGATTTACATGATGCACTTGTTGGTGAGAAAGCTCATATTGAGGAGGCAAAAACTATGCCAAAATAGCTGGTGCAAACTTTGCATGCGAGAAAATTAGATGCACCTCTATCATATCACACTCATTGATGCTCTCATAGTGCCTCGTTTGAATCAGATTGCTATTCTATGGCTTCGTCTAGTCTCTGTGATGAAAATGAGCCTGTTTCATTTGAGGAAGCACAAAATTCAGAAAATTGGATGGCTGCTATGCAATCTGAATATCATGCTATAATGAAGAATGGTACTTGGTATTTATGTGATTTGCCTCTTGGCAAGAAGGCCATTGGCACTAAGTGGGTGTACAAGCTAAGTTCTAAGCCTGATGGGACGATTGATAGGTATAAGGCTAGGCTTGTTGCAAACCGTTATACATAGGAACAAGGCATTGATTTTGATGAGACCTTGCGCCGACTTGCCGAATGACTACCGTTCATAGCATTTGTGCTCTTGTAGCTCATCATGGTTGGAATGTACATCAGTTGGACATTAAAATAGAATTTTTGAATGGTGACTTGCATGAAGAAGTATATGTTTCTCATCCCCATGGCTTTGTGCAAAAAGGGCATGAAAACCAGGTATGCAGGTTAAAGAACGCATTATATGGTTTAAAGCAAGCACCATGTGCTTGGTATGAAAAGATACATGCCTATCTGATTGCACATGGTTTTGAGAACAATCCAACTAAGAGCACCTTTTATGTTAAGCGTGCTAATGACGTGCTTCTGATCATTGTTGTGTATCTTGATGACATGTTGCTCACTAGTCCTCATGACAAGCATATTGCTGATTTTAAGTCTGATTTGCATGCCTCATTTGAGATGTCTGATTTGGGGCATTTGCGTCATTATTTGGGCATTCAATTTATGCAAGTTGATGGTGAAATGGCTTTGTGTGAAGCAAAATATATTGACACATTATTGCATTGTTTTGGCCTTGAAGACTCTAAGCCTAGTGCCACTCCTATGGAGACAGGTTTATGATTGAGTCTTCATGATGGAGGAGATGCATTTGATGCTATTCTCTATTAGCAGACTATTGGATGCTTGATTTACTTATCCATTGCTCGGCTAGATATTCAGTTTGCTGTCTCATAGATAAGCAAGTTTATGCATTGCGCTGGTGCCAAGCATTGGCGGGCGGTTAAGTGTATCTGTCGCTACTTGAGTGGTACCAGCTACTTGGATTGTTTTATCCCAAGGGGGGATCACTACCGCCATATTTGCATGCTTTTCTGATGTTGATTGGGCTAGTTGCTATGACAATCATGTTTTCCACTAGTGGCTTTTGCTTCATGCTTGGTAGCTCATGTTTATCTTGGTTGAGCAAGAAGCAACCTACTATGGCCACTTCCAATTGTGAGGCTAAGTATAGGGCAGGTTTCACAACGACTGTTAAGTGTGTGTGGCTCAGAAACCTTATGGCTGATTTGGGTGTTGATAAGTCTTCTGCCACCACCATCTTCACTAATAGTTAGAGCGCATTGGCAGTTGGGAGGAACCCTCTGTTCCATGCTAGCACTAAGTACACTGAGGTGCATTTTCATTATGTCAGGGAGAGGTTCTCTGTTGGAGAGATCATCTTGGCATATGTTCCCACGCATGAGAACATTGTTGACCTTTTCACAAAGGCTCTACCTAGGGAGAAGTTTGAAGCTTTCCGCAAAGCTTTGGGCTTAGTTCATCTTGTGGATTGATTCCACATAGCTTGGCACTTCCTTATACATGAGTGCCAACTCCTTGTTAATCACATCACTCCTCAGGGGGATTTGTTGATATATCTAGGTAGTGATGTGTGTGAACACACTAGGACCGTCGAGGCACTTTCTTCCCTCTTTAGGAGGCTTTTTCCCCTGGCTTGTATATATGCCTGTTGCCCTAACAGGGTACTTATCTTTGTACATTCTAGTGGTAATACATTTAGTATTGCGTGTTGTGCTCCAAGCTTCTTCTTCTTCCTTGTGTTGTTCGCGTGCTTCCATAGACGTCTAACTTCAAGAAGGGCATGCAAATGGTAGGATTAGTAGGTACAAATCAAGGTTGGTTGCCAAAGGTTTTGATCAAACCTATGGCATAGGCTTTGAGGAAACATTAGTCCAGTAGCCAAGGTCTCTACCATAAGGAGTTTGATTGCAATTTTAGCCTCGAAAGGTTGGAAGATGTACCAAGTGCATGTGAAGAATGCTTTCCTAAATGGAGAGCTTGAAGAGGTGGTCTTCATGGAGCAGCCCCATGGCTTTGAAGTGAGAGATTTTCACATCATTTATGTAGGCTTAAGAAGGCTCTTTATGGACCTAAGCAAGCCCAAAGGGCTTGGAACTAAAGAATTGTGGACTACTTTGTAAAATGTGGATACAATCAGAGTCATGAAGACCCATCACTCTTTGTGAAGAAGGAAGGTAGTGAAATTATTTTCATTTATATATATGTTGATGGTTTTATCATTATAGGGGATAATGAAGCCAACATCAAGGACATAAATAGGAAGCTTTGATGTGAGTTTAAAATCTTTGATTTAGGGATTTTAAGGTATTTCATTGGGATTGAAATATTATACAAAGAAGAAGGTATATACTTGATGCAAAGGGAATACATTCTAGATATTTTGAAGAAGTTTGGCTTGTATAATTGCGAGCCCATTTCAAATCCATTAGAAGTAAATGTTAAAATAACTCATGAAGGTGAATAAGTGAAGGATGTGACCATGTATAGGTCGACTCTCTTTTGTATGCTACTATGACAAGACTAGATATTGCACATGTAGTTGGAGTATTATCTCAATTTTTGCAAGCGCTGAGAGTACCTCATCTTGTTGCAGCCAAAAGGGTACTTAGGTACCCAAACGAATTAGTGAATGAAGAGCTCTGTTATCCATTTGATGATGGATTAAATGTACAAGCTTATTGTGATCTTGATTGGAGAGGTTCCAAAGATGACAAGAGGAGCACTAGTGAATATGTTATCATGCTAGGGACGAAGACCATCTCATGGATGTCAAAGAAACAACCAGGAGTGGCTCTCTCCTTGACCGAAGCTGAGTATAGAGGCTTATCAAAAGTCTCATGTGAGCTTATGTGGCTCAAGAAGTGATTTGTTGATCTTGATTTGTAGGTTAAGCAAGTACCTTTTTTTAATGACAATATAAGTAGCATATGCTTGGCTCAAATCATGGTGTTCCATGCAAGGATGAAGCATATAGAAGTCCATTACCACTTTACTAAATAGAAGATCATGTCAAAGGATTTCAAGGTGAAGCATGCCAATACAAAGGACCAATATGCAGATATGTTTACCAAAGCTTTGGATGGAGTAAAGCTACAACACTTCAAGGCATGCATTGGAGTGAAGGACCTAG
This sequence comes from Ceratopteris richardii, assembly GCA_020310875.1. Taxonomy (NCBI): domain Eukaryota; kingdom Viridiplantae; phylum Streptophyta; class Polypodiopsida; order Polypodiales; family Pteridaceae; genus Ceratopteris; species Ceratopteris richardii. The sequence continues at coordinate 24,225,485 of CM035409.1, read as the reverse complement.
GCATTGAGACTTGAGGGGGAGTGTTGAAAATCAAGTCTCAAACATGCAAAAGGACTCATACATGAGTTTTGCAAGTGGAACGATAAAAAAGGAAGACCCAAAGTCATGGAATAAAGTTAGGAGATCCACCAAACTCAACTAAATTCAATGTCATCAATCCCCCACCAAAATCTCCACCTACATTGATTACTGGATGGTTAGCTAGATTGTAGGAAATGTAAAAACTCTAAATAAGCACCATTCCACATTTTTTTTCTTTATTTTTCTGCATTCCTCGAGTTTCCCACTTAGTTTAGTGAAGTTGTAAACTCCAGCAAGCAACCCTCTTGCTTGCTTATCTTTTTTTTCATGATTTTGCTCTTCTCTATCTAGAGGTGTAGCTAAGCTTTCACAAACTTGATTGTACCAGATTGCAGAGCATTGATTTCTCTCATTGTACTTGTTTTCATTGATTTCAAGCTCCATTTGGTCTCTCATATAGTTCTCCAAAGTGTGCCAAAGTTTCAAGTTCTTTGACTAGGTGAGTTGTTAGAAATTGCCAAGTTTGTGAAGCTATATCTCTACACATAGACAGAGAGTATTCCAAACAGGTAGCATGTTTTGAACTGAATGTTTCTCCCAGTTGGAATATCCATTTGGCATGATTTAAAGCTTCTTGCATAGTTCTCAAGGTCTAGTTTAAGTCTGCAAAGTTTCATTTTAAGTCTCCATAGAGGTTCAGAGAAAAGTCCAAAATATTGAGCACATATCACTACTTGTGGGCCCAGTGAAGAGCATCCATCTTCCATTGTTTTATTGGGGTGTTAGAATCATCCCCCATCAAGCATCAATTAGGATGATTGGTATTTATGGATTATCTGAATTTCATAAAGGACCGCTTAATGCCTTCCTAATAAAAACTAAGGGGAAGAAAAAGTACTAGAGTTTGCACTATTGCCATTAGATGCTCTTCTAGTAGAACTTAGTCCAAAGTACTTCTTGGATAGTTGGATGTAGAGATTTCATTCTACGAGCATGGACTCCTAATATGTGAGCTCACATTATGGATTTTCATAGGACACAAAGATAGTTTATATATTAAAATATTACTTGTAAGTTCAAGGTTAGGACCACCTAGAGTGATATGGGAGCAAGCCTATCATTTTATTTATAGAAGGGTTATCAAGGAAGGGGGGAGGGGAACTTTCAGTATAAATGAACGACTAAAAGCCAAAACCAAAATGTTCACACTCTTATGGTTAAGTGGACTTAGTTAGCCAAGTGTGTTCTAGTTTCTAGATTATAAATTGAATGTTCATCATTGCTTACATTCCTCTTTGATTAATATAGATTATTTTGTAGGTAAACGAACCTTAGCTAGAACAACTTGTGCACTTGAAAAGAGGACTAAATGAGAGCCTAGACATGCCCTGGTTATGGGTACAACACAATCACAACACCACTAGATACAAATGACACATTGTTTTATTAATTTGGATGAAGAAACTATAGTGACATAACCTTGTGCCAAGCTTTTGGATGTTTGAATTATAGTTGCAACATATGATCAAGGATACAATATGTTGTATTACAAATGAGCATATTTATGCACAATCCAAGTGTGCTTCATCAAAAAGTTACTATGAATTATGCATTATTCTTCCCCAAAGGAGGTGATTTATAGCGTAAAATTTGCATAGATTCAATTTCCACTAGAGACTTGGACTATCAACATTTTATGTTCTTATTGTCTCTCAACATTTGGTATGTCATAAGGTTTGGATCGCAACACAATTTTTTGTGACAAAGTACATGCCAATATTCTTTGGTTCCATTGAATGGTTATCATTAAGCATGCATGCATGCATGCATGCATTACTCAATAATTACAATCTCTACAAACATAACCTTTGATAGTGAACTTAATAACTTTCTCCATACATGGGCAAGTACATAGAAATACACCATCACTCCATCAAAGAAAGGATATATGCAAGATATAAATCGCTAAATTATATTCCATCGAAAAATATGTAGAACATCACCAAAGCTCTTGCATGTGAAAAGCTTGAAGAATTTAGATGATTGCTCCATCTAAAACCTTTTGGTGATTGATGTTGCATATTTTCTATATATCAATTTATACTTACTCCTTTTAAAAAAGACTGTTGGGGGAATGTGCACAAATTGAAGTCTGAACCATCAGCTTTCAAGATCTAAATCATGGAACAAATTTTCCTATTTTGCAGTTGGCCTTTAGTTCTCTAGAAGTTGGTTCCTAAATCTGTCCCAGATGTTTATAACTTTCAGAGTCTTCCCACTCATCACGCGAGTTCTCACTAAAATCAGCACTTACTGCATAGGTCGATTCAAGATCAACTGCCTTTTTCTTTTATGGGGGGATGCCCTACTAGAAACTTGTATAATATCTTCTTTTACATGTTAATCAATTCATTCTGTTTTGTCTTATGAATTCTTGGGGTTACGCCTCTGCTCACTATTTCTTTCTATGAGCACATCTAAAACTCCTATCCAGTACTTTCTGGTGTTCAATGTCTTGTTCTATGTACTGCATGTAAGGTCATTTTCACTTGCACGTGTTACATAAGGACTGTTTTCTTTTTGCATGTGTATGTATGCTGCTGGTGATACTTCTTGCTAGTTAGCATCATCTTCAAAAGCACTGATCCCATTGCATTCGTTTGAAGATTTGCTCATTTCGATGATTGTTCCACATTTTCTTCGTGAAAATATAGCTAATAACAGAAATATTACAGCAAAATAGGCGTATACACAATCTCATTTTCAACAACTTGAACCGAGAAAACTTGCACCTTCCAATACGTTATGGTGATTGTTGAAGTAGACCAAAGTATATTCTTTGTTGGTTCAAGTAGTGTATGCATAAGCACATGAAATTGTGTTTGTATGTTACAAATCCAAGAATGATTTTGAGTTGAAACCACTTGCACTCTTCAACAAACATTGAGCCATCCTATTTCAAATAAGTTTACACTAAGGCCCACCAAGGTGAGCAAAGAAAATCGGCAGGATTAATAATTAATAAGATAGAAATAGCACAACAATCAACACACGAACATCAGTTGTAATAAGGCAGCCATCACCTCTCAAATGTTTTAATCACTGGGCAGAGTTCATGCTAGACAGAGTTACATGATCTCAAAGATAATATGGTGCTAACAACTGGACTCATGCCTCCTTCCAACAATAGGATTCTGATAGCCTAGACCCATATTCCTCCAGCAGCTCTGCAATATTGTTCACTCATTTGTCCAAGACTACGACTCGGCACCTTAAAAGCACTACATTCCCTCGAGTTCAGGACGACAACCACATTTTATCATCTGCATATACATCCTTTGAATGCATGTCTAGATGTTTGAAACGAGAGAAAAGAAATTGCATCCATCAAACGGACAGCAGGGTATATACATGCAGACCTTCAACAGAATTGCATGTTACTGTGGGTCGAAATCACACAATGCAACCACACCATCCATCATAACATGTATTAACCTGAAATAATTCTAACTCAACGAATAGCCCTTTTGTGCCACATTAATGAAGGGTCCCTGAGTTCATCCAAATCTTTTTTAAGTGAGTAGTGATAAAGATACTGGTAAAAATGAACAATAAATAATTGAAATTCCTGAACAATATTCTGTGCAGGTCTCTTCCTTCCTGCTTCTATACTAAAAAGTGTAAAGACCAACATAATAAGCACATCACGTTAATTTTTAACTGTTCAATGTTCATATGCATTTTGAGTTTACAAAAAAGTAGCCATTTGTTATTGTCCAAGACAATTCAGCCAACCAACCTTCACTGTTGGCTCATCAGTCAAACCACCACTAGATGTAACTGGGCTCTCATCTAACTAGTACTATACATTCACCAAAAGATCTGATCCAGATTATCGAGAATAGCTCTATACATTCTCTGAATCAACAAATCCATTGTAAAGCCTAAACCTTCTAAACTTTATGCATTACTTCCTCACCCATAACAACTCATAATAAGTATATTTTCCATTACATTTTGTTAATCAATTGGCGTTTCATCACATGTAAACTTAAAACCATAATAAGTGCTGTATTATAGGTACACTTGGACATTAAAAAATGTGAACACCTGAAATGCAGAAACAGATTTCATACTATTTAGTATTGATATAATTCTAGTTATCCAAAACAGTATTGCAAACAGCATTTAAACCACTCAACCATACAACCCCTTACAGAGGAACATCAAATGCAATATCAATCTCCTTTGAGACAGTTGCTTCCAAAGTCACATGGATAGGTCTCAAATCACACGTTATAATGCATATGTCACAAATGGGCTGGGCCTGTATGAACCTCTCTAAGTTGTACATGAGGTCCAACTGTATCAGGCCGGCCCTATTTGTTAGATTTTCAGATATGACAGACAACCAACTGTATCAATTGATGGCTGACCTGTTCGGTGTACCAATCAGAGAGGAAAAGGATGAAAATACCATCGAAATCCAGTGTTAAGCCCCACAAAAGGACCAGCAGAAAACCTTAATAACAATTCCTTGAAATCAGCTCATCTGTCTCGGATGGAATGGTGAAGTCCATGTATGCAGCACCCTCATCATCTGAAATGTTGAACTTTTCACCAATAGCCACCAGAAGTTGATACACTTCGTACATAGTAGGCCTTTCTTTAGGGTTGCCTACAACACATGCACATCCAACCCTTAGAAACTGCTTGAGCTCATTATCAAAGCCTTGCCCTTTAAGACTACTGTCCAAGGCTTCTTCTGCACGCCCATGACTCCTCAAAAATGTAATCCACTCTGAAAGATTTCCTTTGAATGGATCATCAGTGGACACATCATTGGCTTTTTGACCTGTAGCAAGCTCAAGTAGTACCACACCAAAACTGTAAACATCCCCTTTCACTGTAGCAGTAAGTGTTCGAGAATATTCTGGAGGCACATATCCAAGATCTCCAAAATCACCACTCACCACTGTGCTGATATGAGTATCCACAGGATTGATAAGGCGAGCAAGCCCAAAATCAGTTATCCTAGGTTCATATTCTTCGTCTAAGAGTATGGTGTTAGAGCTAATGTTGCGATGAATGATACGAGGATTGCAAGTATGATGCAACCAAGCAAGCCCACGGGAAGCTCCGATGGCTATCTTGAGACGAGCAACCCAATCAAGCTTGATATCATCATGACCTCCATGCAAGCATTCTCTCAGGCTACCAGATACCATATGCTTATAGATCAAAAGCTTCTTGGAAGCCACAGAACAGTATCCCAAAAGAGGAACAAGATTTCTATGTCTTAACTTCCCCAAAGTCTCTATCTCAGCTTGAAAATCTCTGTTAGATCGAGAAAGCAATTTAACTGCCAACATGGAACCATCTGGCAAAACAGCCTTATACATGGTTCCCGTACTTCCTTCCCCTATGATATTTGCCTTGCTGAAACCATTTGTGGCTGCCATCAGATCAGAAAGCTTTAGTTTTTTCAGGGGCTGTTCAAACAAGGACACGACTATGGACTTAGGAGCCCTGATGCTTCTAGCCCATTGCTGCTCATCTTTAAAGAGAGTGGTATTTTCCTTTCGGGGTCGAATAAGCAAAAACCACATAAAACCTGCACCAATGACAGCCAGAACAGCTGCTACTGCAACTATTATACCAATTATCATGCCTGTGTTTGACTTTGAAGAGCATGAATCGCCTAAAGGGGGACCACAGAGGTCTGGATTACCAATAAATGCTGATGCTGGAAATGGGCTTCCGTTTCCCAAATCTGACGGCCTGTTAACGAAGGTAGAAGGGATCTGCCCAGATAGTGAGTTCGATGAAACATCGAGAATAGTCAACTTGGGTAAGTTACCTATACCACCGGGGATCTCACCCGAGAGCCTGTTATTTTGAAGTTTCAGCGATTGCAGATACTGGCAATCCTGCAAGGCGAAAGGTATGTTCCCGGAGAAGCTATTCTGGGAAAGATCGAGTGATTGAAGGTAAGGGACTTGCTTACAGATATCACTAGGTATGGAGCCGGAGAATGCGTTTCCTGACAAGTCGAGGTTCTGAAGAGCTGCACATCGTATCAATCCAGAGGGAAAAGTACCAGACAAGCCATAGTTCTGAAGCTTCAGACTCATGATCTTGTTCTCCTGAGGATTCCAGCAAGAGACCCCCGTGAAGCTACAAACAGACCCCTGAGATGAGTTACCAAAGTTCCAGCTAGAGAGGCGATTGTCGGGGTCATGCACGGAAGCCTTGAAGTCTTTCAAACATTGAGAATCATCTTCTGCGGAGACTTGCGAAACAACCCAAAGCGCAGTAAAACAAAGAGATAAGGCTCTTCTTTCCCAGTCCATCAGAGATAAGGCTCTTCTTTCCCAGTCCATTGGAAAAAGCTCCTTCCTCAGATCTAATCACAGAGATTAAGGCGAGGTTCAACGAGCCAGAATCTTCTTCGATGCGATCATGAGGAAGGGTACACGCAACGAGTTTGTATGTGCGTGACCGGCCCCAGATCCGCTATGTTTGGGAAGTGGGCACTGAGAATGAAGTGAGGTGGAATGATGTGCGCGTAAAGCAGCACGCCGGTCAAAGCCTATGCAACGTAAATCAGATTTAATCCTACAATTCAAAGATAAGCTCATCCCAATTCTCCGTCATGACTCATGACCCATGGTGCACCCTCGCTAGTCACAACTGCTGTTGAAACCTGAAAGTCTTCACCTTGTCCACGATGGGCTTTCTCAAGTTCCTACTACCCAGTCCCAAATTCTTTCAGTCCTGGACCGCTGCTTATTCTTTGATGAAGAATGACCTACATCTCCATGGAACCACGGGAGTTCTCGTGAAGCATGGTCAGCTCAAGGTTGGACATGATCACACGACACTGGAGGTTTCAATTTTTCTGAAAATATATATCGGCTTCACGCTCGTAGTAGAGAAGAAGAAGGGCTATCGGCTTCACTTAAAGGTGGTAGAGAAGGAGAGGATCTATACACAAAATCATTTTGTAATCCATCTAAGCCAATAGTATCTCCAAACTTGGTGTTGTTGAAAAGATGCCAAATGCTATTAAGTCTATAGCCGCATTGAGATGGGTCTCAGTTGCCATTCCATGCCATGTTAAAGTTGGAAGTAATACACAATTGCTAATGGAATTTGAGATGATCATCGTGAACCATCATCCACAATTCAGAAGGAGACTTTGTAGAGTTCCTAGACTCAAACCGTGATAGATCAACTTCTTGTAAAAGTCTAAAGGCCCTCGTTACATAGAGTTATAGGTTGATATATTTCGGTAGTGATGTGTGTGAACACACTTAGGACCATCGTGGCATTTTTTTCCCTCTTTAAAAGGTGTTTTTCCTGGGCTTGTATATACGTGTATAACTCCTTGTACTGCTCGCCTGCTTCCACATACCTCAAACTCCAACAATTGGTATTAGTGTAGGTTGCTGCTTCATCTAGGGCATCGTCGACACCCCTCCGAACATAGTCTCAAAATCACACAAAATTTGGTGAGCATACTCAAGGTGATTTGGAGTTCAAAATTTGGATCTGAGTTTATTTCGGCCTTCAAACACACTATCGTAGTGCTTGTGCAAGCAATTTTGTCTTTTTGTGCCAAACATATATACATGTTTCATTTCGCTAGTACAAGCACCTCAAAGTCTACTACATGTTTAGCAAAGCTTGACAGAGTAGTTCTGTTCAACTTTTTGAGATCTAGTCATTTTTTTGCATCATGGTATTTTGGTCAGTGGCCATGGTTGAAAGCAACGATGTATTCCGTATGTTGGTTGTGGAGAACAAGTTGGATGGTATCAATTACCCATTATGGGCATATATGATGTGTCATGTATTGGTCACAAAAAGATAGTGGAATATTGTGCAAGGTGTTGAAAATCGACCTATCACACCTCTAAATACAGTTATTGAAGGTGATGCAGATGGTGTTGAAGATGCGATCTTCAAATTCCTATTCGTGTTGCGGTTCCTGCTACACCTACTACAGAACAACTTCAATGGGATGTCAGAGATGCCCAAGCACATGCATTGATAGCTTTGTCTATCAAACATGCCATTATCCCTTATATTTGCTCTTGCAAAATAGCAAAGGATGCTTGGGGATACACTTACCACTTTATACCAAGCAAGGAATGAGGCTCGTGTTGTTTACCTCCAAAGACAGTTGGGGAGTGAGCATATGAATAAAGGAGATTCTATGGAGAGTTTTTTTACAAAGATCAAAGATTTGAAGGAACAATTGATTTCTGCTGATGAAGTTTTGCTAAATAGTTCACTTGTGGAGACTAGTTTGAATGGTCTTCCAGATTCATATTAGAGTTTTGCTTCAACTCTTCAGTTGATGATGAAAGGCAATCCAAATGCCTTAACATTTGAGGTTAGTCCAGACATAATCGATCCATTATGTGTGTAGCAAATCAAGCTTTCTTAGCTAGTTAGAAGGGCAAAGGTAAATGGAGCTCATCTACTAGTAAGTAGAAATCTGCTAATTCAACACAGTAAAAAAAGGAAGATAAAGACGAGAAGAAATAAAAAAAGCATAGATTGTTTTGCAAATACTATAAAGGAAATGATCATGTCATAAAGATCTATCAAACTAGTTGCAAAGAGGCAAAGAAAAAAGAGGCTAGAATGGTTGTTGAAGAGGCCTCTACACCTAAAACACAATATGCTAATCTTGTGTTGAATGAAGAATAGGCATTTACTACTATTTATAGTTATGAACCCATCTCTCATGAATAGCGTATGGCTGCAATAGACTCATATGTTTGGTACTTTCATATTGGCACATGTGACAGTACTCCCTAATGGGATCACTGTCACATGCACCAACAACTCCTCTTATCCAATCATGGGAGTTGGTACGATCATTTTGAATATTGTTGATGATAGTTCTTTTACATTGTCAAATGCTTTGTTTGTGCCAGGGATCAATTCACTTGAGCCTGACCCTATAGTTTCTTCAATTCACTTGAGCCTTCCCCTACAAGGAGTATTGTCACATGTGCCAACAACTCCTCTTATCCAATCATGGGAGTTGGTAAGATCATTATGAATACTATTGATGGTAGTTCTTTTACATTGTCAGATGCTTTGTTTGTTCCAGGGATCAAGAAAAATCTATTGTCGATTTCAACATTAGCCAAGATCGGCTTGGTTGTCAAATATGTTGATGACAAATGTACAATTTATGATCTATCAAATAGCAATGTTATTATTGCTTCTTGCATTTTATGTCGTGGGCTGTATAAGCTCATAGACTATGCAAAATTTGTCAATAATTCAGCATGTGAAGTTCAAGATTCTCAGGCTATCTGAGATGAAAAGCTTTGGCATGGACACTTTGATCATCTAAATTTTGCTAGTTTGATATACCTTGCAGAAATCTAAAATGGTGTCCTCTTTGCCCAAACTTGAGGCATCTGGTAAACATATTTATGAAGGCTGTATTTTGGGCAAAATGCAGTGTTCCTCCTTCCCAAAAGATGATTCAGTTTGAGCTACTTAGAAATTGAAGCTTGTTCACAGTGATGCATGTGGTCCTATGCAGACACCTTCTTTTGGGAACTACCTTTACTTCGTGACTTTTAGTGATGATTTTTCCAAGCATCCATGGGTTTATCCATTGAAAGCAAACTCCAAAGTGTTTATATGCTTCAAACGGTTTCTGGTTTTTGCCGAAAATCTGTCAGCATGTAAAATGGGCACCCTCCGTTTTGATAAAGGGGGGAATACATGTCTTCTACTTTTAATGCATTTTTGGATGAGCGTGGGATAAATCATCAATGTACAATTCCATATATATATACCTCAAAAAAATGTTCTTCCTAAAAGAAAGAACATGTCTCTCATGGAGATGGTGATGTGTACGGTCAAAAGTCAGGCTTTACCACATGGTTTCTAGCTTAAGGTTGCTATGTGTGCAACATATGTACTTAACAGGTGTCTCACCAAATCACTATAGTCTATAACTCCATATGAGGCTTGGCATGGTCGCAAGCCATCTGTTTCTCATGTGTATGTCTTTGGTTGTTTGGCATATGCATTAGTGCCTGAATAACAACATGAAAAATTGGATGATAAAGCAATGAAATTTATTTTGTCGGGTACAGTTCGGAAAGCAAATGTTATCGTCTGTATCATCCACACCCTAAAAACATTTTGGTTAGTCGTGATGTTGTTTTTGTGGAATATGCAATTCAGCCATTATTTTCATGTACTAAGGAGACATTAGTTAGTTCTAAACATTTGTATGACACTTTGCTGCCTCTTTTTGTAGGTGAACAATCAAGTCTGGTCCAAATGGTGTAGTTCCTCAGCCTTTACATGTTTCACATGATGATGCATATCATTCCATTTCTGATGAAGATTTACATGATGCACTTGTTGATGAGAGGGATGATATAGACAGAGGTAAAAACTATGCCTAAATGGTTGGTGCAGACGTTGTGAGATAGCAAATTAGATGCATCTATGTCATATCATACTTGTTGAGGCTCTCATAGTGCTTCTTTTCGGTCAGATTGCTATGCTATGGCTGCCTCTAGTCTCTGTGATGAGAATGAACCTATTTCTTTTGATGAAGCACAAAATTCGAATCATACCTAGTCTTTATGTGATTTGCCTCCTTGCAAAAAGGCCATTCACACTAAATGGGTATACAAGTTGAAATGTAAACCTTATGGAACAATTGAGAGGTACAAACCTAGGCTTGTTGCAAAAGCTTATGCTCAAGAAAGAGGCATTGATTTTGATGAGACCTTTGCACCCACATGTCGAATGACTACCATTCATAGCATTTGTGCACTTGCAGCCCATCATGGTTGGAATATACATCAGTTGACATTAAAAATGCATTTGTGAATGGCAAATTACATGAAAAAGTGTATGTTTCTGAGGCCCATGGTTTTTGTAGAAAGCGCATGAAAACAAAGTGTGCAAGTTGAAAAAGGAATTATATGGTTTGAAGCTGGTATGAAAAGATACATGCTTACTTGATTGCACATGGTTTTGAGAATAGTCCAACTGAGAGCACCTTATATGTCAAGTGTGCAAATGATGTGCTTCTGATCATATTTTTCTATGTTGATGATATGCTGATCACTGGTCCTAATGAGAAGCATATTGTTGCTTTTAAGGTTGATTTGCATGCCTCATTTACATGTCAGATTTGGGGCATTTGCATTATTTAGGCATTCAATATATGCAAGTTGATGGAGGAATAACTCTATTTCAAACAAAATATATTGACACATTATTGCCACATTTTGGCCTTGAAGATTGCAAACATATTGTTACTCCTATGGAAATAGGTTTACAATTGAGTCTTCATGATGTTGGAGATGCATTTGATGTTGTTCTCTATTAATAGGTTGTTAGATGCTTGATTTACTTATGCATAACTCAGCCTGATATTCAGTTTGTTGTCTTACATATGAGTAGGTTTATGCATTGCCCAGGCATCAAGCATTGGCAGGCAGTTAAGCGCATATTTCCCTACCTGAGTGGTACACAACTACTTGGATTTTTTATGCCAAGGGGGGATCACTATCGCCAGATTTAGATGCTTTTTTTGAATATGATTGGGCTAGTTGCTATGGAACTCGTATGTGCAATAGTGGTTTTTGCTTCATGCTTGGTAGCTCATGCAGATCTTGGTTGAGCAAGAAGCATCCTATTGTAGCCACTTCTAGATGTGAGGCTGAGTATAGGGAAGCTTTCACAACGATTGCTGAGTGTGTGTGGCTCAGATACCTTTTAGCTGATTTGGGTGTTGGTTAGTCTTCTACCACACCATGTTCATTGATAGGAAGAGTGCATTGGTAGTTGCAAGGAAACCTGTGTTCCATGCTTGCACAAAGCACATTGAGGTGCATTATCATTATGTCAGGGAGAGGTTCTCTAATTGGGGAGATCAATTTGGCATGTGTGCCCACACAGGATAAGATTGTAGATCTTTTCACAAAATCTCTGCCTCGATAGAAGTTTGAAGCTTTCCACAAATCTTTGGGCTTGCTTCCTTTGGTGGATTGATCTCTTTCCACATAGCTTGGCACTTCCTTATACATGTGTGCTAGCTCCTTGTTCATTGCATCACTCACAGGGGGATTTGTTGATATATTTTGGTAGTCATATGTGTGGATACACTTAGGACCGTCGGGGAACTTTTTCCCCTATTTAGGAGGTTTTTTCCCTTAACTTCTATATACGCCTATAATGCTAACAGGTCATCTATCTTTGTACATTCACTTGGTAATAAATTCAGTATTGTGTGTTGTGCTCCAAGCTTCTTCTTCTTCCTTGTGTTGTTCACATGCTTTCACAGACCTCAAACTCCAACATTACAAATATGATTTATATTTATATTTTGTAGACTTTGTGGAATAGAGAAGAGACTTCCCTCTAAAAAATTGCAAAAGAAGAGCAATTTTGAGTAGGCTCTTTTATATTTTTAATGTTTTCAAAAATAAAAAAGGAGTGTTATTAAGAAAACTACTATTAAGAGACCAAATTTGTAAAGACTTTTGCTAATGTGAGTAAGAGAAATCTTCTTCTTGCAAAATGTTTTTGGTTTTATCTTATGATTTCAAGTTGTTTGTGCTTAATTTTTGTGTCCAGTGATAGGTTGCATCTATTTTTGTCTATAACATAGTTGCAAATTGTATTTTTTGCAACCATGAAACTTATAGACTTTGGTGTCAGCTCTAGATTGAACAAATAGGCATCAAATAGCTCATATGAGATCCCATTGGGTGGCTCACCATTTGTCAACTAAGAAAAGTGATCTGCATGCACATGTGTATTACCTTTCTTTGCTATGACCTCAAAGTTAAAATCCATTGATATGAGAAACCATCTTACTAGTCTTCACATGTTGCAGGGCTTATTTATCATGTAGAAAAGGACTTGATGGCAGAAAAAAAAACTTGAACTTTTTTGCTAACAAGTAATGTCTAAACTTTTTGACCACATATATCATTCCTAAACCTTCTTAGTCTAATTTCGCTCTGACCTATTGAGTTGTCATTTAGCATAGGCAATAAGGAAATCAATCCTAACTTCCTTTGTAGGCTCTTGTAATATTAAACATATGGCATAGTTGGATGCATCAACATGCACATGGAGATTCCATTCTAGTCTAACACTTCTAATATGAGAGTTATGACCAAGTTATGTTCCAACTCTTCAAATGCTTTGTCACACTCTTAATTCCACTCAAATTTTGTAATCAAGGTGTAAAGTGGTCTAGTTATAATAACATACATGTGGATAAACCTATAGTTGTATCCATAGTGGCTTGTGAATGCATGGACTTAATGTTCCTAGGTTGTGGCAGATTTACTATTGCATTGATGGTTTGTTCATCCATAGACATTCCATTATCTAAGACAATATGCCCGAATATTTTCCCTTGGCTTACCATGAAGACACATTTTTTTGGATTTGATGAGACTCTATATTGTTTGTGTTTAGCATGTATCTTCTCCAGCATAGGGAGATGTTTAGGTCTTAGTGTAGAGTATGCACATAATTCATCCACATAAACCTTCAAAGATTTCCTAAGGAATTCCCTAAACACATGACACATCGATCTTCCAAAAGTCACAAGGATGTTTGTTAAACCAATACATATATTTTATAGGATCCTTTATACAACCAACAACATGAACTTTTGTCACAAACTCATTTTTTGAATCAAACCTAGATTTCATATGAACAAAAACTAAGTCATCATCATCCGAGATCTTGTCTTGAATCAATAGTGTCTCTCCTTCGTCAATTTCCTCAAGAACCGATAGCATGAACAATTTTTTTAAGATCATACCCTTCAACATCGAAATGTTTTGTCAAGGTATTCTCATAAACAAATATTTCCATGGTGGCTAGGATTCACATCCAACCATGAGGTTTAAATCCTTCATTGTTAAACCTTTGCAGAACATATTTTGGATCTTCAACATATATATCTTGAATTAATACATTTTTAGAATTTCTTTGTGCTAGTTTTTGCTCTTCTTTGTGAGCTCACCTACAAATCCACAAGTTTACATTTTCATCCATCAAAGACTCAGATTCATTTATCTGAGTGGAAATCATCTATGTCAATGTGTATATTATTCCATTAGATGGGAGGGATGTCTCAATGTTAAGATGTGTGGAGGATGTGTGGAGACTGATTCTTTTTGTTATACCAAAGTGTTGCAAGTATAGAGTATTGATACCCCAATCTATTGGCACATAATCACTCTTCCTAGAATCATCTCATAATTTCTTGCTCATATAAGGTTACAAATATTTAGGGTGTGGTGAAAATCCACTCCACATGTGTTCACTTTCACATTCTATAGTAATACAATAGTTTGTTCAAAATGTCTATTCGCCAATTGTAGCTTGAGACAAGTGGGACTCATGGCAGCTTTTCCCCACTTCTCCTAGAGGGATTTTGTATCTATTGCTATGCCTAACTCACTATCTAAAATGGCTTTAGTAGTCTGCTTGTTGAATGAGATGTAATAGCTCCATGCTTGGTGTACTATTGTATAACTAAGGTTATTTGCATGGACTCCAAGGGTCAGGACCCTTGGGTTCCTTAGAGAAACCCTTGGGGAACCTTTGAAGAACCCTTGGGTTTTATTTACCTTAGAGGAGCTACTAAAAGTTAAACTTTAATTGTGGAAGCACATAGCCAATCAAGTGCCAGAAGTCGCTAGAGCACATTCTAAAGTAAGATCACATAAGATAGTACCAAAGATACCCTTGGAGAAAATACGAGACATGAGTGAAGGAGAAGAAGGAAATACCTATCTTCCCATAACTTATCAGGGTTACACAACAAAAGCTATTTTGGACCCAAGAGCTGGAGTTGTTATCACCACCACCACCTCCTTGTTGAAGCCTTGGGGCAAGCAAGCACTCAGATCGAAAAGAATGAAATTGCAAATGGCAGATGGACACATTGAGAAACCTTTAGGGTTTTTAGAGGGGATAACTCTCACTACTTGTGGCGTGTGGATATTGAACATACATTTGCCATATGTGATTTTGGTAAAAATCATGTTTATGAGATGATTTTAGGTAGACCTTTCATGAGACAATTGCAGATAGTGGTCCTCATGAGAAGCATATTGCTGAATTTAAGGCTGATTTGCATGCCTCATTTGAGATGTCATATTTGAGGCTTTTGCATCGTTATTTGGGCATTCAAATTATGTAAGTTGATGGTGGAATAAGTTTGTGTCAAACAAAAAATATTGACACATGATTGCAGTGTTTTGGCCTTGAAGACTACAAACCTATTGCTAATCTTATGGAAACATGTTTATGATTGAGTCTTTATGATGCTGGAGATGCATTTGATGTTGTTCTCTATCAGTACAGTGCTTGATGCTTCATTTACTTATGCATTACTTGGCCAGATATTTAGTTTGTTGTCTTACAGATGAGCAGATTTATGCACTGCCCAGGTGTCAAGCATTGGCAAGCGATTAAGCGCATCTTTCACAACTTGAGTCATATGTGGCTACTTGGATTGTTTTATCCCAAGGATTTATCACTACCGCTAGATTTACATGCTTTTTTTGACTTTGATTGGGCTGGTTGCTATGACACTTGTGTGTCCACTAGTGGTTTTTGCTTCATGCTTGGTAGCTCATGCATATCTTGGTTGAACAGAAAGTAGCCTCTTATGGCCACTTCTAATTGTGAGGTTGAGTATAGGGTAGCTTTCAGAGAGACCATTGAGCATGTGTGGCTAAGATGCCTTATGGCTGATTTGGGTGTTGGCCAATATTTTTCCACCACCATCTTCACTAACAATCAGAGTTCATTGAGGAACCCTATGTTCCATGCTCGCACTAAGCACATTGAGGTGCACTATCATTATGTCAGGGAGAGGTCTCTGCTGGAGAGATCAGTTTGGCATATGTGCGCACATAGGAGAACATTGAAAACCTTTTCATAAAGGCTCTGCCTAGGGAGAAATTTGAAGCTTTTCGCAAAGCTTTGGGCTTACTTACCTTCATGGATTGATTCCACATAGCTTGGCACTTCCTTATACACGTGCTAGCTCCTCGTTTACCGCATCACTCCCAGGGAGGATTTGTTGATATATTTCGATAGTGATGTTTGTGAACACACTAGGATCATTGGGACACTTTTTTCCCTCTTTAGAAGGTTTTTCCCCCAGCTTGTGTATATGCCTATAAACCCAATGGGTTACTTATCTTTGTACATTCTCTTGGTAATACATTCAATATTGTGTGTTATGCTCCAAGCTTCTTCTTCTTCCTTATGTTGTTCAGGTGCTTCCGCAAGCCTTAGACTCTAACATTTTCTTACTCAAAAATTGTAAAATTTTTAGGAAGTTGATGCTCATCCAATTTCCCAATTGGAGCTTTATTAATGCTTAAGTTTCTTTTCTTTCAATTTGATTGAACAAGATATTTTATATACATGAGTTCAAGCCTCCATTATCTTTAGATCTGGTATCCCATACCATCAAATCCACTTTAGTGATAGGGTAAACCTAGATGTGAGTTGTTGGTTTACACTCTTAGTTTAGCTCTTTCTTAGGGATTGCTTACTGAGGAAACTTTGTTTGGCTTTATATATTTAATCAAGTATAATCAAGATTTTAGTAAGTTTTATTCTTAAAAAATCTTCGATTTATTCTTGAAAATCCTTTGAGGATTGATTCTTCATTGAAGTATTTCTTTGATGAGATGCACTAAAAAATATCACTTGCCTATATCATTTGATAATAGAGCTACTATTTTCACACTAGATATTATCTTTCGACATAGTTGTGCATCTATATCAAAAGAAATAGCTATGAGATCATCATTGACTTAGCCAAATAGTCATATCCTTAACCATATTAGAAAGTTTTTGCTTGCTCATAGGGCATATTTTGGAGTAGTGGTATTTAGGGTTCTTACAACCCTTTATTTTCCTTTTCTCCAAATATGTACTCCTAAAGCAACCCTTCTAAAGCTCCAAATGGATCATACCGCTTATCAATAAAGGGAGAAGATAATTGGCAAAGAAATGGCCACTTCAAAGGGTGAAATCGTTCAACCATTGTTTGCCCTGACATGTCACTCTATGAAATTCTCTTCCCCCTTTTGTGTGATCATTGTCCTCAATGATCAGAACTTGAAGTTCTTAAGTTCTATGAACTTCTTAACATCTTTCATGATTATGAAAGATTTAATTGTATGTAGGCTTTCATATAGGATTCAAGTTTCTCTTTTGGACGTCTTTCAATCCACATCGTATCATCTCTAACTTATGGTTAATAAGAAGAGAAACATTGCATGAATTGTAGCCTAAGTCCTTGGCCTTGCTCATCAAGCATGCCATGGGTTTTATGGAACTTGAGGGTCCATAAATGGGACTCAAAGCTTAAGGTTTTTCTAGATGTGTTAAGATTTGTTGGCTTTTGGACTAAGTCAACACATAAAAAACATAAAACTTAATGATTATTGAGTCCATAATATCAACATACAAACTTTTATGCTTTTGAATTCATATACAGAAGTCATTTTCTATTCTAAATCTTAAAATTAACCAATTTCTCTCTCATGTCACATTAACCCATGCACATGTGATTCATTTCATTGGTACGCATGCATAATGTATGTTAAGAAAACATACATCTTTGTTTTAAGATGTTGAGAATGCATAAGGTTCAAAAATTGAGATCCTCTTTAAAGCATGCACGGGATTCTCATATTGAACTCCATTTTAATCAATGACATGATCTTTTTTTGCATTTCTGTTCATTTCATGTTATGATGAATTTTTTATGCTCATTTTGTAATCATTTCCATGTGGTGAGTCCATTTCGTGCTAAATGAAAAACCCATTGTCATTCATTATGACTTTTTTTTTAGCACAAACATGTGCTTTATTCTCAAGCATCCTCATGCCAATGCACTTGCTGTCATGCATTTAAAGTATTTCTACTAAATATTACACTTGAGATGTGCACAAATGTAAACTTTAGATTTGAATTTTATGCATTTAAACCATCATTTGTGAAAATAATTGCACAAAGATTCCTTCTTTTCATTTCTACAATGCATGCAAGTGTTTGATGTACTCAAAGGATTTTCAATGCATATATGTTTGCCTTCTTAGAATACTCATTCAAAACAAACATAATCAAATAATAATTGGATTTTAAATTAAGCTATGTACTTCCCTTGATCCATTGGGGAGGGCCCTCTTCCCTTTGATTGAGTCCACCATGCATAGCTCGGATTTCTATCTCGTCCATCAATGCAACTCTTCATAGGAAATATCATCTTCATTTGACACTTTGCATCACGTTGTTACCAGACATGTGTATGAACAAGGCTTGAAAAAGGATAAAGTTATTATGGGGACACCTAAGAAAGGATAAAAGAACACCCTTGAGTTCCATTTTAAATATATGCAATCTCCTTAGGCTTCTAAGATGGTAGAACAATTGCTTCACATGTGCACATGTGATGGGCACAAGGAGCATTCTCTCTATGTTTCTTGGCAAAATTTGATCAAGATAATTGAAGTATCATGGTTTGAGAGTAAAGTTACACACCATTAAAGGTCAATGGCTCAAGATGCCAATGTTTTATACCAATAGAGTTTTGTAGATGGATGATATTTACTTTATCCAAATAATATTTCTTGAGAATTTGATTTGACCTCATAAAGATAGAGACTCAAGTCACTTTAGTGTCTTAGAAGTGGAATCGGTTACATAGAATTTCAATTCCTCCTTTTTTATTTTCTGAACCTTGGACTTGAATAATGAAGAAATCTCCAAAGTTCAGCTAGATGGAATGAGTAACTATAAAACATCAAAGGTGGATGTTTTTTATAGAACCCATTCAATTTTAGAAGAAACTCAAAGAGTTAGGAATTTTTTCTAGTTCAATTCCAAAGACGTCAAATCTTTGAGGAAGTACTCTAGTGTAAATTTTCTACAAGTTGGTTGATTATTTCTTTTTTGCATTCTAGTTTGGACTCTAAAGCCCAATAGCATGTGGCAGTAGTACTACAATTGGGGAAAGAGATCAATAGATTTTGGTTAAGAAGTGGGACATAGTAAAAAACATATAAGTGTGATGTTTTGGTCAAAATCAACTTACGGAGACTTCTCGAAGTCTTGACACTAATCAAAGATCCATGTATTTTTCTAGGTCCATGCACAAGTAGTGCATAGAAATGGACACACATAACAAATTAATTGGAATTCTTAGAATCCACCTACTTCATGTTGAAGAATCAATCACAAATTGGACATAAAGTTGAAGGTCAAAGTCTAAAAAGAAAAGAACATGCCTATGTGATGGAACAATTTCACACATGTACCATATTTGTAAAGTTAGACTTAACTTTAGTTCTAGAATTTTCAAAAGTCACGAGATTGAGAAAATCTTTATAAGATACTTTGTATCAATAGACACGGAGAGAATGTGAGAATGAGAGATTGAGATCTAGAGTTCATTTTGTATGACTGAGAAATAGTTGGGCTTCTCTGAGTGAGAAAGCACCTTTAAATTTTTGAGTTTCATAGCTATAAGAAGAACTAATTAAAGTTCTATGCATGAGACTCTCTCTTCCATCTCCAGACGTTGCCTACTATGTAATGATCTTAAAACTTCAAGTTTTCCAAGCAACTCGATGCTTGACATCGAGTTTGAGCTGATAAGTCCTTGTTTTATTCTCTAAGTTTTTATCTACTATTGAATCTCTTTAAAAAAATGAGGTTTTTGAAGAAACTCGCTGCCTGGCATCAAATTTCAAAATAAATACAATGCCTAGCATCGAATTCCAACACAAAAGTGGGTTTTTTCATACGTGGTTCACGGAGTATTTTAGGTGCTGAAAAAGTGGAGTTTTATGCACAAACTCAATGCCATGCATCAACTTTGTGTGGGAAGTCGATGCAAAGTTGAAAACTTTTATATTTAGACAAACAATTTTACTAAAACAAGCAAGATTTTCTATTTTGGTAGCTCAGATAGGCTCAACTTGTGAAGGTTATAACTTGGAGTGTAGTGTCAAAATTTTTAGCAGATAATTGCTTGTTGGAAAGCTCTTCTCTTCTATTTTCATCCACCAAAAGATCTTGTGTAAAAATAATATTTGTGATAAGAGAAATAAGCAAAAGAGTGAAGGTATGTCATTTTCGTGATTAGAAATGTTTGAAGAAGTAAAGTTCGCAGTTTTGGCTATCATTTTTCAAAGTTTGGAGAAGCATTGAGTTAATGGTGACCATAGAGATTGTTTAGTGTCACATCAATTCATTTCTTGTGATGTTTCCTACATCAACAAGTGGTATCAGAGCAGAAAGGCTCTAGAGAGCATATGGCATCAAAGGTATGAGAAGTTTTGGAAAGTTTTCATTAAAGTTTGAAAGCTGAAGCATTCAAAGAGACAAGGCATCAAAACATTACTTCAAAAGAATATTCATACTCAAAGAACTCCAAAAGGTATTATTCTTTATCCTTTAAACTCACAAGTTGAAGTAGAAGTAAAGAATTATGACATATCATATCTCCATTGACAAATTGGATAGAGATAATTATCCTACATGGGTAATGAGAATGGAAGCCTTACTTATGAGTAAGGATCTCATGGTGTACATAACAGGTGAAGAAGAGAAGCCAGTATTTGAAGATGAAAGCCGACCAAAGAAAGAGGAATTGGATGCTTTAAAGCATTGGCAGAAGAAGGATGCAAGTGCAAAGGCTTACATCTCTAATACAATTTTAGATAATTTTCTACCACACATCAGAGGATTGGAATCAGCTGAAGATATATGGAATGCATTGGAATATCATTTCCAAAGTGCTACCAAAGCAAGGAAAGCAAGTATATGGTTAGAGTTTACTACATTCAAGAAGAAGCCAAGTCAAAGTATTAGTGATTATATCACTAAGATGAAGGACCGAGCAGATAGTCTTGGATCCATAGATGAAGATATTGAAGATCACAAATTGATTGCTCAATTGCTTGTAGGTTTGAGAGGAGATGAAAGGTGGAAACCTTTTGTCTTGTCAACATAACTTTCTTTGAATCATTATGTTCCAGATTTGAATCAATTGCTTGGTTTGATGCTCACATTTGAGCAAGACTTGAAGGGAGATGGAGATAAATGACAAAGTTCTACAATGTACATGAAGAACAAGAAGAAAGGAGATAAAGGTAAAGCAAAGGATGAAGAGGAAACGAGTTCTCAAGTTTATTATGCAAGAGGTAGAAGCACTAGCAGAGGAAGAGCAAGAGGTTTTGGAAGAGGGAGAGGTAATCAGAATAACAATAAGAAGGCTCACTAGACTTGCGGATTGAGTAATCATTTGGCTCATGACTGTTGGCATAATCAGCAAGGATCAAATCAAAATCAGAATAACAATAGCAAAGGCAGAGATGGAAGATATCAAAGTTATTCTCAGAGAGGTAGACAAAATCAAAGAGGAAGCTATGGTAGAAGTGGAGGAAGAAGTTGGGGACAAAATCAATCCTACAACACCACCTACTACAATTATGCAAATGACACACATAATGAAAGTCATACATCATTGATGATGAATTCAATCAGCACATCAGATAAAGAAGATCTAAAGGTATTTTACATTGACTCTGGATGTTCTAATCATTTGTCATGAAACATAGAACTGATGTCAAAATTGGAAAACGGCATTTCCAGTCATACAATTCAAATAGGTGATAATACAAAACATAGTGTACATTCAATTGGAAAAGTGAAATGCAAGAGTGGAGCAGATTTTCTAACCAATGTTTTGTATGTTCCCACAATACCTAAAAACTTGATTAGTGTGGGATATATAGTTGAAAAAGGTTTTCAAGTCAGGTTTACAAATGAAGAAGTATTTGTTGAAGACCTAGAGAATGGATGTAATCCAATTGTTTGTGGTAAGAAAGAAGGTAGAATCTTTACTTTAAGAGGGCAAGGGAACATTGGTCAAGCTTTGCTCACACATGGTGAAGGAGTGATTATAGAACTTGATCTCTGGCATAAGAGATTAGATCATTTCAATGAAAGAGGAATTAAAGCTATGGTTGCAAATCAGTCTATTCTAGGATTATTGAATGTGTCGAGTCAACATATGATTTATAAATGTGAAGCATGTCAGATGGGAAAAGCACACAGGTTACCATTTCAGAAGAAAGGATTCAAACATGATGGTGTACTAGAGCTCATTCATACAGATGTGTGGGGACCAACAAAAGAAGGATCTATTAGTGGCTCAAGGTATTATGTTCTTTTCATTGATGATGCTACAAGATGGATAACTCTGTATGTTTTGAAGGAAAGATCAGAAGTGTTTGGAACTTTCAAGCATTTTCATGCATATGCAAAGAGAGTCACAGGTCAAAAGCTTAAGAGACTAAGGTCTAATGGAGGGGGAGAATACTTCTCCCAAGAGTTCAATGATTATCTTTGGGGTTCAGGTATTAAGAGAGAAATAACCTACAGGTATACACCACAACAAAATGGTGAAGCAGAAAGAAGAAACAAGACTTTGGTTGAGTTTGCTAGAGCTATGTTGAAGAAGAAGAATTGTCCAAATTATCTTTGGGCTGAGGCTGTAAATACAACTACATATCTTGTGAACAGATTACCATGTACAAATCTACAACTCTAAATGGAACGACTCCATATGAAGCTTGGTGGGGTAAGAAACCAACACTAGATCATTGTAAAGTGTTTGGATCGATTGCATATGCTTATGTGCCATCAGAACTTAGACATAAACTTGAACCAAAGGAACAAAAATATGTGTTCATTGGTTATGATGAAAAGCAGATGGGTTACATGTTGTGGAATCCTCTAACCAAACAATTTCTTGTTTCTAGAGATGTTACATTTGATGAATAGAATAGTTGGTATGCAGATCAAAGTCATATAGTTGAAGAATTTGAAGAAGAGGTAAGAAGATGTGAGAAAGGAAAATCAAGTATGCACACGAATGGAGATGAGGAGTATATGCAAGCAAGTACATCCAAAAGTTGATTAACAAGAAGAAGTGAAGAAGATCCTATATTTGATGAAGAGGTGTATCCAAACACACATGAAGAATGTGAACCAATGAGGTCAAGTAGGACAAGAAGGCAACCAAAAAGGTATTCTTATGATACTTCTTACATAACTCAGGAGAACTATGGATATATGGTCAAAGATGATGAAGAACCTCAGAACTATGATGAAGCAAAAGGTAAAAGCAATGGGAAGACACAATGAAGGAAGAATACAATGCACTAGAGGAGAAAAAGACTTGGGAACTTTTTTCTAAACCAAATGGTAAGAAGGTAATTGGAAATAAATGGATTTATAAAGTGAAGAAGCTTGGAGATGGAAGTATAGCTAGATACAAAGTGAAACTGGTGGTGAAAGGCTATGCCCAAATTTATGGCATAGATTATGATGAGACATTCAGTCCTGTAGCTAAGATGTCAACGATAAGGACATTCATTGCTATTGTAGCTTCAAAAGGATGGACTCTTAGTCAACTGGATATAAAGAATGCATTCTTGAATGGATACATATCAAATGAGGTATACATGGAAAAACCTCAAGGGTTTATAGATTCCAGGTATCCAAATTTTGTCTGCAGATTGAGAAGAGCACTCTATGGATTGAAGCAAGCTCCAAGAGCATGGAACTATAGATTGATGAAGTATCTCAATGATCTCGGATATCAAAGTTCAAAAGAAGATCCAAGTCTACTCATCAAAAGAACAGAGGAAGGTACAATCTATATTTGCATTTATGTAGATGACATTATAATCATAGGTACTTCAGATGAAGGAATTAATGAGGCAAAAGCGATTACTTGAGAAAGAATTCAAGATCAGTGACCTAGGAAAGTTATCATATTTTCTTGGAATGGAAGTCACTTATACAGATCATGGCATATATGTATCACAAGAAAGGTATCTTCTGGACCTAGTGAAGAAGTTTGGTATGGAAAATTACAGAGAAGCTTCAACTCCACTTGAAGTCAATCACAAGCTCAGTAAATGTAAGACAATAGTTACACAATATAACACAGGAGCAATAGCAGAGAAGATAACAAATATAGGAGAATCTCAACAATTTTCTACTAACAGCAAGTACACAGATGATGGTGTTGTCTACCCGTGCGCTCTCAAGGTAGAGCTTAAATGGTGAGCTAGACAAATCTAGATAGGGAGATACAAGGTAGAGGAATGCTGGCTCAACTCGATGTCTTAGGTAGTGCAGAAGTCATGTATATATAGGATCATGGGTGGCCTTCTATGGACGGCTATACATGGGCGGTAGAGCATGGGTGGCCACCGCCCGCGTAATTGCCATACACGGCTTAGACAAGTTGAATCGACCTAAAAAATATAAATTATTTTTGTCTCCAAGAAGGAATATTCCATGGAATATTCCCTTTACCGTTGTGCCGGGGGCGCTGCCCCCGAACCCCCACCAGGGGGCCCGTTGGCCCCCTAGGACCCCCCAGCCAAGGCGCCCGTTCGCCCCCTTGGACCCCCGAGTCGGGGCTGCTCACCGCTGCCCTGGACCCCACAATTGGGGACCCTGGTAACTCCCTTTCCTTACAATATGTTACATGGTCCAATATGACTTTCATCCAACATGCAAGTTGGGATTCCCATCAATTGGGTTATGCACGCTTGGCTTCTCCTCATAATGGGGACCTTACAAAATGTGCATACAATCATGAGAGGTAGACATTGATCATATACTAACAGTAAATATGATGGTGTCGGATACAAAGATATGAGGGAGTATCAATCTCTTGTGGGTAGTTTGACTTATGCTACACTAAGAAGGCCTGATATTAGTTATGCAGTGGGAGTTCTGTCCAAAGGATCCACATTGGATTGCAGATATATCAAAGGAACCATAAAGGAAAGGTTATATATCCTTTTACTTCAAATTTGAAGTTGAGAGCCTATAGTGACTCAAACTAGGCAGAGTTCTCAAATATATCAAAGGAACCATAAAGGAAAGGTTATATTATCCTTTTACTTCAAATTTGAAGTTGAGAGCCTATAGTGACTCAAACTCGGCAAGTAATCAAGATGACAGAAGATCAACTCATGGCTACATGATATACAATGGTGATAAGCTTGTAAGTTGGTGTTCAAATAAACAACATAAAGTAGCATTATCATCAACTAAAGTTGAGTACAAAGGACTTGTAGAAGCAGCTAAGGAGGTCATATGGATGCAGACATTATTCAAAAGCTTGGGCATTGATCAAGGTATACCTACAATACATAAAGATAACATGAGTTCACTTTATCTTGTAGCAAATCCAATATTTCATGCAAGAACAAAACATATAGAGATACAATATCATTTCCTGAGATGGAGAAAGAAATTGAAGTGTACATTTCTACAAAGGATCAGATAGATGATATAATGACAAAGAGCTTGGATGGTGTGAAGACCAATAGATTCAAAAGCATGGCAGGAGTAAAAAGAAAAGAAGATGATATGAAGAAATAGAGAATGTTAGTTAGTGATTGAGGGGGAGCTGTTGAAGAATCAATCACAAATTGGACATAAAATTGAAGGTCAAATTCTAAGAAGAAAAGCACATGCCTATGTGAAGGGACAAATTCACACATGTATCATATTTGTAAAGTTAGACTTAACTTTAGTTCTAGAATTTTCAAAAGTCACGAGATTGAGAAAATCGATATAAGTTAGTTTGTATCAACAGATGCGAAGAGAATGTGAGAATGAGAGATTGAGATCTAGAGTTCATTTTATATGAATGAGAAATAGTCGGGCTTCTCTGAGTGAGAAGGCACCTGTAAATTTTTGAATTTCCATAGCTATCAGAAGAACTAATTAAAGTTCTATGTATGAGACTCTCTGTTCCATCTCTAGACTTTGACTACTATGTAATAATCTTAAAACTTCAAGTTTTCTAAGCAACTCGATGCATGGCATTGAGTTTGAGTTGATAAGTCCTTGTTTTATTCTCTGAGTTTTTATCTACTCTTGAATCTCCTTAAAAACATGAGGTTTCTAAAGCAACTCGATGTCTGGCATAGAATTTCAATGTAAAGTTGATGCATAGCATCAAATTCCAACATAAAATGGTTTTCTTCATATCTATGGTTCACGGGGTATTTTAGGTGCTGAAAAAGTGGAGTTTTGTGCACAAAGTTGATGCCAAGCATCGACTTTGTGTGGGAAGTCGATGCCAAGTTGAAAAATTTTATATTTAGATAGGCGCTTTTACTAAAACAAGGAAGATTTCCTATTTTGGCATCTTAGACAGGCTCAACTTGTGAAGGTTATAACTTGGTGTGAAGTGGAAACTTTTTAGCAAATAATAGCTTGTTTGAAAGCTCTTCTCTTCTACTTTCATCCACTAGAAGATCTTGAAAAAATAGTATTTGTCCTAAGAGAAATAAGAAAAAGAGTGAAGGTATGTCATTTCAGTGACTAGAAATTTCTGAAGAAGTAAAGTTCTCAATTTTGGTCTCCTCAAATTTCCCTCCTTGGCCTAGAGGTATATATATGGGTGGAGTTGGTTGGATGGATACATGAATCTCTCACCCCTTTTTGGATTAGATGATAGTTTTGCTAGACTAGCTAATCCTTAGTACTTTTGTAGAATTCATGTTGTATGAGAATACAACATGTACCCTTTGTCATTTTGGTCATGAGAAACCTACTGTACGTTGCCTTCTGGACTATAGAATCTTTTTCGTATTCTCCTATATATTGTGGCATTTCCACAAGATCTCCATCTTATTATTATTATTATTATTATTATTATTATTATTATTATTATTATTATTATTATTATTACTATTGTTATCATTCTTTCTTCTTCTTGTTCTTGTTATTGTTCTTGTTCTTGTTCTTCTTCCATTGAGAGATCTATCCATGATACACTTTCATTCAAGGGTTAATCAATGAATTGAGATTACTCATGATCTTGAATCTCTTTCAATGGAGGTGCTTATCCATCCTTTCTCTCTTTCTTCCACCTTGGTTCTTGTACTTGATCGCATAAGTATTCGGGCCATATCTTCAACCTTTGATATCACTGAACTAATCTCTACCTCATCATCAATTGGGGTCTTGACTCTCTACCATATTAGCAAAGGGTTATTGTGTCAAATATTTAACTGAATCTAGAAAAAATCTAGTCTCAATCAGATTTTCTTTTGGGACGCTCTTTTTGCTAGGTCCTCCATGAAATATTTGTAGTTCTTAGTCCACCACAGAAGTGAGGATGGGGCTTTGAACTACAACAATGTGCATTTTCCCCCTATGTAGGCTAGCCTCTTTGAGAATCTTTTGAGACAACTCAATGACTTGTTTGCACATACTAAGATTCTCTTTCTCTAATTGGGTGCCAAGGTAACACTGGTGATGTATTTCCATATTAAGACCACTTTTTATGCAAACCTCTTATGCCTTAAACATCATTTCTAAATCCTCAAGGAGTGGATCTCTAACATACAACCTTCTTTCTTCCTCTTATAAGCTTTATCATTTGTAAATGCTATTGATTTTTTTGAGAAATTTTAGTGCATACATCTTGAAGTTCTTTCTCCAAGCTTACTACTCTCTTTTCACATTTTTGGCTAACCTTCTCCTTACGTTGTTTCTATTAGATATACTCAATACTCCATCCTCAAGTGACCACAAATGATCTATGGTGCTCTAAGTTGTAAGGCCCCCATTATGAGGAGAAGCAATTGTGAGAACCCAGACATTTTTGGAACCCTAACTTCCAAGCTGGATGAGATCTATGTGTGACCATTGATGGTAATAGATGGTCTTTGTGGGCCTATCCATTAGGTTATGTAGGGAATAATTTCAGGGCCATTGGGCTGCCGTTCAAGGCAAAAATAGAGGCATCATATCATCGTGCATTTTACCCATAGAACCTTAATGGGAGGAGTGCAAAAGGGGGCTTTCCCCCTTTTGTAGGGTGCGAGGGGCCTACCTCCCCGGCTTGTAGGGTGAGGATGGCTTGACTTTTGGTCATGGAGATATTGTAGGATTACATTTTGCCTCTCTTGAATACATTTATCTATACTGATTCACATTGTAAAATCTATATAAGCATGGCCCATGTGTAGCTCTACATATCATTACACACTAGTAAGTCCTTTATGTAAAGTCTATCCAGATCACCATTTAAGCTCCATATTGGTAGTGCACAAGTGGACAATAGCACCTTTGTATTGCATTGCTCTTGGAAATTTGAGAATTTGAGTTCTCTATCTCTTAGTCTATGTCTCTCTTTGTCTTTGTTTTTCCTCAACTCTCTCTACTAGTCTATTCTATGATGTTGTTATTTCTTATAGTTACATAAATTTTATCTTCTTCTTCTTCGTTTCCCTAGATGACTCTAGATTGAGGGATTAAGGAGGTGAGGAATCTTCCTCATTCAACTACCCAACCTCTTGCTCTTTAGCTTGAACTTGCATAACTATGTGAATAGGCACTTATCCTTCATATTCACTACCACCTTCCGTGATTTTCACCATCTTTAGAGGTGTCTGCACAATATTTTGTGGTTTATGTGGGTAGTCTTTGAACAAATGATCTTTTCTACAGTCCTTGCAGAATCCATCAATCTTCCAAGTGAATTTTTCTCAAAGGTTTAGGGCAATCTTTCAAGAAAGTGATTGCCACCACATCTATAGCATGGACCTTTAGGAGAAAGTGCACATTTAGTGCATTTTGTCTCTAGATGGCTCCATTCTCTACATAGTAATTCATGCACTCAACTGATTAGTACAAGTGGGGTTCTCACTAGTGCTTGCAAGATGGTAAGCTTCTTCTTGATACCATTTACCCTTAGTGTAAGTTTCTTCTCGATATTCATTCCTATTTTTGGGTATGTGTAAGAATATCTAGGGCTAGTATCTACCATGGTTGGATCTACTAAGATGATCAACCTTTCAATATTCTCCTTAGTGTACTTGATTGGCACAAACCCCAAAGTGTGACACTATCTTCGAAGTTAACACTATTGCCAAAGTGTGCTTTGTGACACTATCATCAAAGTGTCCTTTTTGAGAATATGGACAAAGTTGACACTATTTTCAAAGTGCTTTTTTCTTTACTATCACTTAAGTGTGACACTATCTCCAAAATGTGACACTATCATCAAAGTGTGACATATCACCAAAGTGTAATACTATCATCAAAGGGTGACTTTATTGCCAAATTGTGACACTATTGCCAAAGCTAACACTATTGTCAAAGTGTGCTTTGTGACACTATCTCCAAAGTGTGCTAAGTATGCTTTTCTATACTATCATTAAAGTGTGTCATTATCACCAAAGTTTGTGACACTATGACCAAAGTGTGACATTATCACCAAAATTGACATTATCACAAAAGTATGATTTTATACACTATCACCAAAGCGTGACATTGTTGCCAAAGTTTCCCAACCCTTGATGACACACTCAAGAATAGTTTAACTTGATCAAGAATTAAAAAAAAAAAGAAATTTAAGTAAAAAAAGGATCTTTTTCCTAAGCTTGCTGATTTATGTCGCTAACAAATACACATGTACCACCCATTGATTATAGTGTGATTCCTACCTCGAGAGGTAAGAGTGATGGTGTGATGGCCTTGTGGTCAAGGAGGTAAGAGAGTCTCCTTCATGCAAAGTTGCACAAACCTTTTGAGTGATGTGTTTGCATGATCATGATATCCATCACGTAAGTTTCCTAGGTGTTATCCACGATCTCCCCAAAAATGGTGCCAAAAGTGTCAACTCTTAGTCTAATGTGTGCTCATACACTTCTAATTTATCAATAAGTGAAGATTAGACCTCATCCTAGTTTTAACCGGTGGCATAAGTAGATGGGATGAAAGAGCGTCAAGTTGAGTACTACAATCACATCATTATGATAGCCTCCAAGAAGGTCCATGTGCAATCTAGTTGACAAGGCTCATAAGCCACAAGGTCTTTGCATCATGATCCTTCTTGAATAGATGATTGTTGATATCCAAGGATGATCGCAAGGGAAGTCAAGAAGTAGACAAGTCCACTCCTCCATTAGCAATCATGATGGTCAAGTAGATTGGAGCATGATCACTATTGCGGATGTAAGGGTCATGTAACCTTACCCATATATTCGTATAGATATATCATTTATAGAGCATTGCCTCATTATTTGGGTTTCGAGGCTTCCATGCATATGCTCACATATCTCCTCTCTTCTATCTCCCTCCATCTCCTCATAGCTCCTCTTATTTAGCACACCAAAGCCTCCATTGGTATCAGAGCTTGCTGAAGGCTAGTGTGCAAGAAGCTTCAATGGAAGTTTAGGGCTCAAGAGGTATATGTGTAGGTTGGTACCCTCTTGATAGTCACTTGGTGTTCTGGCCATAACTCGAGCTAGGAAGCTCCGATTGGCATTATTTAAAGTTTTCTACATAGCTAAGATAGATATCTACAATTTTATAGTGAGGTAGAGAATCTGATATGGAGTTTTAATCCACCAAAAATTCAAAAAATGTAGACTGATGTAGAAGACGAATGCACAATCACTTGGACAACAAGTCAGTATTTTAGCTATAACTTGAGTTTTAGAGATTGGATTGAAGCAATTCAACTTGATGTTTGTAGCTTGAGAAAACTTCTACAATTTTGCAAAAGAAAAGAATCCAGATTCTAAGTTCTAGGTCACCAAAAATGCAAAATATAGAGCAACAGTTAATGTAGGTGAAGGTGAAATTGATAGTAGATGCTTGTTTTGTGTATATCCTGAGCTACACACCTCCGATTGAGGTGTACTAAGTATGTCGCATAGGAAAGAAAAATAGCTCCAAGTTTGCTTAAGAGATCAAAAGAAAAACTTGAAGTTTGGAGCCTCAAAAAGGCAATATACAAACTATCATATTTTTCCTATGCATCCCTAAAGATAGTAGAAGATTGGAATTATCTTCAAATCTCTTTTTAGCTCTTGGTTTAGAGCTTAATTGGTGAAAAGATAGTTGGGAGAAGTGCATGAGAACTTGTGCTTTGGTCTTTGCTTCCATTTGCCCATGTATTATCACTATGGCAGCTCCTTAGTATGAGAGTAGAGCATGATCTTCTTAAGTGATTGACATGTGAGATGGCATTGTGGTTTACCTTTCAAGTTTTTGCCATCACAAGTTTGATCATGGTATTGTCAATAGATGTATAGTGACGTTTTGGTCTATATCTTACTTATGCCCCTTGGATATGAATTACCTTGCCGATTGAACACATTTTAC
Source organism: Ceratopteris richardii (assembly GCA_020310875.1). NCBI lineage: Eukaryota > Viridiplantae > Streptophyta > Polypodiopsida > Polypodiales > Pteridaceae > Ceratopteris > Ceratopteris richardii. Next base: position 24,194,170 of record CM035409.1, on the reverse strand, counting down.
GAGAGTTGATTTTGGATCTTGGTTAGTACTTGTATTCTTGTTTTTATGCAGGTACATGATCCAATTGGAGCCTCACGTATATATCATTTTATCACCTATATTGGCTTTGCATTGATCCGTATTATCATTGATCATTAAATATGAGTGCTAGTATGGTTTGGAATTAGTGGATGGTATATTCCCACATGGTTATTTTGGTTCAGGGTCCATTTTACAAAGGAGATGCTACCAAAATTTTGTTAGATTTTATGCTAGAAGAATACTCTAGTAGATCCTTTATGCTTGTGTGATAGTTTTGGTTTCCTATCTCCATTCACTTTGACTTGGTTACAAGTTATTCACGATAGGTTGGACCATCTTGTAAGATTCATTCTTGAGTGGTAGGTGTATCACCATTGTATGTGTTGCCATTAGTTTTTGGCATGTGTACTTGCCATTATCTTTGGTTGGATTAGTGATAGGTGATGATAGGTTACTCATTGTTCTTTTGATACTGGTTATCTTGTTTTCATTGCTTAATTTACACGGGATACTCTATCGAATTTTTTCCAGGATTCTTTTACATCTACCTGGTCAGTTTGGAGACCTAATGAGCAGTCTTATGCTCATGGTCTTATGTGCATGCTAGATGCATGATTATGTGATAGGTGGTTCACATAGTTTCTTCTCCAACACGACATTTGTGATGTGAGTTATGCTTATGGATATGCAGATGTGATCCTATTAGTGATACATTATTATTTCTAGTCTCTTGTTACATTGCTAGTCTCTTGGATTGCCATCATGGTGTCTTCTTGGTTTGATGGCATTGACTTTCGGAGTGGAAAACTTAGATGTGGCATACATTGGTTCATGCAAGGTTACACATGTATGTGCATAGAGATGCACAGAGGCCTCATGACATGCTCGACCATGTATGGATGGATATGGATGCATTGACCAATTCCACTATCCGAATACAACTTGTGGATTGTATATATGAGTCTATTATGTATGAGGAGACGAATAGTGCATTATGGTAGAGAGTACATGATATGTATGTGAGTCGATTGACTCATGTGAGACATAGATCACATCAACCACTTTGATGTTGGGACTGTGGTCACGAGAGCCGCACTTGATGACATTGCTTTTGGTGGATGCGACAACAACGTAAGAGATATGCCTATGATGCAGGTGAGGTAGTGGTTTCAAGAGAGCCTACAGTGGTTGATTATGCGATTGATGGTGATGTCACTTTCTTCTATGGTTCATCTTAGGATTCCTCTTGTTCATTGTATATTATGGCTTGGTTTCTTGATGCATTAGCTAGTTTTCATGTTGCTCCACATCATGAGTGGTTTTGTCGATTCTCAGGTGAGAGTCATGGATGTGTGCATATGCCTGATGGTATGACATATGACATTGAGCATGTAGGAGATGTATGCCTTATGCTACTTAGTGGAGCATGAGTTATACTCACATGTATGTTATGTGCCTTTATTCTCTATGATCTTGATTTCAATTAGCCAGTTATAGGAGAGCAGATGTTATGCATTCCTTGGTGAGCATCATTTTTAGTTGTAGTTGGGACAACTTATGATTGTCAAAGGTGCTAGGATTGGGCACTTGTATCCACTATTGGTACTCCACATGAGAGATAGCCTCATCTCAGTGGGAGTACATCCTTATGTGCGCCATGAGATTCATCATGTCTCTTTCGTTCTACCTATAGATAGCCCTATTTGCATTCTTGATGCACATGTATTGCAAGATTCACATGCTTGGATGGATGCATTGTAAAGCATGGTTTGTTTGATCATATAGGTGTTCATATGGAGCACATTTTGGATGATCAATTGGATGCTTTAGAGCATGATGTGGATGCTCACATAGAGCATTGTGATGATACTCACTTAGAGTTAGATCATTAGATGGATCTTGGTATTGATGTTGTGCAATTAGCTCATGTGGAGCATGATGACACACTTACTGTGGTAGATCATGATATCTCTTATGATACAAGGTGTATGGTAGAGTAGTTTAGTTCTCAGGGTGCATAGGTAGATATATCCTTGGTTGATAGGATGGCTGATTTGGATGTTGAGTCAATAGTTATATAGTCATTCTTGGATTCGCTCATGCTAGATGTTGACATAGATATGTCACAACATGTTGGTCTTGATGATGGTGCTTTGGATGCCTTGGATATAGGCATGGCTGGCATGCATAGGTTAGCCAGGATAGCACAAGTTTCATCAGCATTTGGGAGTCTGATGTACGAGTTATTATGTTTGAGACCTGGCATTGTAGTTTCTACTAGAGCATTATCACTTGGAGTTGTCAATCGTTTGATGATTGAGATAGGGATAGAGGGAGTGGAAGCTTTATAAGAAATTCATCAGTTCTTGCGTCAATCAAATGTGATGAGTCTAGTGTAGTTTGAGGTGCATGGATACACATTGTTTGAGGCAATTGGTGTAGGATGTTTCTATGGGTTGAGATCCAAACTCTTCATGTACATTATTGTATAGTCTTACACCATTCTTTGTATGTGTTACCACTTATGGTCTCACCAACCCTTAAGTGGGAGATTGTTGGGGATGTAAGGGTCATGTAATATTACCCCTATATTAATATACATATATCATTTACAGGGCATTGCCTCATAGAGATCATGATGTGGGTTTCGAGGCTCCCATGCATGTGTGCACATATTTCCTTTCTTCTCTCTCCCTCCATCTCCTCCTTGCTCCTCTTGTTTAGCATGACAAATCCCTCCAATCACAAGTATGATCTTCCCCAAGTCCATGATGGAGTTGAGGACTTCCATCCTTCATGGTGTCAATCCAAAAGCACCTCTGATAGTGTCAAGATAAGCAGCTCCGATAGTGTTGTCTCAAACATTTTTGATAGTGTCATGCTCACATCTTTTTGATAGTGTCATAGGGCTAAATCACCAAAATGCTTGTATCCCCCTCATTAATGATCCATTTTGTATGTGCTATGCTACAAATTGAAATAGAAGAATTAGGTCAATGGGCTTGTACCAAGTTCACAAACCTATGGGAAATTCACCTTGACTTTCTCTGATCACCGAAATAAGTGTTTAACCATGAAAAAACACTTCAACATGATGAAATCATGATAGATAATACTTCCATGACCTTTGAAAAAGTTTACACACCTACAATCAAGCAACAATCTCACTCAAAATGCAAAAGAAAACACAAACACGAATTTTGCAAGAAGAGATCTCACACTTTCATCAACCAAAAAGATCTTTACAAAAGAGGCCTTGGCCCTTTTAAGGGGTTTCCCAAGACCTTTCATTTCTTATTTATAAAAGTTCCTAAGAAATAAAGAAAACTTGGAAAAATTTTATGTGACTGCCACATTGTGTGACACTTTCCTGGTTACATCATGCCACTCCCTCTTTTCCCTTTTTGCACACTCTTCCCCTTCATTTATTACACAATAAGAGGTAGTAGTTCATGAATATATAAAATACATCAAGGAAGCGTGTAGAGAGTAGGGATGCAGGTAACTCCTTGTCAAAACTTTTGATTTCACAAGGTGGTAGCTCTAGCCAAGTGCCTATTTAAATTGAGGATAGAGTTGGACTTTGCATTGACACTAACCAACAATCACATGATAGAGTGCTCCTTGGAGTTTATGCATCTTCCATGTCATCATTGAGTTAATTTATAGATATATACTCTACCAAAGTGCAAAAGAAAATCAATTAGCTTTACCAAGGGTGATAAAACGCACGATATAGTTGATTTTGTAGCTAGGTGCAAATATATGAAAAAATGAAGTACACGAATTCTAATCTCAATAGAACCAACCCAAGGCTAGATATAAATTAGAATCTGATTTTGAAGTGATAGTATAAAGGGCAACACACATGTTAGAGCTGATCATCTATCAAGGATCAAAAGTTCTAACCCTCAAGAGGTAATCAATGATGAATTGCTAGATACGTACTTGTTCAATGTAGAAACAATACCAAAATGGGATAAGTCAACTGCTCCTATCCTATCTTACTGGCCAATCCAACCCTACATGCATTTTACAAAGGAAGAGGTAATGAATTCCAAAAACTTGCACATTAATGCTAGTCTCTTATATCATAGAGACACCAAGGGGATCATTTTCTCTTGTGAGCTAGAAGATGAGCATATAATGCCAACAGCTTAGGATCATGTGGATGCTTTTGGTAGGCAACTTCCAAAATCAAGGACTTTGCAAAACATGCAAAGAAATGCAATTTATTAGCCACACATCGAATGAACAATACATGAATATGTAAGTGCATGTTGAACCTATCAAGTGATTTCCACCACTGAGCATGCGACTTTATACTATGTCTTTGCATGCCCATCATGGAGCAAGCACATCATAGACTATTTGAAATCTAGCACTTATCCTTTTGATATGGGCATACTAAAAAAAGAGTTCTACAAGAAGAGAGCAAGATGCTCTTATAAAAAATATGTCAGAAGAAGTGGGTCAAGGATAACTTCATATGCCTCTATGTTCATAAAGGTGATTGTTTGCCACTATTGGAAGCGACAAACTCAAGTGTTGTGGTTAGACATTTTTCACATACCAAAAATTACAAATGGTTATATTTTCTAGTCTATGGTGGCTCATGTTACACATGGATGCTCAAACATTCATGAGTAGGTGTGATACTTTCCAAAGAGCAAAATATCCTTTCAACAAAGTTCAAATGCCTTTAACATGAATGATGATGGTAGGACATGCATTTGCAAAGTGGGGAATAGAATTCATTGGTCTAATTAGCACACTTTCCAAAGGATCTCATATTGAGTACATAATAGTAGCAACAAACTATATCATAGTGGGTAGAGGCATGTGCTATGACAAAATCTAATTCTCAAACCACTGAAAAAATTTATTTGCAAAGATTCTAACATGATTTTGGTCTCTCTATTGAGACAATCAGTGATCATGGTACTCACTTTGTCAACAAAATTGTTGAGGCTTTATTAAAAGCATTTTTGGTTGTTCATAAAAAAATAGCTCCATACCATCCACAAGAAAATGGTCAAACTAAGAGTTCCAATAAAGTACTTTGCAAAGTATTGAAAAAATTGGTTAATTGGGGATGTTTAGATTGGGATAAGCAATTGCACCATGCAATTTGGGACTATAGAGTTTCTTACAAGACTGTATTAGGAGCTAGTCCTTTTAACTTGGTTTATGGACAATATTCCATTATGCCTATTGAATTCGTTGTATTGGCTCTCAAATTGACTAGAGAATGTGATTGGAATGGTCATGAGTTATCTACTTTGGTAGATAAACTTGTGCACTTCAAGAGACATGCCTTCAAGAAACGGGAAAAAGCATGTTTTGATGCCCATATCAAGGAAGGTGATCTACTACTTGTTTACATCTTAAAACAACATGCTAAGAAGCTAAAGAAAAGAGATCATGGACCCTACATGATACATTTTATCTCACCTTGTGGTGCCATTCAATTAGCCACACCTGAAAGGGATAATTTTTTGAATTATATCAGTGGTTGTAGAGTTAAGCTCTACCAAAAATCCCTCATTGTAGTCATTTTAAGAAGATTTCAAGTGGCTATGAATAGATGATATTAAGAACAATAGATCAAAGCAAAATACTAACAAGAAGCCTTCAAGCATATCTGTAAGAAAAGAATGCTTTTAAAGCCTCTATATTAGAACATGCGCTCTAATGTTCATAGAGAAATACCAATGGATTCATTCATGCAACCGTAAGCCTTTGCCATGGTTATGTGTCAACTGCAATCAAGTGCAAAGCCAATCAAAGGGAGAAGATTGGAAATAATTGCTCAATTAGGGCGCTCTCCTAAACATATGGTCAAATTCCTTATTGATATAGGTGTTGTAGCTAATGTGATTAGACTGTGTCTAGTACAAACATTAATGGCTGAATTGAAACCCTTTGAGCCCTACTAGATAGGAGAATTTAGAGTTCCCATGCATTTGGGCAGAGCCAAATTATCGATAAAGCTTTTAGTCCATGAAGATGATTATCTAATTGAACAGGTCACCTTGGGATAAAATTAGCTATTTGACAACTTAGTAGGTCTGAACCTAGGCAACGACAAGTTGGTACTCAAGTGGGAAGGAAAAAATGTCACTGCACCTCTTTTTAGTTCCTCATGTTAATGGCTTGATACCCAATTAGAATCCAAAAATTCTTGAGCTTCTTTGTAACGTTGCAACCATACCCAAGATGCCATTTGTTAATCAAGTTAAATCCAAACACAAACATCAACAAATATAGAAGGGATCAAAGAACCTAGGAAAACACATTGTTTGCTAAGTAGATGAATGAATGTACTTTCTTAGTATTTCCCTTACTTTTTCAAGATCAAGGTAGACATTTGGGAAGACATCAAACTACTTAGTTGCAAAGTTAGTAGCTACCTTGCAACTCAAGTAACTAGTCCATTCTTTCCCAAAATGATACTTAGGTATCACATACTTAATGATGAGTTCCATTAAGTATGTTAGAATTCTTTCATAGTAAAAGTAGGCATACAAAACTCAAGCATTCATTTTTCTTTCCATCTTGATGAGCAAGAAAAAATGGCTACTTTCAAACTTCTAAACTTTATGATGACTTTGAGTCTAGGAGATACCTAGAGATTTTACACTTGCTTGTGTAATTTCTCATGCATCTAGGTAGGATGATAACTTAAGAAAAGTTTTCCTAATTCCATGAGCACTTTTAAGTGAATTCTTTCACTTAATTCAATAGATAACTGTTATGTTCCATAAATTGTATCCTTGGTAAGGATGCAAAGTGCAAAGAAAATATAGAATTTTTGCAAGTTCTCACTTGATTCCGTCCCAAGGAGAGATGGAAATCTTGAACCTTAGCATCAATTTAACTTTGATCTTCAATAGATGGATGTTAGGTTCCATGAATAGATCTTTGGTAATGATGCTGATTGCTAAGCAAGCATGGAAACTTTGGAAGAAATCTTCATTTTAGAAGTATTAGAGAGTTACTTTTTTGTTTCAATTAAGCTAATTTTGGCTTAAGAGAAAACCCTAAACAAGTGATCTTCAAGAATTTTGATACTTCTTAAAGATAAGCCATCAAATGAAATAGTCTAGTATTCTATTTCATAAATCACACGTTGTTCCTACATATTCAAGGTTAACTTTCTTTTGGGAATGCAAGAAGCCCCAAGAAAGGGATTTTCATTGATCCATGAACTTTTTCCCAAAACAAGCCAAAAGTTCATAAATATGTTAGGAAAGTATGTGGATATGTCCCTTTGAAATATATTCTAAAGATAGAATCTATCACATGCTAGAAGCTTTGATTTATTTTCAAGTATAATTTCTCAAAAAAAAGGATAGCATCATTAAGACTAATTGATGGTTAGGAAAAGAAGACAATGATGTGTTCATAAGTTAACTAACATTATTGTCCAAATAATTGGTTTAATCATTATAAGATGCTTGTACTTTAAACTATGCAATTAGAGTGGACTGTTGCAATATGTTTAAAGTACTATAGTAACATCGAAAGATTGACCAATGATAATATTTTTTGTTTCAAATTCAAGAACAAGAATACATATTACATAAATGAAATTTCAATTCAAACTTTCTTAATGGAATGGAAAACCATATCCTAAAGGTGATGTTTATCCTTTGGTTTGATATTCATGAAATGAATACAACTAAAGCAATAATTTTGAATATTGTCTGAAGTCTAGAATTCCTTTCAAGTATGATTCAAGCAAATTATCCCAAGATGAACCACTTGCCCATGTATTTGACTCCTTCGGAGGGATCTCAAGTACTTGAATAATGAAATTCTTTCTAGAAGTGAGAAAAAAATTCTTCAAGTGAGTTAGACAACAAGTAGTTCCCAAGAACTCCCAAACCACTGATAGTGGTGCTTAAAGTCGAATGGTTGATATAACCTAGCTGTGTATCTATATTGATGAGATTCATAGCTTTAGAATCTGAAAGGCATTAGCATATGCTTGGACTTGAGTTGAGGGAAAGATCTCTAAAATCTTGCAGGCAAGCAAAGATGCTCTTGATGGTTCAAGAGATCTTAAATTTAAAGACTCGATCTTTATTCTTGTCACGAGATCCACCAAACTTGATCAAGATTGACAATGTTTGTCCAAGAACTTGCAATTGGGACTACTTTGAAGTTTGCCCAAGTATTGGCAATCAAATTCCTTTTGGGAATTTTTCACTCAAGTTCCATTCATCCAATGAAAGTATGAAAAGAGTAAGTTGTTCCAAGTTTGAACATAGTAAAATGTTCTAAGTATGTAGTCAACAACCCTGAAAATGGTAATTAAGTATGTGGAAGATACAATGTAAACTTTACCTATCCTTAAAGGGATTTTGCTAAAATCCAAAAAAGCATGAGCAGATGCTTAGAATTAAGCAGTAGAGAGATTCCTATAAAGTTCCGATTGGGGTAGCTACTTAAAGCTTCAGTAAGAAAGGAGTCTAAAAAAAACAAGTGAAAGACTCTTATCGCTACAAACTAGTAAAGTATAACCAATTGGAAGTGAATTCGAGAAATTCAAGAACTTGGAATTCTAAGAACCCTAGAAAAGAAGAATGGATGTTCTATCCAAAGGTTTTTAAAGTTTCCAAGAAAAAAGCATGAGGTCATGAAACAATCATATGAAGGAATCAAAACCTAGAATATCAAGTTAGGGGTAACACCCTAAAACTTCAAAATTCTTTTAAAGAATTGAAGTGAGAAGGTACTTTGAAGATATTTTTTGAATTTAGGATAAAAATCACTCACACATCAATGTGAATATAAAACAAGGTGGTATGGGATACCAGATTTTATACTCAAATTGATATAGGAAAGATGGTATGGGTCATCGGGCTGTGGGATAATAATTATCTTTTAGTCCTAGAATAAATCTTGAAGTTAGATTTGATCCTCAAGGGAATTAAAATTTCAACGTAGAAGTTTAAATTCAAAGATGATAAAAGCATGATCTCAAGACACTTCAAGATCAAGTCCATAAGAAGATCACAAAGCAATTAATTTCTAAGAACTTCTTTGATAATTCAAATATAGCATAACCTATTTTTATTTGAATTAACACTTCAAGATAAAGTATAGTTGATTAAAAAATATTTGATAAAAATCTGAAGAAGTAGGACTTTGACATTGAATGATCCTTTCAAATAAGGAATAGAATAACTAAGTCAAGCACCAAATTCCTAGTGAAACTTGGTACATTCAATCCTTTGACTCAACGCAATGCACAAGAATTACATTCACAATAAAAAATAATAAAGATTGAATATAGCCATGAACTTAGTCTCAAGTGAAGCATTATTTGAGTAAAAAAACTCATCAATAGAACCTCAATGGGTTGACACATTGATGTTGGATACCACACTAGTATGTTATGGTTGGATGATGTTTTAGATTTACTCTGTGAATCTTTTTTAGAATCCAATTTATTTCTCTTAGAGATAGAAAAAATCTTCAATACCTTGTTGAAATAGTTCTTTGAGTAGTTAAAATCTTGAGTCACCTAGAATTTGACTCATAGCAAGTTCAAGTATCTTTGAAGTATGAATTGGTTGTACAAAGTTTTAGTTCTTTCTTTTTGCTTTTTGAATCTTTTGGATTTGACTCAGATAGAGTATTTTATTCTTTTCATAAAAGTCTAGGGTTAGCTCGTTGGAGCTAGGTAACTAAATTAAACATCCTAGATAGAAATTTTGTACAAGAATCATTTCAATCTTCAAAAAGATGAAAAATCTAAGCTGACTTATTCATTTGAGTTTGCTTCCAATTATCTAGCATAACTCTAATGACTTTCTAGACTCCAATACACCCTAGAATAGAAAATTTAGGAATTGTTCATCAAAATTGACAATTCCCAAGAATGTGTAGCTACAATCCTTTGAGAAAAGTATCCTAAGTTGGACAATTTTCATTTTGGATTTGACTTGGTCAAGTTAAATTAAGGTTAAACAAAAGTATTGGCAAACTTTCTCCTACATTCTACATAGGAATTTTGGATACCATTAGGACATAACAGTCCTCCATTCGGATGAAAAAATCAAGTAAATGTTGCTTGGGAGCAAACCATTGTACAAACATCCAAGGTGTGCATGCAAAGCAACATTTATGGCGAAAAATGGCCAAAAGGTGAGCCCAAATAACTAAGCATATGGAGCCAAAAGCTATTTCAGATAGTTTGAGTGTAAAACATGTTCCAATTGATAACATAGGAGAATATAGTGAAGGGGATGAGGGCAATACTTGTCTACCTATCTCATTAAATAGGCACACCACAAAAACCATTTTAGACAATGAAGCATGCATAACAATAGTCTACACTGCATCCCACTCATCTAAAGCTACAATTGGCTTGGCTTGCTCAAGAATGTTAAATTGAACACTTGTGGAGTGAATTTCGACCACACTATGGCCATTTGTAATTTCAACCACGTGAGGAATTATGAGATGATTTTAGGTAGACACTTTATGCACCAATTGAAAGTGGTGCAAGATTGGGATGATAATTCTCGATACTTGCAACAATTGGGAATAATAGCTATAATCAATCTCTACACATTTGAAATCCATCCCATCTAGTGGAATGATGTACACAAAGATGCATATGATTTACCCTCAGATAAATCATCAGATTTTGAGTCTTGGATGGAGGAGGACATAACATTATGGGTTTGTGGACAAGCTCATAGAGATAAGCTTAGCATGAAGAGATCCTACTAATATAGTAATTCAATAGAGATCAGTTGAAGATCCAAGATATTTTCCTCAATGCTTTAATGAAAAAGAATTTGAACCTCATGGTTGGATGCAAATCCTAGCCATCATAAACATTTTTGTTGATGAAAATAGTTTAACAGAACATTGTTAATGTAGAAGGATATGATCTTAATGGATTCCAACTGATTAGATTAAGTTCTCGACTATATTGATGTGGTGGTCTAAGAGCAAGTGTTAGAAGCAAAAGCAAAGGTAGGAAGAAGTGAAGTAAATGTATGAACTAAAGACTTGAAGAGCTAAAGGGGCCCATAAAAATTTTCACATATGGGCCATGAAGTACAAGCTAGATCCCTTGGATGAGAAAAAAATAAGGAACAATCAATGGTAAAGGAACTTGGATTAAGAGGCAAACCATGTCATGTATGCCTATTTTTTGACAAAATATAATCTTGTATTTATACTCCATCTTTGTAAAGGCAAGGATTCCTTTAGCCTTCAGATTATATTCACAATCTTATGCAATATTTTTGGAGTTTTTCAAGCCTTGTTTTGATCCTCTAATGAGCTTTAGGACTATTTTTAAGCGAGTTTTGTCTATTTTCCATGTAAAAAAGGGTCTTACCTTTTAATGTAAGATCCTACGATCTTATGGTTTTTGTTTTAATGTAAAAATAAAAAAAACCATAAGATCTAAACAAGTTTTTGAATACTCATGTCACTCATCTTTCTATATTCACTTGGTAGTGCATTAAATATTTTGTTGTGCTCCAAGCTTATTCTTCTTCCTTGGGCTATTTTCATGCTTTTGCAGACCTCAAACTCCAACAATTGGTATCAGAGTAGGTCATTGCTTCATATAGGGTGTCATTGACACCCCTCTAATCATAGTCTCAGAATCACACAAGAATTGGTGAGCATACTTGAGATGATTAAGAGTTCAAAATCGCTTTGCATTGTGGTGTCAAAATTTTGATTTAATCTCGTTTCGACATCCAAATGCACTATCATAGTAATTGTGGAGGCTTTTTTGGCCATTGATGTCAAACATATATACATGTTTCCATTTGCCAGTACAAGCACCTCGAAGTCTGCTACAAGTTTACTAAAGGATGATAGGGTGTTTCTATTCAACTTTTTGAGATAAATCAATTTTTTGCATCAACATATTTAGTCATTGGCCATTGCTAAAAGCCATGATGTATTCCATGTGTTGGATATTGAGGATAAGTTGGATGATACTAAATAACCATTGTGGGAGTATATGAATTGCCATGTATTGGTAGCAAAAGGGCAGTGGAATATTGTTCAAGGTGTTGAAAAATGCCCTACTACACCTACAAGTACAATTATTGAAGGTGATATAGATGGTATTAAAGATGATGATCTTGAATTTCCAAGTCGTGTTGTGGTTCCTATTGCATCTACTGCAAAGCAACTTCATTAGGATGGAAAAAATGCTCAGACATATGAATTGATAGCTTTGTTTATCGGACATGGCATTATCCCCCACATTTGCACCTGCAAGATAAGAAATCATGCTTGGATACATGTCAACTTTATACTAGGCAAGAAATGAGGCTCCTTTTGCTTACCTCCAAAACACTTTGAGAGCGAGCATGCTGATGAAGGAGATTCTATGGAAAGTTTTTTGACAAAGATGAAAGATTTGGAGCAGTTGATTTCTGTTGATAAAATCTTGCCAATAGTTCACTTGAACAGATTGTTCTTAACAATCTTCCAAATTCATACTATAATGTTTCTTCTACTCTTTGATTGATGATGAAAGACAAACCAAATGCCTTAACATTTGAGGAGTTAGATTGTGTTTTCTTGCAATAAGATCAATCCAGGTAGAACATATCAATTATGTCTGTTGTAGATCAAGCTTTCTTAGCTAGTCAAAAGGGAAAAGGTAAATGCTCTACACTCAGATGTTTCATACTTTGATAGTGGGGCAACCAAACATATTAGCTTGTAGCAGAATTTCTTCAATTCACTTGAGCCTTCCCCTACAGGGAATTATTCCACATGTGTGAACAAATCCTCTTATCCTATAATGGGAGTTGGTAAGATTATATTGACAATTGTGGATGGAAACTCTTTTACATTTTTAGATGCTTTATATGTGCCCAGGATCAACAAACATCTATTGTCGGTTCAAGATTAGCCAAAACTAATTTGGTTGTCAAATTTGTTGATGATAGATGTACAATTCATGATCTCTCACATGGTGATGTTATTATTGCATCTTGCATTTTATTTCATCGGTTGTATAAGCTCATAGACTATGCAAACTCTATGAGTGATTTAGCACATGCAGTTCAAGATTCTTAGGCTATCTCATATGCAAAGCTTTGGCACAGGCACTTTGGTTATCTAGTTTTTTCTAGTTTTCTTTCCATGCAAAAATATGAAATGGTGCCCTCTCTACCCAAATTTGAGGGACTATGTAAACATCTCTACGAAGGTTGTACTTTGTATAATTAATACATATGTTAAAGTATTTTCTTGATTTCTCTTGGTAGAAGGTGTGTGATTGTTGAAGTTTGAGGTCTCCAAAAGCATACAAAATAGCACAAGGAATAAGAAGAACCTTGGAGGACAACACAATACTGAATGTATTGCCAAGTGAATGTACAAAGATGAGTGACCCATTAGGGTTATAGGCATATATACAAGTTGGAGGAAAAAAGCCTCCTAAAGAGGGAAAGAAGTACTCGTGATAGTCCTAAATGTGTTTACACACACCACTACCAAAATATATCAACAAATCCCCCTTGGGAGTGATCTACTCAAGAAGGAGTTAGCACTCATGTATAAGGAAGTTCCAAGCTATATGGAAAGAAATCAATCCACAAAAGGAAGTAAGCCCAAAACTTTGCAAAAAGCTTCAAACTTCTTCCTAAGTAGAGCCTTTGTGAAAAGTTGTGCAACATTATCCTCTATTGGCACATAAGCCAAAGTGATCTCTCTAGCAAAGAACCTCTCCCTAACATAATGATACACCTCAATGTTCTTTGTGGGGGCATAGAACACAGGGTTCCTCGCAATTGCCAATGCACTTGACCATCAATGAAGATGGCAGTGGCAAAAGACTAATCAACACTCAAATCAGCCAAAAGTAGGTTGCTTCTTACTCAACCAAGATATGCATGAGCTACTAAGCACGAAGCAAAACCCCCTAGTGGTCATATGAGTGTCATAGAAACTAATCCAATTTGAGTTAGAAAAGGCATGTAAATTTGGCAGTAATGATCCCCGCTTGGCATAAGACAATCCAAGTAGTCAAGGATCATTCAAGTACCAAAAGATGTGCTTAATAGTTTGCCAATGCTTGACACCTTGGCAATGCATAGACACACTCATCTAAGAGACAAAAAACTGAATATCAGACCAAGTTATGCATAAGTAAATCAAGCATCCAACAATCTCTTGATAGAGAACAACATAGAATTCATCTCTAGCATCCTGAAGACAACCATAAACCTATTTCCATGGGAATGGTGATATGTTTGCAATCTTCAAGGCCAAAATGCTGCAATAATGTGTCAATATATATATTTTTTTGACACAAATCTATTCTCCCATCAACTTGCATAAATTGAATGCCCAAATAATGATACAAATGGCCCAAATTCGACATCTTAAGAGACACATGCAAATCAGCCTTAAATTCAGCAATATGCTCATCATTAGGAACATTAAGCAACATGCCATCAACATATATAACAATGATCAAAAGTACATCATTTGCATGCTTAACATATAATGTGCTCTCAATTCGACTATTCTCAAAACCATGTGCTAGCAACATAAGCATGTATATTTTCATACCAAGCATGTGGTGCTTGCTTCAAACCATGGAATGGATTTTTCAACATGCACACTTATTTTTCATGCCCTTTTTGCACAAAACCATGGCTAAAATGATACACTTCTTTGTGTAAGTCACCATTTAGAATGCAATTTTAATGTCCAACTGATGTACATTCCAACCATGATGAATTACAAGTGGACAAATGCTATGAACATTGGTCATTTGACATGTGGGAGCAAAGGTCTCATAAAATCAATGCATATCTCTTGAACATAACCTTTGACAATAAGCCTTGCCTTATACCTGCCAACTATTTCATCAAGTTTATGTTTCAACTTGTATACCCATTTACTGTCAATGGCCTTTTTTCATGGAGGCAAATCGCATAAAGTCCAAGTACCATTCTTCATAATAACAGCATATTTTGATTCCATAGTAGTCATGCAATTTTTTGATGTGCTTCATAAAAAAAAATAGGCTAATTCTCAACACAAAGACCAGAGACAACCATTGCATAGAAATATGATGCAAATGAAGCACTATGATAGTGTGAATGGGTGGGTAAGAAATGACAAAGGTGCATCTAATTTTCTATCTCTCAAAGTCTATACCAGCCATTTAGGCATATATTTAGCCTCTTCCACAACCCCAAAGGTTGATATTTATTGTTAGAGAAGTACAAAGAACACTCTTCTTGATGTTCTTGGATCTGTGTGTGAAGAGAACTATGTGCGAAAGTACACCAAAATGGCTCCAAAAGACACCCCAAAAATGCTTCAAAAACAGGCTTTGAAAGCAAAGAATGAAGCTTTGAGGGACCAAAACATGTTCATGATAATGTTAACCTTAGTCTTTCCGCTTCTTTAGACACCAAAAGAGTGTAGCTTAGTGGCAAGAGATTGGCACGGTTAAGTGATCTTGGGGGGGAACAATACTGGGATGGGTGACCTCCTCAAAAGTACCAGGAACCTCTATCTTCATTGATCGTTGAGGTCCTCACTCGCGCGCGACCAATGATGCCAAGGGTGACTTCGATGACTCAGATGATAAGGTATGCGAAGCTCTATGCCTTGGTGGCTGCCTTAGTAGTAAGCCTTGGAGAAAGCCTTGGGTGGGTGGGTGGGCGGGTGCTCACTTTGCTCGCACAAAAGGAACAAATCTTTTGCATCAAAATGCTCTGATACCAGTGAAGTATTTTGATGGTGATGCACCACGGTGCACTCTCCTTCTTGAGAGATCCACGATGATATCCTCGGAGTAGAAAATCGAGCTCCTGAGGCCGCAAATGGTCCTTGGCATAGAAGCTGCATAATATGCAGAAAACACAATACACAAGGAGCACGAACACATACTTCTTAGGTGTTACAAATGCGATGGAACTTTCAGTGTGTGATTGACTAGGCCACTATATGTTTTATTAAAGAACATATACAAAGAAGTGTCTGGTGACCATTTGGTCTTTCATATGGACACTAAAGGTAACAATAAAAAATGTATTTAGTAGGTTCTTTATTACTTCATTCATGAAGTGAGTCCCTCTATCGGCACAATCTCTAGAGGGAGTCCAAGGCAAGTGAAGATGTGGTCAAAGAAAAATTTGGCAATTGTTTGAGCATCATTCTTATTTATGGCTTCGGTGTCCACCCATTTTGTGAGATAGTCCATTGTGCTAACTATACTATGTGTGATCCTTTGCTGCTGGATGGATAGGTCTAATGAACTCAATGTCCCACTCGACAAAATCTCTATTTTCTAGCATGGGTCTTAATAGCATTTCATCACTTTTGAATGGATATTTGGCCATCTGGCATACATCACATTGCTTGAGAAAGCTCTTGGAATCCATATACATGGTTGGCCACCATAGACCTGCAAACATTAGCATTTGATTTCTCCTTTTAGAGAAAAGTGTCTTTTTACGAGTCTTGAGTGGGCAGCTTCTACTAGAGATAGATACTTTGATTTGTGGACATAGATGCAAAGGAAACTGTCCTTTTTTTATACAATCAATTACCGATCAATGTATACTACCTTGTGGTCTCCTTTAAAGATCATTGACGTGTCACAAACATGTCCTTAGGTAGCTTGCATGTTTTGAGGAAGTCAAGCATAGGAAGATTCCACTTGATCTCTTTCAATAGCATCTGGATCACTTAGTTTAAGTGGTTTCCTAGCTTTTGGAGAAGGCATGTGTCATTGGATTTGTGTCAGCTCTCCTTCTCTACTCTCTAAGGGTAACTTGGGAGTACACACCTTAGGAGAAGGATTTATGTCCTCAATGACTTGATCTAGCAATTTAGGTTCCAAGTATATGGGAAATAGTGAAGGACCATTCACTATTGTTTGACTAGGTAGTACAAGGATATGAGGATAGTTCAAGGGGCAAGTCACTTAATGAAACCATGGCTCAAGCATCCTCATGTTAGAGAGAGGGTTGGGTATCTTCTCTAACAATTGTTGAGCTTCCTCAATCATCCATCTGTACATATCTTGCCTCAACACTCGAGCACTACAAAATGAGGCCCTAGAGACAGTTGAAGGCCTTGAATGTAAGGTAGACCTTGTAATGCCACCAAAAAAGCATTAACTTTGACCCAAAAATAAACTTGTTCTTAAAAAACAATCCTATCAGTCTGTCTATCACAATAGGCCCATTTGTCATGATAAAGTGCTCTATCATGATAGACAGGGTCTATTGCAATAGAGGGGGTCTATCCGGTTTGGTATGCCATGATGGAGGGGGTTTATCATGATAGATTGGTTCTGTCATGCTACAGTGGTCTACTACAATAGACAGTGGTCTATTATGATTTTAGTGTGCCATAATAAAGGGTCTCTATCACACTAGATGAAGTCTATTATGGGAATGCTTTTTCATGATAAGGCAATTTTTCACAATAGAGAGGTCTCTATTGTGATAAATGGGTGCTCTATCAAGTCAATCTGTCACTATAGAGAGGCCTTGTTTCAAGAGAGTGAGGTTTGTCTTGATAGACAGTCTCTATTAGGGTCTCGGTCTATTGTAATAGATCGGGGACTCTCACAATAAAGCAATCTCTCATGATAGATAGGGTCTATCATGATAGAGGGTCTTTATTGCATGATTAGTTTGTCATAATAGACATGGGTCTATCGTTGTAGAGCGATATGCCGCAGTAGATCCTGTTTGTCATGGTTTTGGCCTATACAAAAGGGTCAAAAACATAAAGTTTGTGAGTTTCTTATATGTCATTGGGATGGTGATTTGGCCTATCGCAATAGACTGAATGTGTTGAATTCGAACTTGTACATTATTCTATCATACCTGTGATGGATGTTAGAGTTGATGATGGACCTAAATCTGTAAAAAAATAGTAAAAAACACACGAAAAATGCACTCTCTCTCATGCCAACAAATAAGGAGAAGTGATAGGGAGGTGTGTATATGATATGGAAAGTGAAAATTTGGTGAAGACAAAGATAGTGTAGGGGGATAAGGGGGGATGAATGGAGGTGAAAATGGAGATGAAAATAATCAAGAAAACGGAAAAAACCTTGCAAGAAACTAATTAGCTAGATGAGCATCTCTATTATATTCTCTTACCATCACATGCTCGCCCTTGAGTAATGCTCCGTGACAATGGTACCAAACTTCGGTGTCACTCATAGAACAATGATGAGTATCAACATCGATTGAGACCCATAGAAGCAAACAATATGCACACATAATACACACAAGGTATATTCAATAGAGAAAAAAAATGGAAGATCTTAATAGTCAATAATATTACAAGTCCCATACTATCTCGACAAGATCTCTCCACGTCAATAACCTACTAAGTGAACTCCAAAAATGAGCTCTAGCTGCTTTTATAGTTTTTATATTAGTTTTGGTTGGTTTCAAACCTAGTGTCTCACATGATTAAAAATTAGGTCCTAATGCTAATTTGAAGGCTCAAACTAGCTCCAAATGCTATGAATTTTTAAATGTAGCTTCTAATTAAGCTCCTCAAGATTGATGACACCCCGACTTCCACCAAATGGAGCATATGTTTATGAATGTGGGATTTTTCTACAATGAATTAGTGATAAAAATTACTATTTTATATTGTTTATATCAGATCTAAACTGTGGGTCTTCCTTCACATGCTTCTTCTTCTTCTATGAGTGCTATGTCCTCCACTTTTTGATCTTCCATCTTGGCCTTGACTACCAACATTGATTTATCTCGAAACTTAGCAACTGTGATTGCCTTGCCAACTTAGTGCATGATTGCAAACACTTTCAACCTGGAATTTTTTATTGCTTTCAATCCAAATGCCCTTTGACATCATCATTGATATCATCTCACTCAAAGATCATTAAAAAAATAACTAAACATAGGCTAAATCCTATGCACAGTTGATCAAGTTATACATGCATGAGTTTTCTCTTCCTCTAGCATATACAAAACAATCCAAAGATTCTCCAAGCTCACACAATCCATATAGTAAAAAACTCTATTTTCACAATCCATATAGTTCTTTCTTCTTGAATCTAGCAAATACAAAATAGTCCAAAGATTCTCCAAGATCACACACACATTTGCTTGCTCCATAAAAACGTTTGAATGGCTTGGAGAGAATTGGTTGAATTCTCCTAAATTGAGCACTTCTTTGTTTTGCAAACTAAAAAGGTTTGCTAAACTACAAAAGAAGTACTCTACTTCCTCCTCTGCTCCTACCTAAAGAAAGACGATGAAGGAAAGCTATCTACGTCTTCTAATGTAAGGAATTGAACTCACAACCTCTTGGTTAGGAATGTGATGGGCTAACCACTTGCCCCAAAAGCCATGGTTGAGGATTACTTCCTAATCCTCCCTCTTAGTGTGTAGTTTAACCATCTCCTATCTCTGAAGGGTGTGGTTCAACCATCTCCTACCTATCACTTTATTACATTATTCCCCCTTAGTTATCTCTGAAGGGTGTGATTCAACCATCTCCTACCTATCACTTTATTACATTATTCCCCCTTAGTTAATCATTGTCCTCAATGATCCACTCTTGTATCCCTATAGCCTCAGCGATCAACCCCTTGAACTCCCTAGGTACCCTTGAATTGATGTCTTTAACCTTGCACAACTTCTTGAACCTGGTTTGCAACCTTGGTCTCTTGAAGCCTTGCTCTCAACCCCAGTGTCTTGAACCTTCTTGTTCGCAACCTTGGTATTTTGGGCCCTTGTTCTCAACCTCAGTCTTGAACCTTGTTCTCACCCATGTTTGGTATCTTGAACCCCCAATCAAGTGCCACCCATGGTTTCCCAAGGGCTTTACACTTTCTAGCTATCTTAGAACATTTGGAAAGTTTGTTCTGAGAGCTTTCCAATGATATCTTACACGCCTCCATCCAACCTACGGATTGAGAGATATACCTTAATCTTTGCTGGGCTAACTTGTGAAAGCGACGTGTGCTAATTTGTACCCTTTCATATAGAGGATGCCCAAATGCCTTTTTTTAGAGTCCATTAGGTCAATCCACCTTTCCCAAGCCTACTTCCTAGGCTCTCATACCAATGTAAGGAATTGAACTCACAACCTCTTGGTTAGGAATGTGATGGGCTAACCACTTGCCCTAAAAGCCATCGTTGAAGATTACTTCCTAATCCTCCCTCTTAGGGTGTAGTTCAACCATCTCCTATCTCTCAAAGGGTGTGGTTCAACCATCTCCTAGCTATCACTTCATTACATCTAACAACTTCTTATTGATAAAACAGAGAAAAAACCTAGAAATACAAAAGATATATGCAAATAACTCTTCAATCACTCAAATGAACTCACCAAAAACCCCAACAAATCTTCTCAACACCTCTCCCAAGCTTCAAGCTTCAATGGAGACCTTCAATAGCAGCACCTCCCTATCAATGATGCCAAATGTTGTTCTAGACCCGCTAGCACAAGGCGTAATGAACATCTAGTGGCACTAGGTCTATCAATCCAAGCAAGTTTACCTTGTTTGATAGTATGAATATGCATCACACAAAGCTATGGAGCTTAAGAATAGTTCTGTAATAGGACACTAGAGTTTTGTGGGACACTTAAGTGTTACACCAACTTGTTGGATTTTTATTAAAGATATACTTGAGGTGTTGATGACATACTCACTTGGGATTTGATACCCCATGCCATGTACTTCTTCAAGAAAATATAGGACTTAACATTTCATGCTTCATATGGGAAAAGTATGAGAATTTTTAAAACTCAAGTTTTAGCATAACTAAAAAATATAATTTGATTCAAATATTTTGCCAAATTGGCTATGTTTTAGCAAATGAATAGTTATTGATGGATTTGCGAAGTGTACTACAAGCATTTGGGAAGGTCTTGAGAAGGTTGAGCACTTGGAAAAGTAAAAAATGCAGACCTAGAACTTATCTTCTCTAGATCATTGCCATTTATCAAAGATTTTGAAGAATAACTCACTCTCATTTGTGAGTAAGTGAGATTGAAGATTGGCAAGCTATTAATGGAAAACCTTCATGATAATTAAATGCACATTTGTACTCAAAGTTATAAGACCTCCACTTTTCAACTAGTAGGCACTGAATTTGATATTGATTTTCTTATTGGATTGACAAAGCATATATTTCCATGTTCATGAAAAGAACATAATTGTAGAGGTAGAATACAAAATTATGATGCAAAATAACAATTATTTAAATTTTCTCCATGGGTTACAATTGGAAAAACATGCTTTCATGTCATATGTTCACTCCTAAACTCATCAAAGAAGATGTGTTAGGAAATGGTGATTGTGAGAAGAATGAGAAAATTACATATTCGATTCCAAAGAAAAGGTAATGATATCCATGATGGAAATGATGAAACTTCTTCAAGTGATGATTATCAATTTATGAAGTGGATTATTCTATCAAAGACTTTTTGAATATTATTTTGAATATGTCTGAATGTGTGCTTATGCATACAACAACTACAAAAAAGAAAATTTGCTAATTATATTATAAAAACTATATCTTCTTTTGATTTTATGTGTAAATGACTGGTAGGAACTACTTTGTTTTATCAGAAAACAAGCTAAAAGTTTAGATTTTGGCATTATTTTGATATTTGTATGTGGATACATTGGTTGGTTTCCAAAAATATATAAGCTCTGTTTGGTGTACATAGATGCTAAAAAATAGTTGATTTTCACATATTCATAGTTCCTTTATGCATATGTCTTGGTTGGAGTCCTATTATCTTGGTTCATGTGGAGAAATTGGATCTCTTACATAAATTTGCATGCCTTGTCTTGTTTATATAAAATATTCATGATTAAATGTAGAATTTGGTGTTGATATATTTAGGTAGTGATTTGTGTGAACACTCTAGGACCGTCGGGGCACTTTTTTCCCTCTTTAGGAAGTTTTTTTCCCCCGGCTTGTATATGCGCCTATTGCTCTAAAGGGCCACTTATCTTGTACATTCTCTGGTAATACATTCAGTATTGTGTGTTGTGCTCCAAGCTTCTTCTTCTTCCTTGTGTTGTTCGCATGCTTCCGCACACGTCTAACTCCAACAATTGGTATCAAAGCAGGTCGCTGCTTCATCTAGGGCATCATCAACACCTCTCGGGTTGCAGTCTCAGAATCGCACAAATTTTGGTGAGCATACTCATCGTGTTTTGGCCTCCGAATGCACTATCGTAGTGCTTGTGCAGGCTATTTTGTCTTTTTGTGCCAAAGGTATATACCAGTTGTGGTTCGCCAGTATAAGCGTCTTGAAGTCTGCTATAGGTCTAGTAGAATTTGTATGAGCAGTTCTGTTCGACTTTTTGAGATACAGTCAATTTTTTGCATCAAGGTATTTTAGTCACCGGCCATGGCTGAAAGCAATGATGTATTCCGTATGTTGGCTGTTGAGGATAAGTTGGACGGTACCAACTACACATTATGGGCTTATATGATGCGACATGTATTGGTTGCAAAAGGACTATGGAACATTGTGCAGGGTGTTGAAAAACGTCCTATCACACCTACAACTGTTACAACTGCAGGTACTGAAGCTAATGCAGAAGGTGTCGAAGATGATGATATTCTGCATATTCCTGTTTGTGCTACAATTTCTGTTGCACCTATTGCAGAGCAAATTCGTTGGGATGGCAGAGATGCCCAGGCACATGCATTGATAGCCTTGTCTATCAAATGTGCCATTATTCCTCAGATTCGCTCTTGCAGAATAGCTAAGGATGCTTGGGATACACTTACCACATTGTACCAAGCTAGGAATGAGGCTCGTGTTGCTTACCTCTGAAAACAGTTGGAGAGTGAGCACATGAATGAAGGTGATTCTATGGATAGTTTTCTAACAAAGATCAAAGACTTGAAGGAACAATTGATTTCTAGTGATGAGGTTATACCAGATAGCTTGCTTGTGCAGACCGTTCTGAATGGTCTTCCTGATTCATATCAGAGTTTTGCTTCTACTCTTTGGTTGATGATGAAAGGCAATCCAAATGCCTTTTCTTTTGAGGATTTAGTCTCTGTTTTGTTGCAGGAGGATCAGTCCAGGTAGAACAGGTCCATTATGCGTGTTGCAGATCAAGCTTTCTTGGCTAGTCAAAAGGGCAAAGGAAAATGGAGCTCTTCAACTAGTAAGCAGAAATCTGCTAATGCTGCACAATCAAAGAGGGAAGACAAAGATGAAAAGAAATCAGAAAAGCAAAAATTGTTTTGCACGTATTGTAAAGGAAATGATCATATCATAAAGAACTGTCCAAAACTGGTTGCTAAAGAGGCAAAGAAGAAAGAGGCTAGAATGGTTGTTGCAGAGGCCTCTACACCAAAAACAGAGTCTGCTAATCTTGTACAGGAAGAAGAATGGGCGTTTACTACTGTTTGTAGTTTTGACCCATCTTCTCATGAGCAGTGCATGTCTCTAGTAGACTCAGATGTTTGGTACTTTGATAGTGGGGCGACCAAACATATTACCTTGCAATGCAGTTTTTTCTCTTCACTGACTACTATTGATGGTAGTTCTTTCACTTTGTCAGATGCTTTGTTTGTGCCAGGGATCAAGAAAAATCTATTATTAGTTTTTGCATTAGCCAAGATTGGCTTGGTTGTGAAATTTGTTGATGATAGGTGTACAGTTCATGATCTATCAAATGGCAACGTGATTATTGCTTCTAGCATTTTATGTCATGGGCTGTATAAGCTCGTAGACTATGAAAGCTCTGTAAATGATTCGGCATGTGTAGTACACAATTCTCAGGCTATGTCAGATGCAAAGCTTTGGCATGCACGCTTTGGTCATCTGAAATTTGCTAGTTTGCTATGCCTGTAGAAATCTGAAATGGTGTCCTCTTTGCCCAAACTTGAGGCACCTGGAAAACATGTTTGTGAAGGCTTTATTTTGGGCAAAATGCAGCATTCGTCCTTTCCAAAAGATGGTTCAGTTCAGCTACTCAAAAATTGCAGCTTGTACATAGTGATGTCTGTGGTCCTATGCAGACACCTTCTTTTGGGAATTATCTTTACTTCGTGACTTTCATCGATGATTTTTCCAGGCATGCATGGGTATATCCATTGAAGGAAAAGTCCGAAGTGTTCATGTGCTTTAAATAGTTTTTGGTTTTGGCTGAAAACCTATCAGCATGTAAAATGGGCACCCTCCGTTCTGATCGAGGGGAGGGGATATATGTCTTCTGATTTTATTGCATTTCTAGGTGTACGTGGGATAAAACACCAGTGTACAGTGCCATATACACCTCAATAGAATGGAGTTGCTGAACGAAAGAATAGGTCACTCATGGAAATGATGAGGTGTATGGTCAAGAGTCAGGCTTTACCACATAGTTTCTGGCTTGAGGCTGTCATGTGTGCAACATATGTACTTAACATGTGTCCCACAAAGCGCTGTAGTCTATCACTCCATATGAGGCTTCGCATGACCGCAAGGCATCTGTTGCTCATCTGATTGTTTTTGGTTGTTTGGCATATGCATTGGTGCCCGAACAACATCACAAAAAATTGGATGATAAGGTAGTAAAATGTATTTTTGTTGGGTACAGTTCTGAAAGTAAAGGCTATCGTCTGTATCGTCCACAGACTAAACGCATTCTAGTTAGCCGTGATGTTGTTTTTGTGGAAGATGCTATTCAGCCATTGCTTTCATGTACCAAGGAGACATCTGTTAGCTCCAAAGACATGTATGATACTTTGCTGCCTCTTTTTACAAGTGGACAATCTAGTACTGGTCCTAATGAGGCAACTTCTCAGCTTTTGCAGGTTTCATGTGATGATGCATATCATTCCATTTCTAATGCAGATTTACATGATGCACTTATTGATGAGAGAGCTGATATTGAGCAGTACTGGGGAAATGGTTGACAACTTTTTTGCGCATTTTTATGGATGACTTTTCAGTGTTCTCAAGCACAGATAGAAGAGCAGTAGTCCAAGATTTTCATGATCACTTGGAAAATCTGAAGGAAATCTTTGAGCAGTGTCTCAAAACAGGTTTGAAGTTGAATCCTGCTAAATGTCATTTTTTGTTCATAAAGGCACTGTCCTTGGTCACATCGTGTCTGCAAATGGGATAACTGTAGATCCAACAAAGGTCACTGCTATCCTTTCCATGCCCATTCCAAGGACTCCTAAGGAAGTTCAAAGCTTTTTAGGCCATGCAGGCTACCATAGGAGATTTATACGGATGTATTCAGAAATAGCTAAGCCTCTGTCAAGGCTTACAAGTAAGAAGCTTCCTTTCTCATGGAGTGCTGAGGCTGAAAAGGCATTTTTTGAACTAAAATTGAGGCTATGTACTGCTCCCCTCTTAACTGTTCCTAACTGGTCATTAGAGTTTCATGTGCATACAGATGCTAGTCTTCATGCAGTAGGAGCAGTTTTGGCTCAACCCTCCATGCCCAAGGTGCCCAAGGTGGATCAACCTATAGCTTATGCTAGCAGACTACTTACCAAAGCAGAAAGAAATTACAGCACTACGGAAAGGGAAGGTTTGGCTATTGTTTTCGCACTCCAAAAGTTTAGGCACTACCTTGTGTGCATTTCATTGTCATATCTGATCATCAACCCCTCAAGTACTTAATTAATAAGCCTAGAGTAGATGGAAGGATTTGGCGTTGGCTACTACTATTTCAAGAGTATGATTTTGAGATTCATATTAGGCTAGGAAAAGAACACTACATGGCAAATTAGGTATCAAGGATGGTATGAGTGAAAAGGCGACAGGTATTAATAATGAACTTGTAGATAGTAGTCTCTTCGCGATAGAGACTCAAACTGAGTGGTATGATGAAATTCTGCATTTTCTCACTTCTGGAAAATTCCCTGAGAGCATAAAACCATTAGAGAAGAGGAGATTACTCTTTAAAGCCAAAGCATATTCGCTTATAAATGGCCATTTGTATAAATATTTTCATGATGGTATATTGAGAAAATGTGTTTATCCAGAGGAGGTGAATTTTCTGCTTGAAGCTGCACACAGTGAAGGGCATCTCAAAGGAGAGGAGTTGGCTCACAAAAATTATCCACAGGGGATTATGGTGGCCTCATGTTTACAAAGATGCTATCAAGTTTGCCAAAGGATGTGATATCTGCCAGAGATATGCTCCCAAGCCTAGTAGACTGAATTTTTAACCATTAGTAATCTCCACTGGATGGCTACCTTTCCAACGATGGGGTCTTGATTTCATTGGACCAATCAACCCAACTGGTCAACTTGGTGGTAAGAAGTATATCTTGGTGGCCACATGTTATTCTACTAAGTGGGTAGAAGCTAAGGCTACTACTGATTTTACTTCCACTACAGTAGCCAAGTTTATGCATAGAAGAATATT
Organism: Ceratopteris richardii; assembly: GCA_020310875.1. Classification (NCBI taxonomy): domain Eukaryota; kingdom Viridiplantae; phylum Streptophyta; class Polypodiopsida; order Polypodiales; family Pteridaceae; genus Ceratopteris; species Ceratopteris richardii. The sequence continues at coordinate 24,167,772 of CM035409.1, read as the reverse complement.
CTCAAGATTTGGTTGCCCACTTGAAGTCACCAGTGATAGAGGCACGCACTTTGTAAACCAATTGTTGCAAATAACCTTTGATAGGTACAAGATCTTCCATAAGAAATCCTGTGTATACTACCCGAGAGCAAATGGGCAGGCAGAAAGTTCTAACAAAATTTTGATTGGATTACTATGCAAATTAGCCTTTGACCATCACAGTTCATGGCCACAGGCCCTCATTGGTGCATTATGGGCTTTCCGAACAACCAGAAGGGGCACCACGGGAGAGAGCCCATTTCTTCTAGTCTATGGGAAAGAGGCATTAGCCCCTTTCGAATTCAGCATCAGAAAAGAAATTGAAGCAAAAAGCATTGATGTTGACCCTCACATTAGAAGATTGGTAGCATTGGAGGAATATAGGGAAACAACTATGAAGAGGCTGCAGGAAAAGCAGGAAGAAAGGAAACACATTCATGATAGACACTTAAGGACCAATAAGGTAGAAGAGGGAGATCTAGTGCTGATATATTAGATTCCATCTGTACCTACTAAATTTGCACCAAAATGGTCAGGACCCTACAAAGTGCTGAGGATATTTCAACAAGGAGTAGTATAAGTAGAGGACCTACAGGGTGAGAAATTGCCTCTGGTCAACATTTCTAGGGTGAAGGCTTATCTATGGTGAAGGCTTATCTAACTTGAAACATTTCGAGAAAAATCAATCATTGTATATATCCTAGTTCTCGTTTCAGCTTGTTTTGCCCATAGACAGTTCTAATTTTGTTCTTAGAAATTTTTAGCCGATTGCATCGAGACGGTGCAAAATCTTGATGTGGGGGACTGTAATTGAGCAAGATTTCATCTGATTGTATGCCAACTCCCAAAAAAAAAAGTCTTAACGCCACTTCTTTTCGTCCTTGAGAGTTCACCGCTCAAGATTCCCCTCATTTCATCTTTGTCGGGTCGGAAAAAAATTCAGCCTTAAAAATTTATCCCTCAGAATTTGTCCCTCAAAATTTTTCCTTCAAAATTTGTCCCTTGAGAGTTCACCGCTCAAGATTCCCCTCATTTCATCTTTGTCGGGTCAGAAAAAACTCAGCCTTAAAAATTTGTCCCTCAAAATTTGTCCTTCAAAATTTGTCCCTCAAAATTTGTCCCGCAAAAATTGTCCTTCAAAAATTGTCCCTCAAAATTTGTCCCTCAAAATCTATCCTTCAAAATTTATCCCTCAAAATTTGTCCTTCAAAATTTGTCCCTCAAAATTTGTCCTTCGAAATTTGTCCCTCAAAATTTGTCCTTCCAAATTTGTCCCTCAAAATTTGTCTCGCAAAATTTGTCCCTCAAAATTCATCCTTCAAAATTCGTCTTCGGCGCCAAAATCAAGTCGGCTATCAGATTTGTGATGAAGTGTTGATTCATGATAAGAAAGAGTCTCGCATTCAAGGCCATATTCCGAAGTCTTTAGGCACTTTTGAGTCAGTTGGCTGTCAATACCAGAATTAGACCACCTACCCAAAGTTAGCCAACTCTCCCTCCACTTTTCTCAGACTAGTTCGGCGCATGTGCAACATACAGTGATGGTGCAGTAAATGATGGATCCGATGGAAGCCACTCTCTTGGCCGTGCATGTGCTGTGAACAGTGATGGTGCCTTAAATGATGGAATCCGGCGGAAGTCACTCTCTTGGCCTCGAGAAGCAGTTGCACTTGTTTGGAGGCATGTACAGACGGTCAGAGATATATGTTAGTGAAGGGTCCATTCGGAAGGATATACAAAGATTTAGGAAGCTGAGGGATACACTCACTGTCGTCTCTCTGTGATTCTAGCTTTTGTCAATTTGGGTCTAATTGTGTTAATGTGGTATTTTGAGAGTGTTCTAATTAGGCTTCTCCTTGATTATTTTCTGCTCACTGATGTGATTTTGCCCACTGTAGAAGAGGCTTCTCTATTGGAGAATATACAGAGTGAGAGCTTCAGCATTGGGGGCAGTCGACATGATAGTGAGATTGGATATACTTTGTAAGCTTGAGTTCATAGCATTGTATACCACACTTGTATACCTTCTCTGCGTTTGTATACTTTCTCTGTGTTGAGATGTCCTAGTTCATCTTTCGAGTGATCAGACCTTTTGTACTATTAACAATTTTATCTTTTGTGTACTAGTGCAATTTTTTTTTTCAATCTTGGTCGAATTGGCCTTTTTAGCATCTTTGTAACACTGTGACTGTTCTTGGTTTATGGTCTCAAGTAGTACCTCACACAATGATGTTACAGGGTATACTTCCCTAAGGAGAACCTCCCTTGAGTAGAAGGAGTACTGGAAGTATAGACCCGGTTACCCCCTCTACAATTTCTTTCCTCAAGTGCCCTATTTTTGTCAAGGCAATATTATAAACAAGAATATCTACATCATCCATTTTAAGGGTGGATGTACTTCAAATATTGAGCCTGTTCGTTTGGTGTCACATACCATTTCTAAGTTATGCTTATGAGTGAATGCATTACTACTTTTCGTACAATACCAATGGACTATCAAAGCCTCTATTCTTCTTTGATCAATATCGTTGATGAACTCTAACACTTTTGCTATCCAAAATGGTCTGAAGGCCTCATCACTGTTAGCAAGGACTGTAACAAGTGTTCGACCATTTATTTCTTTCAAATTTCCTTGCCATTGTGCTTCAACTTGTTTTTCATCCTTGGGCCTACATAAATATTCCTTTCTGCTGGATGCATAAAGCTTTGAAGTGTATCTGCATTACATGCTTAGTCTTTATTCATTGATCTTTGTGTGCTAAAATCCCATGTGAATGGAATATCATTCTGCCAATGCCCTACAATGGTATTCTTTATAATCTCTTCTTGATAGTTAAAAAAATCACCTCACCAAGATACATCTTGATCTCCAGCATATTTTTTTGCATGCTAAATATGTCTCTTCTTCTCAATAAGTACATGCATCCACCTTTTACTTTGCTCATCCACATTTCCACATCTTTCCATATTGCTTTTACCTTCACATGGTGTTTGTTCTGCACCATCCACAGACAAATTAGGCACATGCAATAAAAATCTGCATCCATCTTTAGGTTCTCACCCTAGAGAACATGAATATTGCTTTGTGAATAAAAGAGTACTGTCATTAAGCCTCCTCATCAAGAATATGTGGCTGAAACTAATGTTGTGCAATGGAGCCAAAACCTTAGTACTATGATCAATACCTGCTAAGCAAAACTGCTTAAAGTCATAAATCTGTGTAAGGTGTTGAACTTCAGGCTTTGGAGTATATGCTTTAGAAATCAACACAGATAATATTGGAAGAGTAAAAGCTTTATGGCATGCCAATCTCTTAGAGAATGTACTGAACATTTGATCAATGTGATCATGAGTGTGCTCAACCAGAAGGAAATTTACCTCAACCTTCTGAAACGCTTGTCTATCAACAAGCATGCATAAATTGTTGGGTGTGTGTAGAAGTGAAAGAGGCACACAAGAAGCACACACAAGGAGCACAAACACAACAAGACACACAGAGAAGACAGATGGTTGGAACCGCTCTCTCTATTGATGATGAACAAAACTAAAATAAGAGCTAAATAATATCCCTAAGTACAAAGTACCACCACATATGAGTGAATCATGTATGTGGTCACATGGGAAAAAGCCTCTAGCGAGCACTAGAGTAAAAAGTGCCCATGTATAGGGAAGAGGTTCACACCAAAGCTACTCGAGGAACACATAAGTTTAACAAACCCCCATGGAGCGAATGATGTGAACACACACAAAGAGCACAAATGCAACAAGACACATGGAGAAGATGGATGGCTGGAATAGCTCTCTCTATTGACAATGAACTGAACTAAAGTAAGAGCTGAATTATATCCCTAAGTACAAAGTACCACCACATATGAGTGAATCATGTGGTAACATGGGGGAAAAAACTCTAGCCAGTACTAGAGTAAAAAGTGCCCATGAATAGGGAAGAGGTTCACATGAAAGCTACTCGAGGAACACATAAGTGTAACAAACCCCCCTAGAGCAAATCATGTGAACACACAGGGAGTGACAGATCAGCCCCCACAAGGTACTAAGCCTAAAGCATTGCAAAAAGCTTCAAACTTTTCCCGTGGAAGAGTTTTGGTGAATATGTCAGCCACATTATCTTGTGTAGGCACCTATACCAAATCAATATCTCCTGCATGAAGGTGCTCTCTCACATATTCATAATGCACCTCAATATGTTTGGTCCATGCACGAAACACTAGGTTTCGTGCAACAACCAAAGCACTCTAACTATCAGTGAGAATATGCGTAGCAACATCAATCTCCATGCAAAGATCCATCAATAGGCATCTTAGCCATATACACTCCATTGTAGCTATGAAAACTGCCCTGTACTCAACTTCACAAATCAATGTTGCCACTGTAGGTTGCTGCTTACTCAACCAAGATATGCATGAGTTTCCAAGGAAAAAGCAATTACCACTAGTGGACACACGAGTATCATAACAACCAACCCAATCACTATCTATAAAAGCATGCAAGCATGGCTGAATATCACTTCCATAAAAGAGACCTAAGCTCAAAGTACCTCTATGATATCTAAACACATGTTTCACCGCTTGTCAATGCTTGGTTCTAGGGCTATGCGTGAACCGACTCAACTCGGAAATTGCATACTGTATATCCGGCCTTGTGTTGCATGCATATATAAGACATCCCACAACTTGCTGATAAAGAGAAGTGTCAAATGCATCATTGGAATCCTCAACTGAGAATCTAAATCCTATCTCAACTAGTGTGGAAACTCGCTTGGAATCCTCAAAGTCAAAATGATGAAGTAGTTTTTCAACATAAATTGCTTGATGCATAACAATTCCCCCCTCAACGGATACAAATTGGATGCCAAGATAGTATCTCAAAAGAACAAGATAAGGGACATCAAAAGTATGTTGCAAATCAGCCATAAGAATGTCAAGCTTTGCATCACATGACCCAGTCAAGCGTCAAGCGTATGTCATTGACATAAAGAACAAGCACTGTAAGATCAAACCCATCTTTGTGTACATAGAGTGTGCTTTCAATTACACTACATGCAAAGCCAAGAGCAATCAAGTGCTTATGGATTTTGTCATACCATGCATGTGGAGCTTTCTTGAGACCATACAAGGCTTTATGCAAGCGACAAACCATATGCTCTTTCCCTTTCATAGAAAATCTAGGAGCTTGCTTCACATAGACCTCTTCTTGCAAATCACCATTCAAGAAAGCCATATTTATGTCCAACTGATGTACTTTCCAACCTCGATGGGCAGCCAATGCAACCATAGTACGAATGGTAGTCATGGATGAAGTAGGTGCAAAAGTTTCTTCATAGTCAATGCCATATTGTTGCGCATATCCTTTGGCAACCAATCTAGCTTTGTGGCGATCAATGCTACCATGAGACTTTCTCTTAATTTTGTAAACCCACTTTGTACCAATGACATTCTTTCCTTTTGGCAATTCACATAACTCCCAAGTACCATTCTTATGTATGGAATCCATCTCTTATTGCATAGCGTTCATCCAATGTGGATCATCACATGCATCTTCAAAAGTAAGTGGCTCTTCATTACATGTTGTAGCAATAAGAGAATAATCCATAAAATTACTTGATGCATGGTGAGAGCTTGATCTTGTTTTAATAAGTAAAGATGCATTCAATTTGTTGTCCTGCAAAGTTTGTTTTAGCCACTTTGGCATAGTTTGTGCACTCTTGATAGACATGCGTTCATTATGTAATACATCATCAACATGTACATCATGTGTGGGTGGAATTTCATGCTCATTTTCAGCCATATTTTGACGCAAATGTTTAGCCATATAGGGCTAGAAATTTCTAGCAGTTTCAACATTTTTTGGTTGAAAAATTTCAGCCATGTTTGGCTGGAAATTCTCTGCATTTTCAGCTCTATTTTTCTGGAATCTTTCAGCCCTTTGAGCCTTAGTTGGCTGGTCTACATGGTCATAGTCTAGCGCTCCATTTTGGAACAAAGGCATGAGTGTATCGAACACATCTTGTGAGCTAATTGTTGGCTGTTTTTTCCATTCACGTAGGGGGAAAACTGAAATTTCAGAAAATACCACATCTCGACTCACAATAATTGTGTTCACCAATGGATGGTACAAATGATATCCCTTACTTTCAACACTATAACCAACAAATATACATTTCTTTGCCTTGTCATCAAGTTTGTGATGTTGTTGTGATGGAACAAGAGCATATGCCAAACAACCAAACACACGCATATGACTAACCATGGGCTTATGTCCATTCCGAGCCTCATAAGGAGTGATGACTCTCAATGCTTTTGTAGGGTAGCGATTCAACACATAGTTTGCACACATGACTGCTTCCATCCAAAACTTATCAGGAAGGTGCTTTCCTTTAACAATACATCATGCCATTTCAAGTAGATTTCTATTTTTATGCTCAGAAACACCATTTTATTGAGGTGTATATGGCACCATACATTGGTGTGAAATACCTCTTTCACAAAGAAAAGCATTAAACTCATGTGACATGCATTCACAACCACAATCTATGCGTAGAGTCAAAAGCTTTTGTGAAGAAAAATTTTCAGCCATAGCTAAAAATGCCTTGAAGCAAGAAAATACCTCATTCTTTGCTTTCATAGGATACACCCATGTATGGCGAGTAGCATCATCAATGAAGGTAACAAAATATACATGCTTCCCAAAAGATGAAGTCTTGACGGGACCACATACATCACTATGAACAAGCTGCAATTTTCTTGTAATGCGTGTATGAATATCTTTTGGAAAAGAAGGTCGATGCATTTTTCCAAGAATGAAACCTTCACATGCATGCTTTTCAATGGACTCAAGTGTTGGCAAACCAATAATCATGTCCTTCTTTTGCAAGTAAAGCAAACTATTGAAGTTCAAGTGACCAAAACGAGCATGCCAAAGCTCCATTTTAGCCATTGAAGAAGTATGGGCAACCAAGGCATTTGAGACAACCCTCTTGTATGTATCCATGTGATACAAACCATTACATAATGTACTGGACATCACGATAACATCACCATTGCTGAAATCATAAACCATACACTTATCATCAACAAAGTGTACATGAAGTCTAGCTTTGGCAATCAACGGAATTGAAATTAAGTTCTTCTTGATATCGGGTACATACAATGCATTTTTCAAGAGAATCACACCTCTTGTAGCCGTAAGCTCAATTTCTCCTATTCTAATGATAGGATAAGAGGCATTGTTTGCACACACCACATGCCCTCCTTTGGGTGCATCTTTCAACGAGGCAAAAAATCTTTTGCATGAATTAATATGCTTTGAAGCACCACTATCAAAGAACCAATCCAAGTCAGCCTCACTCAAAACCACACATTTAGAATGAAAAGATGCATCATAATGACATGTAACAACACATGCCCAAAAATCTTGAGCCATGTTAGCTTCATCATTCTTTGCATTTGGTGGATTTTCAACAATAGACTTGCCGGATTCCTTCTTCTTTTCATTGCGCTTAGCAAGCTTTCTACACTCATCAATAGTATGAACAAGCTTTCGACAATATTTGCATCTCTTCTTCTTTTGCAAATCAACATCATTAGAGGAATGAGTGGAACAGGAAGGTTGAGGCTTTGGTTTTGATGAACCCAAAGCTGAGACATACTTGCTTTTCCCCTTTTGTGAGATAGAAAGTGCTTGCGTTCCCTCGATCAAACCACTCCTATTCTCTCTAGATTGGTCTTCTTGCAAAAGAAGAGACACAACCTCATCAAATGCATACATATTGGGATTCCCTTTTGCAACCAAACGGAGTGTAGTAGCAAATCTTTGAAAAGATTCCAATAATCCTTTCAACAATGTAGAAATGAGTGATGCATCCGGAATAATCTCATCTATGTTTGTCAATTGCTCTTTCAAGTCCTTGATGCGTGTCACATACACATCCACAGACTCATTTTCAGCCATGCGTAAATCCTCAAGTTGCTTCCTCAAGTATGCAACATGTGCTTCATTATGCACGACATACAAAGAAGCAAGAGCGTCTCATGCTTGTCTTGATGTAGAGCATGACCGAATGTGCGGAACTATATGAACTTCACAGAAAGCGCAATCAATGCATGAGATTGAGCATCTTTTCCATCCCATCTAAGCTGCTCGTGTGTAGGTGGAGAAGGAGAAACCACTGTACTTGAAGAAGAAGCTCCATCTATGACAGTAGATTGTGAAGTAGAAGCACCTCCAGGTCTTCGATCTACATCTGTCACTATGTTCCAAAGTTGTTTTGCAACAAGAACATGCTTCATCATGTAAGGCCACATTTAGTTGGTCCAATCAAGCTTATCTTCAGTTTGAAGCATGCCAAACAAGTCATTGATGCCCGCCATTTCACTAAAGAACAAGAATGTGACAAAATCTTTACTTCAATGAAAGCTGAAATGAGTGTTGAAATTTCAGTTCACAAACCGTCACTCTTATGGCGATTCTGATTGCACAAATGGCTTTGAACGGAGGTAAAACTCCAGTGCAATTGCAACTGGTGGAAATATTTTTTGGCTGCTGAAATTCACTGTTCTATGCTCCGAAGCCGATTTGCACTATTAAAAATGTGTGCACCACAACACAAAAAACCAAAACTTGAGAAGGAGCTGAACCAGCTCTGATACCATTGTTGGGTGTGTGTAGAAGTGAGAGAGATACACAAGAAGCACACACAAGGAGCACAAATGCAGCAAGACACACAGAGAAGACAGATGGCTAGAATAGCTCTCTCCATTGATGATGAACTGAACTGAAGTAAGAGCTGAATAATATCCCTAAGTACAAAGTACCACCACATATGAGTGAATCTTGTATGTGGTAACATGGGGAAAAAAGCTCTAGACAGCACTAGAGTAAAAAGTTCCCATGTATAGGGAAGAGGTTCACATCAAAGCTACTCGAGGAACACATAAGTGTAACATAAATATCCAAAGATTGTAGAATTTTTATTCTCTCTTGCAGTATTATCAAGCTGCAAATAGAGATTTTGTGGCACAAGACCCTCCCATGATTGCAAAACTTTATGAAACTTGGTAACCGTAAGGTTTGGATCATTATGCATGTTGGGATATGTGAAGAAAACTTTCAACTCTACAGCTCCATTGTATACTCAAAGCACCAACCAAATGCCTTTGCACGAGGACTTCATCTCCAATGTCTTTAGGAATGTGAGCAAAATGGGGCAAACATGTTTTCTTTTGATCCATACCATCAATCAACAAACACATATAATGCTCTGGATTTTTGAGTGCTTTACTTTGATGATGAATTTCTTTCTTTCTTTCTAAAGCTTGACTCTCACGATGGTTCTTTAGAAGCCTTTTAAAATTATCGTTTCCTTGTGGTGTTGTGACCCCCTTTTGCCATGTTTTTCAAAGTGGCACAAACTGAGCATTCACCCATTCTAACTTTACGAGGAACACTCACATTGTTAAACTGTTCTTTCCATAATCGAGTAAAATGTCAATATATGACATACATCTCATTTTTACTTTCCATCTTCTCTTTAAAGACTTGAAATACTTCTCGATGAGTAAAGATATTAGACAAGTGTAACCTTTCAGTTGTAGGCATAACTTCACAATGCAAACTAAAATAGTTCATCATCCAACTCATTGCATGACGACCAATAGAACCTTTGGTCCCAACTCCTTGATATGTATAAAAAATGAGATCTCCACATATAAGGTCTTGCTGAATCTTATGTGTTCTGCAATTCCCCACACCCATCACAATTTTAAATGCAACCCTACAACATTGGATCCGTTGACTAAAGTAATATTCAAAAGCAACATGTGTTACTGACATGTTATCCTCAATAATTTGCATGTGAGAAACAAGGTATAAATCTTGCCTTTCACTATCTAAATGGAAGAATTTCTCTCTTAGCTGCTTTAGTTTCTTCATTCCTAATTTATACAAACATTTCAAACCACAACAATGCTTCACAATCCAATGTGATTTGTCTATGTGAAGTAAGGAATTGAAATCTTCTGACTTACTTCACGAGGCCTTCACTTAAAATGACCATGCTTTGTATACTCTCTCTCTCTCTATCTATCTCTGCTAACATTCTTTGCTCCACATGCACTTGAATATGAAGAGAGATCAATAGGTGGATCAGGTTCAATAGATGGATCGGATTGAGCATTGCTGCATTGAGAATCTAACTTAAATGACTCAACTGAGAGCACAAAATCATTGATGCATTCTAAGCCATGGACATCATTCATGAAAGGATCCACTGAAAACAATGAATTTCAAAGTCTATCGAGATCACTAGAGACATGTGTTGCCCAAGCATCTATCGAAAAGAGAGAGCTCATCTTCATTGACAGTGGCAGTGTAAGAGCATTCGCTTTATAATATACAAACAGTGGAAGTGTAACATCACGTAATTATATCTCCCAAATCACATATCTAGATAATTATGAAGATGGATTGTGCTCATTATTATGGGTTGTACGATTTGACTTTATGTCACAATCAAGAATCATTTAGAGGTATGATTTCATTGCTCATTAAAAATTGGTTAGGAAATCCATCAATGTACTATGTAGGATCCATGTTTGAAATTTATGATGTATTGAATCATATCTTCAAGCAAGTAAATTTATGAATTCTTTCTTTATGTAATGATTTATGTAATGATTGAATCTTTATGTAACGATTTATGTATTGAATCGTATCTTCAAACAGAAATTTTTCAAATCGTGCAAATTCACAAAGCATATGGGATTTATGCAATTAGTCCTGCTCTATCATCACCCCACACTTTTTTTAGCTTTGAGATACACATAAAGATGAAATACGCCTTCAAACTATATTCTAATTCTAAATTTATTATATGTGCTTTTTGAGAAATTCTTTCAAGGTGGATTTATATCATGCTAAGTATAAAGGTGGAATGCCCATGTAAAAACCTTTCCAAATTTAATACCCATGTAATATTTTCAAGGAGAGCTTTGATCCAAGATGATAAATTCTTCATTATGGAAAGACACTACCTTGGAAAGATGAGCCTTATGAAAAAAGAAGTTGATGAATTACTTAGTGGGCTTCAAAACCTCATTAAAGGATAATATCTTTCAGAATATAGTTTCCCATCACGTCTTCCACCATTGGGTTTTGGACTTCATATTAATCATGGATTGAAGGTCATTGTCTTCATCAAATCAAGGGATGTTATCAATTGGATTCCCCCTTTCCACCATATCCATTTCTTATGGGTTGATTGTCCATTAGTGAGGATTTGAAGCTTGTCCTCTTCGTTTGGATCTCGAATCAGGATTCTTAGATGATCCCAAAGCTCTACTTTAGGGTCACTTTCTTCAATTTCAATCCAACCAATTTTTTTTTGGATTCAAAATACGCACAAGTCGCTAAGCACCTCAATCCATAATTTTTTTAATATCTAATTGTCAAATTGGGGATCTCTTAGAGCTTTAAAACCAAATTGAATACCTTTATCTCATACATGCCATCCATTTTTAGTCTTTATTGAAACTTAATGATATTTAATTGTGTACCAAACTTTCAAAGAGAGCAAAGGAGTGAATGTTTTAAATCATGATTTCTTAGAAATAACAAAATACCTTCCACAAAAAATCCATGGGGAAGATTTTTGGATAACCAAATATGATATAACCAAGTTTGATTTGGCTAAAATTTGTTGCTTCCTTGTTCAATTCTATAGTCTAGTTGTGCCATCAAGTTACACTTAGTTTGACTGAGTTATAACAAGTTAGTTCCTTGTTCAACTCAGCCAAATGTCTATAAATAGATGATAGGACTCAAGACTCACTTTTCAAATGTGAGAGTCCAGATAGAGCATAGAGAGCAAAAGAACATAGAGGGAAAAAGAGCAGAGAAAGTTGAGGAAAAGTAGAACGTCAGAAATGTTTCACAGGTACCTCAAATTTACCCAGCAAATAAAGATTCCAAAAAGATTCATTTCTAAAGCCCTAGAAATTTCAATACTGAGTTTGAAAAAATTCACATTTTAGTCCAACTTCAGGGTGATGCAAGTTGATGCCAAGCATCGAGATTGCAAGAAAAAACGATGCCATGCATCGACCTTTGGGACCAACTCGATGCCAAGCATCAAGTTTTGGGTCAAGTTGATGCTAAGCATCAACTTGGCCTGCAAACGCGATGCCAGACATCGAGTTGAGTAAGAAGCTTGATGGCATCAACCTTGTTGGTCGAACTCGATGTCCAACATCAAATTTGGAGGCCAGGTTGATGCGAGGCATCGACTTGGTGTGCAAACTTGGCCCACATAAGGTCAATGCCTAGCATTGACTTGGCCTAAAAATTTGATGCTTGGCATCGAATTGGACCAAAAAGTCAATGCCTTGCATCGAAAGGCCCTCGAACTCGATGCCTAGCATCCAATTGGACCTTAAGGCCGATGCTTGGCATCAATTTGGACACCAAACTTGATGCTAGGCATTGAGTTCGACTACAAGCTCAGTGCCTCGCATCGACCTGCCCCCCAAACATTGAGATGACAAACCTGGCCCCCAAACATTGAGATGACAAACCTGGCTCCCAAACATTGAGATGACAAACCTGGAATGGTGCCTTTAATACATAGAGGAGAAAAATGCCACTCTGCTTGTATTTGTTGGGGCCAATGGGAGGGGATATATTATGACCACCTAGGTTTTTCAACATGGCCTAGTGTTCAAGGTGGACTATGAAGACGAGGACTCAGATAACCTCCTTTTCCTAGTGGAGACTTCAAAAGGATTGAGGAATGCAATTTGCAAAATGGGTCTTCTATGTCTAGAATGTTGTGTTCCAGAGAGGCTCGCTCAAATTTGAAGGGATTCAGACAATTTGATTGTGGATCTCTTGCCGTAGATACAATGGAATATCATACCAAGACAACAATGGAAGATGATGCATGTAAAGTCAAAGGGTACACAACCCATACAAAAGAAGCCCCAGAAGAAGACCAAGCCCATTGATGTGGAATCAACAAAAAGCTCAGATTCTCAGGGTGACATAGTTGCCCCTGGAGGAGAGCTTCCATCTGGGATTTTGCTTACAAAACAAAATATGATTAGGGAGGATATTTTCAAGAGGAAGCTCATGAAGAAGGGGAAACTTTTCCAACTCCCCATTACCATCATCAATAGACCCCCTATTGACCCACTTACATTAGGGGAAAAAATGAACCCTGCATGGGCCTTGTAAGGATCCCTAATTTTTAGGGATTAAGCTTAATTGTTTTTGTTTAAGGGGACAAAGTGCATTTAATAGGGTACTTTTTAGTAGATTGGATTAGGCTTGTTTTTAGGCTTTACTAGGCCTCTCTCTTTCTTCTTCTAGAGAGAGAGAGCAAGAAAATCTACTTTCCATATCATCAAACTCGTGCATGTATTGAATAAAAAAATGAGTTTTTTTAAAAAGTCTCATTTTCAGTGTATGTTAACTCAAAAGGGCCTATTTTTTAATATATATGTCAGAAGTCACTCTTTTGGGCCCATTTTTTAAAGTTTCTTTTAAAAAAAGTATAATTTTCAAACTCCTTGCAAAAGTGAGTGCCACATCATCAAATCCGTGACTATGCTTCCCCCAAAAAATGACTTTTTTCAAATTTCATCATTTTCAGCCATACATAGTGGAAAAATACACTTTAACCCATACACATACAAGAAAACACATTTTTTTAGCAAAACATATGCTTTAGAGTCCCTTCCAGCCAATTTTCCATCTTTGTTTTTGATATTGCTGGTCATTAGCAAAGATGGTGCTGACATGTATCACAAACTTCACAGTAGAACGTCCTCATGCTTCTGCATCAACAAGTATCCATGTTCGTGTGCCTAGAGAGTTTGATCCAAATACATGATGCAACAATGATGCCGATTCTCAAAATGAACGTTGTGCAACTGAAGAAAAAAGTATTGATCTTTGGACTCATGGTTCACTATATCCTCTTGATCCAATATCTTCTTACCATCCAACATTCCATAGCCTCTCAACTTTACTTCAGTTCATTGGTGCGGGTGAAGCTGGACTATTAGGTTACTGCAAGCGATTATCTACACATTCACATGCTACTGCTAAGTATTGGTTCCAACAATATCAACTCCATCATATGAGGGTGGTCACTTTAGAAAGCACAATCATATCTTTACAAAAACAACTTGCAGATTTTGAACAGGATATGGAAGCAAAAGAAAGCACAATTTCAAAGTTAATTGCCGATCTCCAGCAGCTGAAAGAGACTCCACTTGGTATGAGACCTAGGAAAAGAGCATTGTCATCCTTTGAAGCTCTTTCAGTAGGTGGCGGAGCACGCAAACGGCGTATATATGCAACAAGGTGGACATTTTTAGTACACAAGGAATGGAGAAGTCACATTACAGGGCTAGAGGTGTTTACTTTAAAAATACTCGTCATGGGGGTGGTCTACTCTAATCAAACTATTTAAAAGAAATGTTCAACTGGTTTTTTCGTGCGACATTCGCTAAAAAATATGTAATGGAATGAGCATGTGAGTCACAAATAGCAAAGATTACATGAAAGCTACAACATGATAGTGCAAGAGAGAAGTGGATGTCATCATCAAGATCGCTACATCATGCCTGATGGCGTGCACAAAGAGTCCGCGAGGGTTCTGCTTGGAAATAGTTTCCAAACTCTTAAAATGCATTATTTTTTTCAAGGTTTTTATAACTCCTTTCACTTCAAATAAACTTTCAATGTTGTTGTGAATATACTTTTAATGTTTTAAAACTAATTTTTATCCATTTAAATATGAACATGACAATTCTTAAGTGAAAGGCTATAAATAAAGGTGTCCTTCCTCATTTTACCACTTTACAACTTAAGAGAATGGCACGCACAAAGCAGACTGCTAGAAAGGATCATGTTATCTACCCTAGCCATGTGTAAGGTACTCAACGCCCTTCATGGATGACACCCCACAAGAAGCGTCGAACCACAAGCCCCTCTTCTAGATAAAACTTGGGTGCAGGGACACACTCTGGTAGCATTCCATCGCAGGGGGATGAAGCTTCACAAGAAAGAGATGTGACACAATAAATAAATTATTCCCCTCCCACATCTGATGATGAGCCCCTAGTGAGGACACCACTCAAGGCAAGACCCAAACAATGAGGACGGATGCAAGTTGTGATGGAGACAACATCAAATTTAGAGAGTTCCTTAGATGAAGAAAGTGTTAACGAGCCACCGTGGAACAATGATCATATCCCCGTGAACCATCGAGTAACACAAGGAGGCAAGTCACTCCATGCAGGACAAGGACAGAGACCAACCGATGAAGAAAGAGAGCAAAGTCGGGCAGAGCAAGTAAATGATGAGGCAGGAGCATCTGAGCATGCTCCAAGAAGAAAGAAGAACTATCAACCATGTCGTAGACCACAACCCAACATCCCCTCAAATGCAGGAGCACCGCAAAGGCGCAGAAAGCAAACCAGAGCCTTTGCAGAGATTAGACACTATCAAAAGTCTGTGGATCTTTTTATTCTACGAAGGTCATTTGCAAGAGAGAGTGACAATACAACCTAAAGATTTGCAGCTAGCTAGAAGAATTAGAGGGAATAACCCTTAACAAATATTTGTACTCCCTTGTTTGAAGAACTTTTTGTATATTCCAAATGATGAATATTTTGTAAATCCCAAATGATGAATAGAATCTTTTTCTTATTATATTTGCTCTCTCAAGTTTTTATCTCTTAGTGTACATGTTTTGAAGTCTATTTCTCCTATGTATCTAGGTGTCTTTTTCCAATACCTCTTTGAAGTGTTTTGCATAGTTTAATCACTTTTTTATTGTACTTCTTGTAAGTGGTGTTGCTATATAATGCATGAAATGGCCAAAGAATGCAAAAAAAAAAGGCCTGCCACAGAAACGCGGGGATGGACCCTGTAAATGTTTTGCAAGGCCTATCCCCGCGTTTCTGTGGCAGGCCTTGTTTTTGCATTTCTGAGCCATGAAACCACATGCCATGCACATTAGAGCATATGATTGGCCTTAGATAGGGTGCACTGCATGCTAACCCTTTGACCAATAGCTAAAAAATATTGATGAACATTCAAATGTACTTATTTATTGCTGCATACTTATATGCACCCAAAGGAGTCTAAATTTTCTCTAATTATTTCACATAAGAAGAGTCTTCCACAATTCCCCAAATCTAGGTTGTAATTGAGGGACATAGACTTCCAATATAGGGAACCTAGTGCATAGGATGGCCTAGGAATGCAAAACAAAATGCCTACCACAGAAATGTGGGGATGGGCCCTACAAAAGTTTTGCAGGGCCCATCCCCGCGTTTCTATGGCAGGCCTTTTTTTTGCATTTCTAAGCCATCCCATGCATTTGGGGCAAAAAAAATGACAAGAATGATTGGAAAACGACTGATTAAATTGTGCAAAAGTTAAGAGATTGTCAAAAACATAAAGACAATGCACATGGAAATACTCTGAAAAGACAATGGCAATTGGTAAGTCAAAACTGATTGGGATATTAACTCAGGGTCTGTCAATCCAAGACCTAAAGCTATTCCTATTTGACCTAATATTTTTCCTCTAAAGTTAACTCCTAGGGTAGTAAGGGCAAAGGAATTCCTAACCAAAAATATACAATTGGTCCCTTGCATTATTGTAGATAGGCACAAAACTTTGCTCAAGGCCTTCAGACACCAAGTCATGAAGTGTCCTTGAGGGGAAAAGTCCTTGTGGATTATGACAAAATCTTCCTTTGGCAATTTTCCAATGTAATGTGCCAAGGAAGAGCCATGGCCACGGGCAACACAGTCACCACCACTCCTTGCTGCAAATTTATCCACTTCAATTGCTTCCTGCACATAGACAATCATAAAATATAATAGATACATCTTGTATGAATATGAGACAACCATAAATGTCATTAGATACTTACATCTTGAAGCCTATCTTCATCCTCTCCTCTTCCCATTCCATCAGTGGAATTGATGAGTGGGCCATGCCACTTTGCTCCACAGTAGGGGATGTTGGAATCTTCTTCTCCAAAATTCTTTCCCTTGCTGTGGCCAGATCTTCTTCAGTGGCATTTTGGTTGGCATGGCTCAAAATATCTTCACACACAAATGCAATGGTGTTTGCAACTGA
Organism: Ceratopteris richardii; assembly: GCA_020310875.1. Classification (NCBI taxonomy): domain Eukaryota; kingdom Viridiplantae; phylum Streptophyta; class Polypodiopsida; order Polypodiales; family Pteridaceae; genus Ceratopteris; species Ceratopteris richardii. Next base: position 24,150,579 of record CM035409.1, on the reverse strand, counting down.
ATCACCAAACATCCGAGGTTGAGCAGAAAATACTAAGGCACTCGTCGAGGCATAGACCGAATGCCTTCTCAATATCATGCATGAATAAAAATTCATCTCCATTGTCAAGTACAACTGAAAACATTTCCATCTCTACCTCTGGTAGAATGGGTTCCATGGGCTCTAAGTTAGAGGGTGGACTATTTTGTGTACTGGCTTCCTTTAATTTGTCCACTACTCCTTGTGGAAATTCTCTGCAAAATTTTTGACTCTCTTCTAATAAGTTGAGAGCTTCTGTCTGGGGTTCTTTCTTGTCATCTACAAAACCCCAGTAACAAGATGAGGTAGGTTCGGGCTCCTCATTGACAAAAAAGATGGTTGTTGCAACATAGGAAATATATTTTCTTCCCATTTTCCTTTTCTTATTTAATTGTTTAGTTAAGGGCACTGTGTCATCTAACAGGTGCCCTGCATCCTCAACAACAACCATGAAATGCTTTAAGTGCTTCGCAAATGCCTCATCTCCTTTATGAATGTAGAAAATTAGGTCACAGGGGACCCATTTACACTCATATGCTGGAATATCTATAGCATATCTTAATATATAGAATTCCATAAAATTTGTGATCTCATCAATCACATCGGAGTTCATGGCTATTGTCCCTTCAAGATTAGGGACTCTACAGACTAGGTCATACAAATCCGTACGACCGTTGTAATCTGTAGTATCCAAAAACTCCATGAATAGATCTCGAGGAGATTTCATGGGAGTGGAAGTGCTAGCAGCCATTGCTTGCGTGCAAGAATTCTATTGGCTTGTCTATGTTTTCTAGCTCTTTGAGAGTGCAAATGTGAGAAAGGTGCACATAGAACCCATTTTTATAGCAATTTCAAGTTTTTAAAGTGAGTGGGCCCACTTTTAAAAGTACAAAATAAAGTAGTGCAATTTCAAAAAATGTGTTTCTGATGACAAAATAATGCACAAAACACCGAAGGATATGAATTTTTTTTGCTTCAAAGCAATTGTCTAAACATAACACAACAAAAAACATGAGCAACCACATTTCAAAGTAGTGAACATAGACTTTTTGACATTCCAAAAGTTTTGAAATTACCATTGCAGAGAAGAAGGTATATACAATATCTAACATGAATTGATTGTCCTACTTTTTACAAGGTTCTTGAAAGTGCAAAAACCATGAGGTACAATGACTAGGGCCCAAGAAGTGACATTATCAAGTTGCAAAAGAACTATGACAATGAGAGTTCTGTTCCATCTTTGCTCCAATCTATAGGGACTTTCATTTTGTATCCCAATCTTCTGCCTACCTGTAATCAATTTGCAAGAAATTGAAGTCATTAAAGTAAAATAAGCAATAATGAAAAGATTACTTTAACAAAAGCACAAAATGTTTCTCACCTTATGTCCTTGTATTTTGAATTTGGATGGAGTTAGTCCTTCAAACCCCATAATCACCAAGTGTTCTCTCAGATTAGCCAAGGTCCAATGATTATTCACTAAAATAGTTTTTGTTTCATTGTTGGGAAATCTAAGCTTTATTTCAAATGAATGTAAAGATCCCTCTGAACTTTGAAATGGTATCCATTTGCCAAGTTTGCACATCCAACGATCATAGTAGAATCTAATGTATAATGAAGTACATTATCAAAATCCTATATTTGCAAGATATTTATCACATTTTGCAATTCCTTGTATCAAACCCCAATTTTCACCAAGAAGACTTTCGCCTTGCTCATATGTGATATCTTTACACATGAACATGGTGGAAGTCTCTTGGAATGAGAATCCTTGGAATAAATATACAAAACAATGAATGGGAAAAGACCATTGCAAACCTACAGACCTAGATGCTTTTGTGAATTTCAAAGAGTTATGTATACCCATTACCATCTTGTGCTTCAAAGATGATACAGACCATATATCAGGTTTTGGCCACTCCAAGCTAAGAAGAGAATGTACTTCAATTCTCTCTAACCTTCCAAAACCATTCATTGTAGAGGGTACAACATATCTATGTGTGTAAAAGAAAAATCTATCTTGGTAAAGTTGAGCAGGAGATATTTCTGGAAAGACTAGTGCACCAACATGTGCATGCAATGCCTAGAAAGTACCTATAAGACTATGAAGTGGCTGCTATTCCACCAAAGTAGAAGGAAATATATCTGAAACAAACAAAAACATATGTAAATAGTTTAGAAATATATCCAACACAAGAAAAATACTTACAATTCACAGGATATCTCATTCTACTAGAGTTTTCAAGTTTCATAGTTGCCATTGTAAAAACATGTTGTACAATAGCAACCATTCCATTGTCTCTGTGCTTCTTGAAACCAAGTAACTTTCCCTTCCAATGAAGATCTAAGTTTCCACGATCTCTAGCTCGATGAGGCCCAACTCTAGAGGGTTGAATGTACACCCATGCACCTTTGGAGTACTCATGTGATAGCCACTGTCCATATGTGGCTTTGATATTGTGACATCTTAATGTGAGGATTTCATCTTTCGGTCGCCTAGAAGCTTTAGATGTTGCCATTGAAGCTAAAGGTCTTCAAGCTACAATAGTAATTTGAGATAGGAGATGCAGGTAGGTTGGAGGGTAGAAACAGGAGCTTCAATGGTGTGCTACAAAGTGAAAGTAGTGGGAAAAGATGACTTTTTGGGACCTGGGTAGGAAAATGTGAGGTTTAGGAGGGAAATAACTCTTTTTTTAGTATTTTTGAAAAAACCCATTTTTTTAAGCTCAAAACATGCACGGATTTTGAATTTGGGGTCAAAAAGAGTACTTTTGACCCTAAAAAGTAATGGGGGGTCCATTCCCGGTGTTATGATGAGTTTTTTAACTTTTTAGAAATTTTGAATTTTTAAGCCCAACTAAGTTACGAGATTCCTTTTCTCTCTAGAGGAAGCTCATTAAATAAGGGAGAAATATGTCCCCTCTCCCCCTTTCAACCTAGTGTTTTATAGGGCATAGACTGTGGCCACCACCCTCTTCTGATTGGTCCAGTTACTAATCACTCCTTAATCTAAAAGGCCCATTCAGGGTTCATTTTTTCCCCTAATGATAGGAAGGAGGCCTCTTAAGATAAGGAAGCTCCAGAATTAGAATGTACAAAATCTTAAGAAGAAGATGAAGATAAACCCACATGCAACTATTGTACCATTCTTGGTAATGGTCGATCCAAATGAGTGCGGTTTGATGGAGGAATTCAATGATGGATTGTGTGAGGACTACACATACTATGTTATTGTGGGTTCACACTCTGCAGAGGCTGGAAGAGAGCTTATAAAAGAGCATCCAATTACATACTTCTTTAGGTATGAAGACTGTAAGATCTACATTGGTTTGATTATAGAGGAGGTCAAGCTCCTACCTTGGGACTACACCAATGACAACGATTACAGACAGAAGATGTCATCCATTGAGCGTATTCGTTTCTTCCACCATGAGTATGTTGATGCCCTAAGGGCAAATGGTGGAAGGATTCATCCAAATTTGAGAAAGTAGAACCTGATAGAGGTTGGGACTGTAGTGGATGACAATCTGAAGTCAGATGCATTTTGTAAGTTTGACCCATGGTTCCAACTCGCCTTCAGGATAGGGGAAATTTGGGAGCTCCAAGATAAAATATTCACAATGTGGGAGAACAAGGAGGTGAAAGGCCATAAACAAAAGAAGGAAAAGCTAGATCCTTAGGTGGATGTAAAGGGAAAGGAAAGGAAACGGATCTCTCAATTGAAGAGACTAGTGAGGATGTGAAGTTGACACCTTGGAGAGCTTTGCAAGGCATTAAGGATGACACTTTGATAATTTCAACATTATCAAGGGTCATTTCCAAAGACCTAAGCCTTGAGGAGATGGTCATAGAGCTAAATAAGTAAGTAGAATCTTGTCATTGATTGGTTTTACTTACTCCTTTAGTAACTTATCATGTAGCTTCAAACTTCACAATGCAGTTGCAAGGTTTATATGAAGATTCAGGAGGGGATGGTGAGGAGGCTTGGGTGCTTCACATTGAGTGAAGTTGAGGCAGAGTACCCGATCACCTCCTCATACAAAGCATTATCAGAATATTTTATATTGTTCCATGATTGGATGAGCTTTCTTGCTCATTAGAATTTAGTATGATTGAGTTTGTCTAATACTTGGTGCTATTTGATGCGAGGCATCGAACTATATGAATAAACATGCTAGAAGTCGATGCGTACCATCAAATCTCGCTATAATTGTTATTCTCAAGATGGACTTCGAGTCAAAATTCGATGTCAGGCATTGAATTTCAATAGGATTCTGATGCCAAACATCGGATCTTAGCACAAACTTGATGCCAGGTATAGCTTCTCATAAGTAGTCGATGCCAAGCATCGACTTGAGGCATGTGAAACGGCTTTTGGGTTTTATCTATTTATTCATTTCAGTTTCCTAGCAAAGACTTTATCTATTTATTCAAATCTAAGCATCAGAACCATTCATGTATGTTGCACTTTGTAAACGATCTTTGAGTTGACACTCGTCCTTTGTTTGTAGAAACCTCAAAAGAAGAGTGGTGAGCCAAATGAAAATTATCTTGCTGCCTTCCTCACTCATATCCAAAGGGCAGTGATGATGTAAATAACATATGTATAGTAGTACCTAGGAAACATTATTCCCTTTTAATAATAACAGACATCCCATACGATTTTACATTAGAGATATCTTCGTACAAAGGTCTACATATGCTTCCTTCTTTCATACAAAACTCCACAGGCTTTTGCCTACAAAAACTCTCTGGAGTGACTCTCTGGAAGTTAGCTCCTTAGTTACAATTACCCGCATATTCTTAGGCAAATGAAAGTAGGCACTTACACCAAAGTCTTTTATAAATGAAAGTAGGTACTTACACCAGAAGTCTTTTATAAACTTTGCAACATCCGTTTTGGGATATATATGATCCCTTGGAGTTCATATATTGTCTCCTTTCGGCAAGGTTGTGGGTGCCTTACATTATCTCTCCATGGAGTGAGCTTGATGTGTGCACTTTGCTATTCTGCGATCATTGTCTACTATTAAGAGCAATTGATATGTTGACCTCTCCTGAGCGTTCTTAACTTTATTTTGCAATATATATTTAAGAAAATTTCCCTTCTCTGTATCTCTAAAAGTCCATGTATCATACCAAGTGGCCACTCACACACAAATGCCACATGGCACTCATGTGACGGACCATCTAGAAGAACTCACACACCCCCTATCAAATGTACAATATATGACCTGATATCTTCCATATTGACAAGTTCAACCATTGTAACTTTCTTTGTTCTATTGTTAATAAAAAAAAAAAACTACCATGGAATTGGAAAGATTACTCGAGCCTTCGAGAGTCAACTGGAATTCCGAATTTCGCTACTCGTCTGCTGTGTGGCGGCGATGGTGGTGCAACATAATCCGTAGTAGATTTCTTTGAATCATAGTAGAGTAGACGATCTGGCATACGCATCTGCTGAAGATATCAGCAGCGACTGCGTTACGAAGCGTGCAATTTTCCTTTCCATAGAATCTCGGGCTTCCACTATTACTTGTGTTATTTGGATAATCGTTGAGTCGGTTCGCAATTATACAGCATCAAGCAATTTGGCCGGCAATTCCGTGTTAATCCGGTCACTTATCGTCCTCCTTGATATTCGATCAATTCAGACATTCAAGAGCTATGGCCTTCTCCGCTCACAAGGACCCTGAGCAAATTAAAGAGCATTTCGATAGCGATGAAGAGCTGGATAAAAACGCACAGGTGTTGGCAAAGTGGATTCACAGGAGTGAACATCTCATAGTATTTACGGGCGCAGGAATCTCAACATCCGCAGGTTTTTGATACTACTTTTCAGTGAAAGTTTTCATGTTAAACTTTCCATTACTGTTTTTTCCCCTTTTCTGTTTTTCATTATTGCAAGGAAAAAATAATATAGTAAAATACCAGTCCGCTGGTAGGCTTGGGATGATCTGTCAGGGTAACATTGTGGAACATTTCACGCTATAGACAAGATCTGGTTTCCTCACCCGGAACGGGATTTTTGAAGGGATACAGGAATAACCAAGAATGTGAAACTGAGATTAATAGCGCTCACGTACAGAGAAGGAGGTCTTCAGCCAGATTAAGCTGACGACACAATTATAAAACGACATACAGTAGGACTGGACAGAGATGGAGGTTTCCTGCGAGATTAAGCTGGTAATCCGATCATATGTCAAAATAGAGTGCGATAGATTGGATTTTAGAGAATGAGTACCAACATCGTTTTTCAAGAGGTTTTGGAATGTTTCCTGCCAGAATAGTGTTTGAAGCTCTAGAGTTTTCATTCAATAGAAACCTGAAACTCAGCATATACACCTAAAACTAATTTGAAAATATCACCCACGATCATCCACGCGATAAAGCAATGTTGGAAAGACTTATATACCCTTTGTCTGGTTGGACTATCTGATTTTTGTAACAGATTTCCGTAATGCAAATCTCAACGTTGCAAACAAACAGATATAGCTAAATAGGCGCTTCCGTACCATACTACATGCTTGTGAGTCATACAACACTCTCAACCTTTCTTGCAAACAAACAGATATAGCTACATAGGCGCTTCCGTACCATACTACATGCTGGTGAGCCACACATTACGCTGCACATGATAATTAGCGTTGTACATCATGGATAACCTGACATAAAACTGCGTATGTGCATCTGCTTGCTGTTCGCACATTGCACAGGGATGCAAACATAGCAAAGAAATCCATAGGAGTATGTAAGCACCTGTGCTTGTGCGTAGGCTTTCCTGTAGTTATACCTCTATGCCCGCAAACTTCTACGAGCCCTTTTTTCTGTGGTTGAAAGCAATGAGTAGCTTGCGTAAAACATGTATGACCAGAAATTTATTCAATGGTTTCATGGTCGTGGATTATGGAGTTCGATCGTTAGAGAGCAACAAAGATATATATTTCAGTATATATATATATATATATATATATATATATATATATATATATATATATATATATATATATATATATATATATATATATATATATATATAGAGAGAGAGAGAGAGAGAGAGAGACTTGCAATGCACACTGATGATCTGAAACGATCTGTACTGGTTTCATTGAACTTTCTAAGCTTTAAATTCTCCCTAATTTTTCAAGCTTGAAATTCTAAGCTTTTATCTTTTCTAATATAATTGTATATTTCTCCTTTTTAATATAATTTTTACATGTTTTGTAATTCTCCTAAGTGTTTATACGTTCCTCCTGTATCTTGCTTCTTTTTAATATAATTCAGGCTTGTTTTCTAATTCTCCCTAACTTTCTTTCACCTTTCTTCTTCTGTTAATATAATTCTATCTTCCTTCTTTTTCCTGAAAAAAAGAAGTCACTATGACAGTCGATCTTCTGATCAGCCGTCCTCTAAATCTTTCGCTGCTATTTATATAGGCATTCCGGACTTCAGAGGGCCGGAGGGCACTTGGACCCTTGCAGCCCAAGGTCGAAAGCGAACATCCAAAACTGTAAGCAATCTAGAAGCAGTGCCGACACCAGCCCATATGGCTCTTGTCGAGTTGCAGAACCGTGGTAAGCTCAAGTATCTGGTCAGCCAAAATTGCGATGGATTGCATCGCAAAAGTGGTATCTTGCCTCAGTTTATTTCTGAACTTCATGGAAACAGTAACAGGGAGTATTGTAAGAATTGTGGCAAAGAATATCTTAGAGGTAAATCAAACAGATAATCCGGCCGATTTTGGCTTTTCTGTTTATCAGTAGCATCATTTTCAGTGTATCAAAACGTTCTTAAGAACTTGCATCTTCATCCGATGCAGATTTCAGGGCAGTTGCATCCTACAGAGAGACAGTGCATGATCATCGGACTGGTCGCAAATGCGGTGCATGCGGCTCGGATCTTCATGATTCTATTGTCAACTTCAATGAGCCACTTCCGCAAAAGCCATTGCGAGCTGCATTTAAGGAAGCATATCTGGCTGATCTGTGTATTGTGTTGGGAAGCAGCCTGACTGTAAGTCCGGCAAACGAAATTCCTCACATTGTCGCATCACGGCCAACTGCAAAGCTCGTCATCGTCAATCTTCAAAAGACTCCTCTGGATGACGGGGCCGACCTTCGGGTGTTCGCATGCACAGATGATCTCATGGAGAAGGTCATGCTGAAACTTAATTTGCCAATCCCTCCTTTCATCATCGTCCGCCGCATGCTAGTAGAGTGTCGATGCGGCACTTCCGCGAATGTTGAAGTAAGCTTAAAAGGAGTTGATGTTGACGGAACGCCAATGTCATTCATCAAGCAACTAGATGTCGTCGGCCATCGCAGTGTCACCTTGACATCAGAACCCTTCATTTTTCGAGTACCAGAGTCAGCAGGAAATGTGGCACATGTGACGGTTCATTT
>CM035409.1:24059656-24137156 GCA_020310875.1 Ceratopteris richardii | reverse complement strand
CACATACACATACATGCATACATAATGCATATGCATATGCATACATACATACTTACATGCATACATAATGCACATGCTTACATACACATACATAATGCATACACACACATATGCATACATAATGCATACACACACATAATGCATATGCATATACATACATACATACTTACATGCATACATAATGCACATGCTTACATACACATACATAATGCATACACACACATATGCATACATAATGCATACACACACATACACACAGACACATACACACACATAAACACATACACACTCATAGATGCATAGCAACACATACACATACACACACACACATACACACACACACAAACATACACACATAGATAGATACACACACATACACATGCATACACACACACATAAACACATACACACACATAGATACATACATACACATAAACACATACACACTCATAGAAACACACACATATATACACACACATACACACATACACACATTATGATGCATACACACACATACACACACACATGCATACATATATGCATACATACATGCATACACATACACACATAGACACATACACACACAGAGATACATACATACACATAAACACATACACACTCATAGACACACACACATACACATAGACACACACACACACATATACACACACAGAAACACACATAGACACATACACACATAATGATGCATACACACACATACACATGCATACACATATACAAACACATATACACACACACATACACACATATATGCATACACACAAACATATATGCATACACACACACATATAGAGACATACTCACACATACACATACATGCATATATATACATACATAATGCATATGCATATGCATACATACATACATACATACATACATGCATACATACACATACATAATGCATACACACATATGCATACATAATGCATACACACATACACACACATATGCATACATACATGCATACACATACACACATAGACACATATACACACATAGACACATACGCACACATAAACACATACACACTCATAGATGCACACACATACATATAGACACACACACATACACACACACATATACACACGCACATACACACATAGACACATACACACATAATGATGCATACACACACATACACATGCATACACACATACACACACATACATGCACATACATACACACACACATGCATACATACACATACTTAATGCATACACACATACATATGTACACGTATATATATTCATTTCTAACCATTCTGTTTCATATGTTAGGTATTATGGATCCCAGTAGAGAGAGAAAGGCAAAACTCACTCTCATAAAAAGTCTTATGAGAGCAAGAGTTCTGTCTGATACTCTAGGGGCCATCATGCGTGATTACTCAGAGATGTCTGATGAGGAGCTGGACTATACGATCCAGATGCTTACCCAGCGATCAGACGAGGGCTCTTCTGTGGCTCCACATGCAGGAAGAGAGCTATCTGCTCATAGGTATGTTTTTTTTCATAAAATTTTTTAATGATATTATAACACATATTTTTATTTTGTTTATCTATCTATTTTCAGGACACCTATACCACCTCCAAATCGTGATAGTAGAGCAGAGTTGCCTATGAGGACATGCATACGCACCTTAGGACTAGAGTGCGATATAGAGCCAGAGGGGAACATTGTGTACATAGGGAATGGATTGGAGTTCAAGAGAAGAATGCAGGCACTATGCGACTCTTACCTGCGCTTTGTCCACTTACCGTGGAAGTAAGTAAAAATTTTACATATAAATTGAAATAAATATCTTATGTTTTATTTACATTATGTCTTTAATTTTTGTAGTGAGCATGATGAGAGGGATAAAAAATACATACTTAGTTCACTTGAGACAGAGTTTGGGACAGGATGGTCGCTTAAGTGGTGTCTAAAAGAGATGCGGACACTTATGGCTCATTGTCGCAATAATGTACGGTATGCACTACTTTTATGTATATATATGTGGATGAGTATGTGTGTTTATGCATGTATGTATATATATGAGAGAGAGAGAGAGAGAAAAGAGTGAGATTATCGATATAAATACATGCATACACACATATATACATCATACATGCACATTTACACACATATACACATACATGCACATTTATACATACACACACATACATGCACATTTTTACACACACATACACATGCATGCCGTTACACACATATAATAAATACACATAGACACATACACATACTCACATACACGTACACATACTCACATACACATACATATGCATAATCATATGTACACACACATAGACTCATATAATCATATTTACATGCATATATACATATACACATGCATATATACACACACACAACACATGCATATGCACATATAGATATACATACATACACAACACATGCAAAAATCCTAAATTGAAAACACTAATTTCGATATTAGGGTTATAAAACCTCTAATTTAAAAACTCTAATTCAATCTTTTAGCCATATGTTTGAAGTATATGTACACATTGCATCTATTCCTCCGACGTCCTACTAGAGAGATGTCTCTCCTCCCAACCTTATGCCTCTACATATAGCTACTCGAATCAACGAGGATCATAATATATATAAAGATATATACACATCATGTAGATAGGATACATAAATATAAAATGAAGTAGATATATTATGCATCACACATACATGCCTAAATGCACACACACACAATACACACACACACACACACACACACACACACACACACACACACATATATATATATATATATATATATATATATATATATATATATATATATATATATATTTACATGTACACATTTACACATATACATATATACATGTACACATCACATATACATGCCTACATGCACACATAAACATATATATACATGCATACATATTTACATGTACATATTTACACATAGATACATATACATATATACATGTACACAATTATAAACACTTGCATATTTTACATGAATACATGAATATTTTACATAAATGCATATGCATATACACATATGCTATTTAACACATGTATACATATATCACACACATGCAAACACATACATATACATGAAATACATATATATATGCATACTAACATATGTATACATATAATACACATGAATACACACACATATGCATACATACATGATAAAAATTTGCTCCTCGAAGATAAAGCTATATATAAAATAATTAGGCATATCCCCGAGCTTCATGTTCTAACTTAGAAGAACATGATTTCATCTCTCTAGTAGGATTCATCGTTATTCAAGTTAATAAAAAAATCTATTATCTGATATCCATTCAGAAGCTTCAAGTTATTGATCGATAACTAGAGTAGAATTTACTATCTAATCTGCTCATATGTTTTTATTATTGCCATCATTTTGGTAAGACATCAATATAGTCTCATCTTCATTATCCTTATTGATTTCATTTATTTCTTTTATTGTTAAATCTATGTTCTCGTGAATCACATCATCTATTGATGGATTAATATCTATTTTTTGTAATTCCTCTTCCTCATCAGTAGAATCAGCATGTAGAGAATTATCCTCTTCATCAAAAAGATTAGTATCATTATCACGTATAATGATTCTATTTCAGATGTTGATGTATCAATATTTGATGCTGAATCATCAGGAGGACTTTCTTCGATCTCTCTAACAATAAACTGTTCAAACAATGACCTACCTCTAGGTTGCACATGAATGACTTGCCACCAAGGATGAGCATCTGGGTTTTTATCAAAAAATGCTTGTTCAATATCCCTAGGAAGAATATATGGTTCTTTAGTAGATCGCATTACCTTGGAAGAATCAATTGCCCAAAACCCAGATAATTCCTTTCTTAATGTGGAATTACTACCTTTATACTCGGCTCGAAACCACTCAACCATCAAAATGACCTATCAAAATATATAACAACAAAAACCCATTATTAGGTGCTTAAAAAAATAACTAGCTCTATCAAAAAAAATATAAACTTTTTTCTACCTGTTTGAATGTACGAAATGAAATTTCATAGATACCAACAATAGTTCCTACATAACCAAGTTCGCTATCTATAAGGTTCATGTCTTTTGAGCTAGTACGTGATAGTTGCTTGAAAGAAGCAACAATACTAGAATCCTCTGTTTTACATAAAGAATCAATGGCTTTGATTCTAATATGCTGTCCAAAAGCCCACATATTAGTGAACATTCGAGCCTGCAAAATAAATTCAATAAGTAAATAGAAACTAACATATATATATGAAAAAAATAAAATATTATTATAATAAAATTACCTTTCGTTCACAACCTATCATTAACTCTCTTTGCTCATATGAGATTTCTTCATTATTTGTGTTGGCGCGTTGCAAACGATTATATAGCCAATCCATGAAAGAAGATATATCTGTAATCTCATTATTATCGAGATTACGTCTAAATCTTTTGTTGTACTCACTAAGGAATGCTTGCATGCATTTGCTATTATATGCTACAAAAGTAGAAACATCATTTTTTTCTTGAAATGTAAATAAGAATGGAACCCCCTTACTTGATAATACCTCATCTGTTATTTTCGAAGAAGACTCGTTGGTCCATGCACGTGGAGCTTCTTCATGAAATCTTTCAAGGTATTCACTAACGTAATACATGCACTCTTCAAGCCTCCAACTCTTTGCCATAGATCCTTCTGGTTTCGCTCTTTATCGCACATAACCTTTTAATATTCCCATAAATCGCTCGACCCAAAACATCCATCGAGTGTTGACAACACCTGCAATCTCTATTTCATCTACAAGATGGACTAATAAATGAACTTGAATATCAAAAAATGAAGTAGGAAGTTCTTTCTCCATCAAACATAGTAGCTCTTTGCATTCACGTTTTTTTGTGGGATCGAGTTTTTGTCAATCTCTTTGGATGTAATCCACCTATACATATCATAAAAACAATTATAAAGAAGTTAATTAAAAAATAAAAGATATCCAATATTCATACATATTAAATATAAAAGTATCATAATTACCTTATAAGTGATCTAAGATGATAGATCACATCTCGTACTCCTTTCGTTGTACATCAATTGAATTCTATTGTTGATAGTCTGTATCTCTTTTGTTGTAAGTACCCAAGGAGCAGGTGCATAAATCATTTCTTGTCAATGTCTATCAAAACTTGGCCATAACTCTGGTTTGGATTTTCGATCTTTCAAATCATTCCTTGATGTTGTGGTATCTTTTAGTCCAAGAAGATGCTGCCATAGGGAATAACCAATATTTTTAATATATGCATAGGATCAAGAAGATGACATACTTTTAACTCTTTCCAATACTCCAAAGAATACCATATTGATATGTTCTCTGCGAGTGCCAATTTTCCTTTACCTCTGTTCACATACTCATTATCTGGATCATCAGTGAAGATTTCTGATTCTGGATCTATCAGAGGTCCATCTGTCCATTTTTTATACCAATCCATAGGCGTCATAGGTTTTGGACACTGACCTGTTTCAAGCTTTCCATTAAAATGTATCGCTTCTCTTTTAGATCTTAATGGATGATCATCAGGCAAGAATCGTCGATGTCAAAGATAAATATTTTCGTTGAGATTCTTACTATAGATTGATCTCAACCAATCAACACAATATGGACAAGCTTTATAACCCTTAGTAGGTATTCCTGCATCATGGAAAATGATAAAAATATAATTAGATTAAATCATATTTATTTATATGCATATTGAATAAAAAAATTACATCAATACCTGAACAAACACCATATCCTCGAAAATCGTGAATACTCCAAGCCACAATACCACGAACCGTAATATGTCTTTCATTGATGCTTTTCGATACATCAATGACATTAATACCTCTCCATAACTCTTGAAGATCGTCACTGAGAGGAGCAAGATATATATTCATATCTTTAACTTGTCTTTTGCCTAGGATTAAAAGTGAAAGCATTAAATGTTCCTTTTTAATGCTAAGATATGGCGGAAGATTGTAGTTTATGACTACTACCACTGACCATGTTGACCATTTACTGGATTTCATGGAGAATGGATTAACCCCATCTAATGCAACTCCTAACTTTAGATTCTGTGGATTTTGTGCAAATTCAGGCCATGTAGAATCAATATGCTGAAAAGCAACACTATCATGAGGAATTTTGATTATTCCATCAGTACTTTTGTGATCATGTCCCCAAGTCAAAAGCTTTGATAATTCGGGGCTTTGAAACATATGTCTAATCCGTGGAGCCAATGGAAAATGTCTCAATACCTTTTTTGGGATTTTACCTTCTTCGCCCTTATATCGAGGAGATTGACATTTGGGACATGTCAAACAGTCTGCATATTCACCTCTATATAAAATACAATCGTTAGAACATGCATGTATACATTGATAATCTATACCAAGATTTTGATTATCTTCTTCATTTCATCATGTGAGGTAGGAAGAATATTCTGACTTGGTAAAAACTTTTCAGATAATAACCTGTAAGTTTATCAAAAAATGATATATTAAAAAAAGTAAATAAATAAATATACATACATATATATATATATATATGTATATATATATATATATATATATATATATATATATATATATATATATATATATATATATATATATATATATATATATGCATATAATTTTATATATATGTATGCTTATGTGCATCTTTCAAAATATCCGCGATAAATTTGATTGTTTTGGATGGCAGGATACGATTGTTTGTTTTGGAGGATATGAAGTATGTACCTTCATTGAATGATTCGTCGATTCTATCATATGTTTAGTTTGAAAGTATGAGAAGCGGGTTTATAATTGCTATTCAAAGAATTTTGCACTGTTTATAGGGCATACGATGGTGACCTGGATGAATCGCATGCACAGAGGTAACTCAAGATAGAGCAACCTAATTATAAGGGACTAGTGCCAATAGGATTTCTGGGGTATGCAGTAAACCTCTTGCATGTCAATGATGAGCATCTAAACTTTAGGATACAAAGTGGAAATCATGGTGGCTTGAGAGGATCACTTTTATACAGTTGTTCAAAGAACTTCAGGTTTATGATACTGAAGTTTTTTGAACAAGCTGTATAAAAGTGATTCTCTCAAGCCACCATGATTTCCACTTTGTATCCTAAAGTTCAGCTGCTCATCATTGACATGCAAGAGGTTTACTGCATACCCTAGGAATCCTGCTGGCACTAGTCCCTTATAATCAGATTGCTCTATCTTGAGTAACCTTTGTGCATGCAATTCATCCAGGTCACCATTGTATGGCCTATAAACAGTGCCAAATTCTTTGAATAGCAATTATAAATCCGCTTCTCACACTTTCAAACTAAACATATGATAGAATCGACAAATCATTCAATGAAGGTACATACTTCATATCCTCCAAAACAAACAATCGTATCCTGTCATCCAAACAATCAAATTTTTCGCGAATATTTTGAAAGATGCATTAATAATTTTAAAAGATGCACGGACAAAAAGTGTCCATTCAATTCAAGTTCTTGTTCTTAACTTATCTAAAGTAAGAATAAAAACGTGCATGTATTTATATATATATATATATTTATGCATATATATATAAATAGATAGAAAATTGAAAATTATACCTTAATAGTATTGAAATAGATACATTACTCCATCCAAAACAATTTTGAAGGTTGAGAATAAGTAAGCTCACACTTAGTCGTGTCAAACGACTTCCTTCATATACATGCTTTAGACATTCCTCTCGAAGATATTTCTCATTTTTAGAAATATCAATGCTCTCACTATCATTTTGATACCAATCCTCAATAAAATCTGCCATGCGATCATCTTCATCATTGTCACACAAATCTTGTACTTTATCGTCTTTTGAATATACATCTTTCAACTTTGCATATTGCACAAGATTAGTTTTGCATAGCCTCCTCATGGAAGCTTCTGATAAATGAGGTCTTACTGGTAATTGTGAATGCTGTGGAGGAATATCATCAACATCATACGTTGGAATCTACACATATAAATAAAATTCATTAGTATTCCATAAATGAATAAAAAGTAAACTTTAAATATAAAATTAAGTATATAACTTATTAAATATGGATAGAAAAATTTTATTCTCTCTAGCTAAAAGGTGCTCTTGGAGGTCTACGCCATCCATAATTCACTAATAGTTCATCACCAGCATGTAATGTAGTAATAGCATTGACAACTATGTATCTTGATACATCTCTACTCATGTATGGTGATTCGTGACTATTTTCACACTCGTCAATTGTGCAATTAGTCCTTGAACTATTATGTAACCCTCGACTACTATTTATTAAACCTACTATATTTCCATATGTGTAAGGTCTTCCATCAATATATAATCTTTCATTTTCTGCATGTAAAATCCTTCTACTAGTAAGGGATGTTGCGTTTAAGCATATTCCATAAGTACTCATGCTTTGAACATAACGTGAAAGTCGATGCCAATCTCCCCATCCATATATAGGACCACAAAATGACATAAGAGTGACTTCAGAGTTCGGAGGCACATACAAATCCTCTACAATAAAGAGACCATGACGAGCATTAGTAATAGTGGATGGAGCAATCATATAGCGATTACCCCAAAAGTTGAAAACCTCTCCATCTAAAGGAAGTGGTCCTCTATTCCATCCTCCATATCTTCTTCTATCATATGTTTGTACTAAAGAACGATCACGAGCTGGCAATGGATAATCTCCAGCCGTTTCATTCTCTAAACCAAGAGGTAGAGGATTTCTAGAAACCTCTGCTTGTAATTGATGAACAGCAAGTCCATGACATGTATGAGGTATATTAACATTATGAGAAAAATTATCATCATCATCATTGAGCAAGTATTCCTATATATCAACAATAATTTGATTTTATATATGGTTTTTAAATAAAATAATGACATTAATATATATAGAAGATACATACCCAAGCATTATCACGTTGACCAGGTGATGGTGCACACTCAAAAGTACCATACTCTCCCTCATGTTCAATACATTCCAATCGTGGTCTTCGATACGTGCCATAACAAGAGTTACACCAACATATAATATGCTCTTGATAGTAAAATTCATCATAATTCCTATCGGAGGACACATGTGAAGTCGTTGCATGGATAGGAGGTGGTGGAGTACCCTCTGATTGATCAAAATCTGCACATAATAAGAAACAAAAAAAATATAAGTTATGTATCCATCAAATATATTTAAAATTAAATGTTTGATATACTTACAGTATAAAGTCGTTGCACGATGAGGAGACGGTGGTGGAGTTCCATCTGATTGATCAGAATCTACAAATAATGGTATTTGATATTAATAATCTGATTATCTACATACATAAAAAATTCACATATACATAGTTACACATACACACATATTCACATATACACATTTACACATACACACATATTCACATATACACAACTACACATTATTGTGGGATAAATGCATGTATTTTGTATGAATGGGTGTATATGCATGCATGTGTGTGTACATATATATGTGTGTTTATGTTATATGTATGTATATGTGTATATGTATACATATATGTATGCGTATATGTTTGCATGTATATGTGTATGTGGGTATGTGTATGTGTATGTGTGTGTATATATGTGTGTATGTATTCTGATTTTTTTTTCTGTTTGAGATTAAATTAACAGGAGATATTGTATGGTGGAAAAAAATAAGAGGCGAGCTAACATACCACCTGAGACGTGGCAGTTTTTTCGTAGACAGCTACGTCTTCAGGAGTCATTTCCTCAGCAGAAGGTACACAAATTAATAGTTTATATTTATAATTTTTATATAGTTTAGTATTTTTTTACATTTAATTTATGTATTTTTTTCTTGAATAAACAGGCTGCTGCAAAGAAGAGAGTGGAGTCGGGCCACACATCGCACCTAGGCCAAATGAGCCATAATGGTTTTGTAGCTACATTTGTAAGTATATGTGTTATTGTGAGTATATATATTTTTTTAGTTAAAATGCAAGCAACTAATCTTTTTTATTTGTTTCAATGCAGCGGAAGGATTATGGCCGATATCCTACGAAACATGAGATCGAGTATGCTACACATTTTGGATATCGGCGTTTGAGCGAGTATATGCAAGATCATTCTGATGCCTTTGTGAATATTTTTAAATTTTATATAGTTATTTTATTTTTATGAATGGTTTAATTGTTTTATTTATTTATGTTTGTTATGTGTAATACAGGAGTATTATGGAGAGACAAATATGGATGAGGTGGAGAGACAGACACAGGAGGGACGATCTTGATCGTCACAGGGTGATCATGACGATAAGGATGAGGAAGATCAGGATGATCATGATATTGCTGATGATGATGATGATCATGATGATGACGATTAGGACTTTAGTTGATTATGACATTGGATTATATGTATTTACATTGATATATATATATATATATATATATATATATATATATATATATATATATATATATATATATATATATATATATATATATTATCTATATATTTTTCATTTCAGTTATGTTTTGAATTGTGTGTATGGTATTAAGTAATGAAGAGTTTTGTTCTATTGATTGTTATTATTGTTTATATTAAGCATGTGTTTTAATACTTTAATTATATAATTCATTCATATGTGTGTACCTAAGTGTATATGTATGTATGTGCATGTGTATATGTGTGTATATGTATGTATGTGCATGTGCATGTGTAAGTGTATATGTGTGTATGAGTATGTGCATGTGCATGTGTATGTGTGTGTATATGTATGTGCATGTATATGTGTAACTCTATGTGTATATGTGTGTATGTGCATGTATATGTGTATATGTAGGTATGTGCATTTGTATATGTGTTTTAATACTTTAATTATATAATTCAGTCATATGTGCGTACCTAAGTGTATATGTATGTGTGTGTATATGTATGTATGTGCATGTGTATGTGTGTGTATATGTATGTATGTGCATGTGCATGTATAAGTGTATATGTGTGTATGAGTATGTGCATGTGCATGTGTATGTGTGTATATGTATATGCATGTATATGTATATGCATGTATATGTATATGCATGTATATGTATAACTCTATGTGTATGTGTGTATGTGCATGTATATGTGTATATGTAGGTATGTGCATGTGTGTGTGCATGTGTATGTGTTTTAATACTTTAATTATATAATTCATTCATATGTGTGTACGTAAGTGTATATGTATGTGTGTGTATATGTATGTATGTGCATGTATATGTGTAACTCTATGTGTATATGTGTGTATGTGCATGTATATGTGTATATGTAGGTATGTGCATGTGTGTGTGCATGTGTATATGTGTATATGTGTGTACGTATGTGCATATATATGTGTATATATGTGTATAATGTATGTATATGCATGTGTATATGTATTCCACATGCATGTGTATGTGGATGCATTTCCATTTGCATCCATGTGCATGCATGTGGATGTGCATATACATGTATTTGTGTATTGTTAATGTGTGTATGTATATATATATATATATATATATATATATATATATATATATATATATATATATATATATATATATAAATATATATATATATATATATATATATATATATATATATATATATATATATATATATATATATATATGCAATAATGCATGCATGTAAGTCTTTTTATGTGGTTGTAGAAATGTTTGTGCATATGCATGTGTATATGTGTGTATGTCTAAGTGTATGTGCACATGTATCTGTGTGTATATATGTGTGTGTATGTGTATGTGCATGTGTATATGTGTATATGTGTGAAAGTGCATCTTCATCATGTATAAGTGTATAAGTGCATATCAATAAGTGTGAGTATGCTATCTAATGAAAATAACACAATTCAAATGATATACAAAGAATAGAAATTGTACTTACAATAGTTAGCCATACTTTTTGCTTGGTTAGCTTCTTGAATAACCTACAATAAAGAGAGAAAGAAGAGAGAGAGAGAGAGAGAGTTCAAAGAGAGAAGGATGTAGAAAGAGAGAAACAGAGACAAAGGGAGACAATAAGAGAGAGCTTAGGCAAAACAACAATTCTGCATATACTTACTTCAGCTCGTAAGCGCAGTGCAATTGCGAACGTTGGAGAGCTCTTCGATCAGATGCCTGCCAATCAAGGAGCCTCCAATGTTTTAATTTTTGTCCGTCAACAGACCGTCGTGTAAGCGATGCTACCCGTCGTCACATAAGCAACATGTTTTTAGTGTCGCTTATGCGACACCAAAAATTGTCACCTATGCCACGTAAGAAAGCGTCACCTATGCGACGTAAGAAAGCATCGCTTATGCGATGCTATTTAAAAGCGTCGTGTTAGCGACGTTGTATGGGAGCGTCGCAGCCACGTTGTTTAATCGACGGTCCGCGCGCGATGCTAATTACAACGCATGTTGCAATTTTATAGCAACACAATTCTGTCGCCTTAACCCTCGCTATACGCCCGTATTCCTTGTAGTGATTCAACCCATTGATTCTCATTCTAATGAAGCTCACTTGAGCATCATCCTTCTCCACAGCTATGCAGTGTCTGAACATCTTTAAGGAGCAAGTGAGAGTCATTCCTAAAATAGAAGAAAACCACTTAGAGGCCAATCAACATCATAGCTAATGAGAAATGTTAGAATGGAAATTACCTATGCCCGAAAAAAGTTCTAGGACCCAGTCATCATCATTGGAGAATAGTTGAATCAATCTCATTATTAGCTTTTGTGGCTTCTGATAGGGGTTAACCAATGTCATGTCCCCAGCTACATGATGAAGTTTCTTGGTAATGGCTGGGAACATGAATACATTGGAGATCCCATTCTCATTGCAATGCTCCTTGGCTCTCCTTTTGCTTACTTCATCATAATAGCCAACTATAATGTATTCAGTGGAGCTCACAAACCTATGCAAAGGAGTATGATTCACGTTTGTCTTCACCCTGCCAACGAGAACTATAAGTGAGAGAGAGCATCATTACATCCACGGAGATAGAAAGAAGATCACTTACCATGTGAGGCACTCCACAACATGACATCTTGACTTCAGAGCAGTTGAAACAGAGAAAGACTGGTCTCTACTATGGAAAATTACTATCCTCTAAAGAGGAGACATAGTCAACTCTGCAAAATCAGTGACCATCTTCTGAATCTGAGGGTGCTTGAAAGGATCGTCATCATTCATTGATCCCAACATTCTAAATCCATAGGGTATGTCTGCTATAAGAAGGGAGAAATGCTTTCTAGGCACAATAGTAAAAATAGTATTTACATCACTACAGAATACATTGTAATATACAGCCTTAAGTGGGTCTAGGGGATTGGAGAAACATTTCAGATCAGGTTCATCATCAAAATCTATCTCCTTGGCTTTTAGTGTGAATTTCTCATGCCTTGCTCTTTGAATGTGAGCCAGGAATGCAAGGGAGCAATCATCTAATACCTCTACAGACGTACTTTTCCTTGGTTTCTGTAGAAATAAGTGGAAAGACAATTAAATGAGCTCTTTGATAAACAAGTGGAAACATGAGGAATCGATGCCTGGCATTGATTTCTTGTTTGGGTCAATGCCAGGCATATTCTTTCTGCTGAAAGTCCATGCCTGGCATCAATCTCTTGCATAAGTCGATGCGTGGCATCGACTTATGCCACCAGGTCGATGCCAAGCATCAACTTCCGATAGTAAATCCATGCCAGGCATCAACATTCAGCAGTAAGTCAATGCCAAGCATCGAGCTGCTACTAAAAGTTGATGTCTGGCATTGAATTAGTGGTAGGTTGAATCCAGGCATCGAGTCTGATAGCAAACCAGGCATCCTCTCTCAAAAAAGAACCTACCCAAACATGAAACAGGATGAAATACTCTGATAAAGCTTTGTATGATGAGGTTGTCTTGGCATCGACTTACACCCTCAAGTCGATGCTTGGCATCAACTTGCACCTAAAAGTCGATGTCGGGCATCGACTTACACCCTCAGCTCAAGTTGATGCGCACCCTCAAGTCGATTCCTGGCATTGACTTTCAGGCCACATTCGATGCCAGGCATCGACCTTCTAAGTCGATGTGAGGCATCGAATTTTAGGTGCAAGTTGATGCTAGGCATCGACTTGAGGGTGTAAGTCAATCCCAAGCATTGACTTGAGGGTGGATGTCGATGCTAGGCATCGACTTTTAGGTGCAAGTCGATGCCAGGCATCAATTTTGCACCCTTAAGTCGATGCTTGGCATCGACTTGCACCTAAAAGTTGATGCCTGGCATCAACTTACACCCTTAAGTTGATGCCTGGCATAGACTTGCACCCTCATTGGATCCAAACTTCATGAGGTTAGAAAAATAAAATCGCTAGAAGACATACTATTTGCTAAAACATAAAAGGAATCTTTTTTTGTGGTGTGATTTTGTCTACCTCTAGGTACTCTTGCCAACATTCTTCTTCTCCATCAGAGTTGCCTTGCTCGTTTGCTGAGCTTTATGCGCCTTTGCTGTCTGTGCTCTATTGCTCTCTCTTGCTCGTGGATTTTGGAAATGAGAATGATCTCCTCCTCTGCTATTTATAGACACTTGGGTTACTTGAACCAGAGACTAATTGGATCTAACTGAATGAATCGAGTTTCTAACTAGATCAGTCAACTGATCTAACCAGGATCCATCACTTCATCATTTTAATCCCTTTTTCAAGGTCTGGTAGATCAACTCTCATTTCCCAACCCATGAAATGAGATCCATGTGGTAAGTTCCCATTTACTTCCAGAATAGTTGCATTTCGCCATTATTCTTGTAACAAAAAGATGAGAGAAAAGCACAGTTGCCACCAAAAACATAATAATTGCACGACTCCTTTTGTTGTAATGTTAATAAACCCTCCAAATTATCATAGCTCATACATATTCATATGAAATGTTCACTTATCTTCCATGTTCACATATTCATTTGAAATGTTCACATATGCCATCTGATGAATTCCCATCCCATTCACAAATCTGAAGACACCTGCATACAGCCTAGTGACATCGTGATATTTTTTTACTTTTCTTTGTTTTGGTTGTTTTTCACTGATGTCTTACCAGATGCCCTTTACTGTATTGTGGAAAGGACATCTACACATTGGCCAAAGCATACTTTAAGATGTCCTTTGATGACAATTTGATCAATTCTGGACATTGATATATGAATTTCTTGGATGACATCTACATATTGATATATAAAATTCTAAATATCATCCTGCTCATCAAATTTTGAGATTTCTATGCTTGAAAAAGTCAAAATGCAATCAATTTGAAGTTTAGAGTAATTCAGATAATCCAATATACCCTTTTTCCTTGAAGCCAACCACGTAGAAGTCATTGTTTTGTCAAAAGCTTTGTGTGCTCTTTCCTGCCAATCTTATGAGCATCAACAAACACATTACTTGATGTGGACACACTTCATAACTGTATATCTCATCTTTGGTTCCCTTCTTAATTTGAAATCAACTGTGTATCTCATCTTTCAAAAGTGAATCAAATCTTTGGTTCCCTTATTAGTTTGAAAACATCAATCGTGTATATTTGAGTAATTAAGTACTTTAATGTTAGGCTTTAAGTACTTCAATGTAATTTGATGTTTAATGCACTTTAATGTAATTTAATGAACTTTTGGTTTCATGTCTACTTGATGTGACATTTTCACTTGATCTCAGACTTCTACTCATTTAAAAAGGTAATTCATCTTCAATCTTCTTTGAAGTGAGTGAAGGTGAGCTCAATTTTTTCAATGGATGCTTGGGCATCAGCTTCCTCTTCTCATATTGATACAGTTTCGAATTCATTGTTCTCAGTTGACCCTTTCCTCATAAGTGATGATCTCCATGGTTTAGAATGTGGTGATGATTCTATGTTTTATGTTGAGTCATTTAAGTTATCCAATTCACAGTGCAATGCTGCTCAACCAAATGCACCTCTTGATCTCCCATCTGATCCAGCCATTGATCTCCCTTCTGACTCAAGTGCATGTGGAGCAAAGGAAAGGCAAAGCACGCTCAATCTACATTTTAAAAGAAGGCCTCATGAAGTAAGTCAAAAAAGATTTAAATTTCTTACTTCAGATAGACAGATTGCATTGGATATTGTGAAGCATTGTTGTGGTTTGAAATGTTTGTACAATTTAGAAATGAAGAAACTAAAGCACCTAAGAGAGAAATTCCTCTATTTAGATAGTGAAAGGCAGGATATATACCTTTTTTCTCACATGCAAATGATTGAGGATAACATGTCAGTAACATGTGTTGCTTTTGAATGTTTCTTTACTCAAGGGATGCGATGTTGTAGGGCTACATTTAAAATTGCAATGGGTGTGGGAAATTTTAGAATACATAGGGTTCAACAGGGGCTTATGAATGGGGATCTCATTTTGGATACATTCCATGTTGGGACCAAAGGATCTATTGGACGTCATGCAATGAATTGGATGATGAACTATTTTAGCCTGCATTGTGAGGTTATATCTACAATTGGAAGGTTGCACTTGTCAGATAACTTTACTCGTCAAGAGGTATTTCAAATATATAGAGAAGACATGGAAAATAGAAATGAGAAGTATATGTTGTATCGTCACTTTACTCGATTATGGAAGCAAGAGTTTAACAATGTGTCTATTCCTCGTAAAGTTAGAATGGGTGAATGTTCAGTTTGCACCACTTTGAAAAACATGGCAAAGGGGGATACAACACCACAAGAAAAAGATAATTTTAAAAACCTTCTAAACAACCATCGTGAGAGTCAAGCTTTAGAGAGAAAGAAAGCAATTTATCATCGAAGTAAAGCACTCAGGAATCCGGAGCATTATATGTGTTTGTTGATCGATGGTATGGATAAAGAAAAAAATTGTTTGCCACATTTTTATCGCCTCCCTAAGGACATTGGAGATGAAGTCCTTGTGCAAACGCATTTGGTTGGTGCTTTGGTATACAATGGAACTGTAATCTGCAAGGTTTTCTTCACATATCCGAATGTGCATAATGATCCAAAACTTACAGTTACTGTCATTCATGGGGTTTTGCAACCATGGATATTTATGCATGCTTGTTGATAAACAGGTATTTCAGAAGGTTAAGGTAAATTTCCTTCTGGTTGGGCACACTCATGATCACATTGATCAAATGTTCAGTACGTTCTCTAAGAAGTTGGCACGTAACAATGCTTTTACTCTTCTGATTTTATCTGAGCTGATTTCAGAAGCATATACTCCAAAACCAAAAGTTCAACACCTCACACAGATTTATAACTTTAAGCACTTTTGCTCAATGGGCCTTGATAACAGTGCTAAGGTTTTGGCTCCATTGCACAATATTAGTTTCAACCATGTATTCTTGATGAAGAGGGTTGATGAAATAACCCTTTTATTTGCAAAGCAGTATTCATCTTCTCCTGGGTGGGAGCCTAAAGAGGGATGTAGATTCTTATTGAAGGTGCCTAATTTGTCTGTGTATGGTGCAGAACAATCACCATATGAGGATAAAAATAATACAGAAAGATGTGGAAATGTGGTTGATCAAAGTAAAAGATGGATGCATGCACTCATTGAAAAGAAGAGACATATTGAGCGTGCAAAAAAATATGCTCGAGATCAATATGTATCTTGGTGGGATGACTTTTTCAATCATCAAGAAGAGATTATACAGTATACGATTGCAGGTCATTGGCCAGTTGATGTTCCATTCACATGGGATTTTTGTACACAAAGATCAGTGAATGTGGCCAAGCATGTAATGCAGATGCACTTCAAAGTTTTATACATCCACAAGAAAGAAATATTTATGTAGGCCCAAGGATGGAAAAACAGGCAGAAGCAAAATGGCAAGGAAATTTAATAGAGATAAATGTTGGAACACTTATTGCTGTACTGGATGATGGTGATGAGGCTACCAGACCATTTTGGATTGCAAAGGTTTTAGAGATCACTAAAGATATTGATCAGAGAAGAATAGAGGCTTTGATGGTGCATTGGTATTACACTAAAAGTAGTAATGCATTCACAGGTAAATATAACGTAGAAATGGTGTGTGATACTAGTAAAAGAAGAGGCTCAAAAAAGAAAAAGAATATTCGAAGCACATCCACTCTTAAAATGGATGATGTAGATATTCTTGTTTATGATTTTTCCTTGACAAAAACATGTCACTTGAGGAAAGCAACCATCAATATGATAAAGCAAAAGCTTCCAGATGTATGTGGTACAACAAATCATAGGCAAACAAGAAGATTTGTGCATGATCCTGTAGAATTTGGTATGTTCGTGGATGAAGATAGAGCTCTTGTGGATATAGAAGAAGAAGAAGAGAGCTCTGAACAGTGTGAGACTGAATCAAGTGCATCAGATGATGAGGGTGTAGACATAGATCGACATAGTTGTGAGTTGCATTGAAACTCTGTAACATTTTTAGTGCGTATGTAAATGCTTCGAAGTAGTTTGCTTAACGAAACCATGTTTCATAGCAATTTTGAATAACAATCGGATATCCACCCATTGAAAATATGTCTTAAATGTTATTTTTGTATAAGAATTATTCAGTTTTACATTCTTTATATAGATTTTAGACATGTCAATGTCTTATCATATAGATTTTGGACATGTCAATGTCTTATCATATAGATTTTGGACATGTCAATGTCTTATCTAGTGAAATTTTGACTACATTTTGAGCTCTTTTTTTATGAAAAAATGACAAAAAAATGTCAAAAAATCACATGTTTTCACTTCATTTTTGAAATATATGTATACTGGTATAAAGGAATCTCAAACATAAGTTGCAATTTGCTTGATTTTTGAAGATGGTGTTCTCTTTTTATGACATAGTTCTCAAAGATAGAGAACTCAAACTCTCAAGTTTCCAAGAGAAATGCATCTATGAAGATGGTGTTGTCCACCCATGTGCTCTCAAAATGAAGCTTACACAGAAATCCACATAGATTCTAGATGAGGGGCTTACTTGTCTTCTACAATTTCTTGGCATGTTGCTCTACGTGTATACTAACACCAAGTTGTCTTCTTGCAACTACTTTTCTTTAATATTTGCATCAAAGTAAGCTTTCTATCTCTTCTTTGCAGCATAAATCCCTTCTACAAATCTTATTCTTGTTTCTTGTAGTTTTTCTAAGTTGTCAATTACATAGAGAGTTTGTGCCTAGTCCATTGATATCCTTGTGTAACTTGGAGATTTGGCACTAAGAAATCAATTGGAAATATGGATTGTTGTCCATAGGCAAGGTTGAAAATACTTATTCCTAAATAGTATTATAGGCTACTTGATAGACCTAGACTACATGGTATGATTGTTTATCCTATTTGCATCTATCATTATTGACCAATATCATCAATACCATATTTAGGACTCTGTTGGAACTCTCAACTTTCTTGTTTGCTTGTGGGTGATATGGTGTTGATTCATGAGTGATCATCAGTTCTTTGAGTAAATGTTTTGATCATTAAGTATCTCAATTGAAAATCCAAAGCATGTAAAGAAATATTTGGATAAGAATCTAGCCATGATGTATGTGGGCATCATTTTCCCTAGTGGATTGGGTGTCAATCAACTTGTTCAATCTCCAAAATGATATATTTTGCATGAGGTCCATGTGCAAGAGGGCATATTGATCCAACAAAACCGGTGTCCCATTTAGCAAAGGTTGTTCCTTCCATCATCAATTTTAGTGGCATTTTATCCCTTCTAAAAGGATACTTGGCCCTTTGCTATGTATCACATCTATTAAGTATGTGTCTAGATCCACCTTGACTGTTGGCCACCATAAGATTCCAAATATTAATAATTTTATAGTTCATTCTAGGGAGAAGCATTTACTTTCTACACTAGAGTTAGCAGCTTCCAATAAGGGTAGTTACTCTTACTTGTGGACATAGATTCTAAGGAAAGTGTCCTTGCCCTATTTAAGCAATTGATCACCAATGAATGTACATTCTCTTACCTCTTGTTTGAAGGAGAATTCCCAGAATTGGATAGGATTTCTAGATGCACACTCATCTTAAGGAATGAATGAAGTGTTGAACTTACTAGATAGGCTATATAGCATGCTCAGTAGGATTCTAATGTAAACATCCTTTATAGTTTTTCACATGATTGCCCAAATTCTTCTCCATGGTGGGCCAATAGTCTCTATCTCTCCTGAGGTTTTGCAATGTTTTGGTATGAGAGTAATGTAAACATAGGATGCTCTAGTGGGTTTTATTAATCAACACTTGATACTCACTTTGCTCCACACAACAATATAAAATGTCTTGGTTATCATGATAATAGTTACAACCTGCATTGATTCGGAAGCTCTTGGGATTTCTAATTCTTTTGATTGACACTTAAACATGTTTATGACTAGGTCCATATGTGAGAGATGGAACCAAGGGCTCTTACCACTCAAGAACAACCTCCACATTAAATAAGTATGCATCAAGGATATCATCATGGATGCCAATTGTAGCCTGTTTGTTTGTCATTCATGATAAACTATTTTCTCTAATGTGTGTCTTTCCTTTCTTCAACATTACCTCAAAGTTGTACTCCATCAAGAGAAAGAATCATCATCGGCAGAAGGCTTGTTCACCAAGTATAGGAGTCATTGGTGGCCTACAAGAATATTAAACTTATTGGATAACAAGTAATGTTGGAATTTCTTAATCGCATAGACCATTCCAGGTCCTCTTTTAGTGGTTCTATAGTTCCATTTGTATAGTTCCATTGAACACTATTCAGTTTTCTATTTGCATATGCTATAGCAAAACAAATTTTACCATCATCTATACATTGGGTTAAGATGCATCCTATACATAATTTAAAGCATCCACATGCATATGATATAGTTTATTCTAGTTAGTAACATTAAAGATTCGTTTCAAAATCAAGTGTTGATTAAGTTCTTGAAATGATTTCTCACATTCTTCTATCCATTCAAAGTGGTTTATGCTAGCATAAAGAGGCTTGGTGATCACTATGTATATATGTATGAATATATGATAGTAACCATAGTGCTCCATGAAATCTTGTATCTCTTTAGCATTAGTTTGCCTAGGTAAATTAGCTATTACCTTCATTTTCTCTTCACCAATTGAGATGCCATGTTTATAGATGATGTGTCCCAAGATGTTTCCTTGTTGAACCATGAAGACACACTTATCAGGACTCATGCACACTTTGTATAGCTGATACTTCTCAAAGAACCTTCTCAAATAAGGTATGTGGTAACTCCTAATCTTGGAGTGAGCATAGAGGTCATCCACATATACTTCAACACACTCCCAGAGGAATTTTCTAAATACATGGCACATTAGGCATTGAAAGATGATTTGTGCTTTGGTAAATCCAATAGTATTACCCTAAACGCATAAATTTCCCATTTCATTGCAAATGTATGTCGACCTTTGAGGGACATGGATACTTGATTGTACCTAAAAAATCCATCTAGGAAACTGTATTCCTCTTTTGGAGCCACTTGTTCCAATACGTGAACAGTTATTAGTATAGGGTAACTATCACTTATTGTGGCTTCATTGATTTTCTTTAAGTTGGTACACATGCATGATTTTCCATTTTTCTTGGAAACTATCACTATCGGTGATACCCATTCTATGTGTTCAATCTCATACATGAAGCTTACTTCCAACAACTTATGTGCCTTCTACTTGATTTTCTTGGAATAGGTCTCATTATATGTATATGGCCTCTTCTTGAACTACTTGGCTTTACTCGTCACAAGTATACTATGAGAGTGAATATCAAGATCAAGTCCTTATATGACCAAGAAAATATATATCTTTATTCTTATAATAGTTTAATCATATTAACTTCTTCCCTGGACAAATCATTGGCTATTTGTGTGCAGAGATCCTCTCCATTTTCATTAGAAACTACCATTTTCTTCATTGTCTCATTCTTATCATACGATTGTCCAAGCATTGCTTCTCTTTTACACATATCAACTCAAATTTTGTGTTCCTCACCATAAACTAGTTACAAGATCTTTGCTAAGATTATTGCTAATCACATTGTTTGTCACTTAGAAAACTAGATGAGTGAGGATAAAAATGTGTTCATCAAGGGGAGGTCCATCCTCAAGGCTATCATTGATGTTTGGGGACGCTTGGTCTATGCTAAAGAGTTTGCTTGAGATGTCCTCTTCCTTGAGATTGACTTTGAAAAAGCTTATGATAGACTCAAGTGGGACTTCATTCTCCAATCTTTGAAAGACCTAGGTTCTTGTCGGAAATTTATTAAGATGATCCATCACCATAGATAAACATCAATGGCTAGATCTCTCAAGCTATTCAATGAAAATGCTCTATCAAGCAAGGATGCCCCTTAGCTCACTTCTCTTTGTGATCATTGCCGATGGTCTCAACTACCTAGTTAAACATCATGCATGCTTAGGTCTTATTAAAGGCCTCTTTCTCCCCCTCAATTAAGACCAGATAATCATGAGACTCTTTGTTGATGACACGAATGCTTTTGTGCATAACAATCCAGACATCATTGATACCTTTTAGTATTTCCTAAATACATTTTGTGAGGATTTGGGATCCAAAATAAACCACTCTAAAATCGCTTTCAAGGTTGTGATTGGGCATCCACCTCAAATTTTGGCTAACTGTGACTATCAATTGATTCTTCAAGACAAATTTTCCACTTTTTAGGTATTCTGATTGGATTCAATGTTTCCATGGGTCGACCTTGGAATTCGGCTCTTTCTAAGCTTGATAACAAGTTGGCATACTAGAAAGATATGCATATTAACCTAGCAAGGTGAGCTATGGTGGTTATCACATTTCTTCTTTCTTTGACTATTTACTTTCTCTCTTGTTCGAGATCGATGGATTAAGAGATTATAAAATTGGAAAGAATTTGCAGAAACTTTCTCTAGACAAGAGACCCTAACAAAAGCGCTCCCCCCAAATCAAATGGGCTACTTGTATAAGGCAAAAATACCAAGGTGGCTTGGGCATTTTAGAAATGAAGGAATGGCCAATAAGTTGGCAAAAAAATTGTTAATTAAAGCTTGAGCAATAGGGAAACCTCTTGGGCTAAGTTGATTTTTAGAAACAAGAATACTCTTAGGTTTGTGGGCCTTCCTATGTGGAAGGGTATAGGTCTTCTCACTTTCATGTTCTCCCCCCTATCCAATGACTCCCAAAGGCTCAAGATTAGTTTGTTCTCTATGGAAGAGTTGGAACAAGGTGAAACAGTATGTCAACATCAATGAAGATTGGAAACAGGTAGTTGTTATTACAAAAATTGATCCAATTTGATTCCCTATTAAGGGCATCAAAGGTGTTGAGCCTTGGAACCTCCAAAAGTCTAGGAAGCTTTGGAACAAAGGCTTCCATTTGTGGAACCACCTCTAGAATCAAGACGCATGCCAATGGATTAGATTTGAGGACATTGAATCAACTACGAGATTGGAGTATGAAGAATGGTGTCTATTGTGAAGCAGATTCAATGCTTGGGTGTGCCTAAGGACTCACCTCTTTATTGGGCATGACTCCCCTCACCTTGAGGTTCTAAGGTGGCACAATGGCAACACTCTTGATAAAATTCCGAGATTCAACAAGAATGTGGACTTTCATGTCACAATTATAAGGAAGTGATGCCCCAAATCAATGTCAATCTAGCGAGCCCTTGGGAGGATCCTGTTGCTACAAGGACAAAGCAACCGAAAGCAGGAATTTTTGGGTGAAGTGATCGACTATCCCTCAGCATTGTGGAATGTTATAAGAAGTGAGGTCCTCTAGAAGATCTGGAAAGAGAGGTGTGTTGCTAACTTTGGTAGCCCTCCTAAAGAATGGTCAATTGAAAAATGTCTTTTTCCTTGTTGGCAAATGAGTTTCCAAATGTAAGAATTCCCCGCCTTTTAGACATCATAGAGTGATTTTCCTTGAGAACAAAAAGATTAAAGCCAAGTGGGCCCCCCGTGAGGGGTATGAAAGGTTTATTTACCTTCTTTGTAATGTTATCTAGCAAGTTTGTAAGAAACCCTTGTTTTGTGGGATATGCAAGGTCTCATGGGTGCTAGACCCATTCACATGTATACTTGTTCTTTCTATTAATTAAATATTGGGAGAGTAGAATATTGTTGAACTTCCTATTTAAAAAAACTTGACATGTCTTTAAGATAACTTCCTCTCGCAGCCCTAGGAGTTTGACCATGTGTCCATCTACTAGTTATAGTCTCATTCAACTTGGCCTAAGTGACCTCTTAACTACTTCAACCCACAAGGCCTTGGTTGCTATTACAACAACTACCCCTAAGTGTATGATGGTAATACAACTATTCCCTCATCACCCTCACTATAATCTCCAACTTTATCGAGGGGTATTTGTTTAGCATGAGTTTCAAGCTTTATGGTTCATGGATCCACTCTTGCTTGCTTGGGAATATCCTCCTACTAATGAGGCTTAATTGTGAATCATTCTTCCACAATCAACATACACTTCACCTTGGATTTTATTAACTCATCAAGGGTTCCTTGAGATCCATCAAACATTTGCTTCTTGAACTTAAAAAAAGTAATCTTTTTGCACTTAGAAGCATTCTCATAGTCTTTGAGATATCTTGGAACTACATTGAGATTGAGATTATCACAAGAAAACACCTCTTTACTCACATTGCCAATACTTTGTACATCGGAAGTTGCAACGAAGTTTAGTGGATGTGACTTCTACTTCTTTGAAGGGTGAATTCCTGGAGTCCATCTTATTGCATCTATCCTCTTTCACTTCATCCTAGAGCTTCTTTTTCCAAGAGTCCTCGACACTAGATATGATTGAGTCCATGTCATAGTTTTATTCCTATTGTTATTGTAAGTCTTCTTGTTTAGGTATCTGAGTTTTTTGTTATATTGCTTCATGATATACTTGTAGAGAGTACGCACGTGGAAGCAAAATGAAAAGTAAACTACTCACACAAAACAAAGAATGTGTGAGACACAAAATGAGTAGACCATGAAATGGGTAAACTCATGTGGATTAGAAATGAGCTTGCCAAGAGCATGGACTAGGCTCCTCAAGCTTCTAACCAAGTACAAATGAGGGGAGAGGCCCTCCTTATATAGATTTGAGAGGGGCTCTCAAAAGTACATCATATGTGGGATAAGTCTCCTGAAAAGAGAATGAATACAATTGGTAGAAGCACATGGTAAGGTACCCAAATACAAAGGAAATACAGTATAAAATCGAAATAGACTAGAAATGGAGTGCCTCCTGGATAAAAAATGGAGATGCACTCATGCGGATACAAATGTAGATGAAGTAGGAGCAATCATGTCGCAAACACCCCCTCTGCAGCTCCATTTTGGAGCAGCTGAATGTTGCAGAGGTCCACCAAGCGTTGTAGCGGAACTGGAGGTAGAGCCTTCGTGAACATGTCTGCCAAGTTCTCCTGAGAGGTACACTGCTCCAGAGCGATCTCCTGAGATATGAGCTTCTCGCGGATGAAGTGGTACTAGATCTCAATGTTCTTCGTCCGAGCATGGAACACTGGATTCTTGGCGATGGCCAAGGCTGACTGGTTGTCCGTGCGAAGACATGTCGGGGTATCCTGCAAAATACCAACGTCAAATAATAAACGTCGAAGCCAGATGGCCTCACATGCTGCAAAGCTGGATGCTCGGTACTCGGCCTCGGTGGATGATAGAGCAACTGTAGGCTGCTTCTTACTTGCCTAAGAGATAGGTCCTGAGCCAAGCAAGAATATATACCCAGAAGTAGACCATCGAGAATCAGGATCACCAGCCCAATCTAAATCTGAATATCCGGCAAGTTCGATGCCCCCTCTATACCAAAGACCATGATGTCGGGTGAGGGAAAGGTATCGAAGTAGTCTCTCAGCAGTATCCCAATGAGTCTGACGAGGCTGATGTAAAAACTGACTGAATATACCAACTACATAAGCAATATCTCATCTAATGTTGGCAAGATAGAGTAATGAGCCAACAAGTTGTTGATAGGTATGCACAACCACAAGTGATGATGAGTCCTCCAGTGTAAGCTTGATGTTTGGATCAAGTGGTGTAGAAACTGAGCGACACTGGTCCATGTTATATCTCGAAAGTAGATTAGAGTAGTACTTCTTTTGTGATAGAAAAGATGAAGCTGTGTGATGATAAACTAGATGTGTTCTTCGTCTGAGCCTATCAAGATCAAGTCATCTACATAGAGAATGATGATGGCTACTAAAGAATCCTTTTGATAGATATAGAGATTAGCATCAGCATTGCTTCTATGAAATCCCTTGTCTTCAAAGAGCTTGTGAATCTTTTCATACCAGGCCTTGGGAGCTTGCTTGAGTCCATAAAGTGCCTTGTGAAGCTTGTAGACTTGATCTTCTTTGCCTTTGATCTTGAAGCCTTCAGGTTGTTCAACATATACTTCTTCTTGAAGATCTCCATTGAGGAATGCACTTTTGACATCCAGCTAGTAAATGGGCCACTTAAAGTGAGCACTTAGTGCTAAGATGATTCTTAGGGTTGTGAATCTTGCAGTAGGAGCAAAGGTTTCTTCATAGTCAATGCCATGTTGTTGCTTGTATCCTTTAGCGACTAATCTTGCCTTATATTTATCTAGAGTTTCATCAGACTTGTATTTGACTTTGTATATCCACTTGACTCCTATGAATTGATGGTTGGTTGGTTTGGGAACTAATGTCCAAGTATTGTTCTTTGCTATTGCATCGAGTTCTTCTTTCATAGTTGTTTCCCACTCTGGTTGGCCTTGAGCTTCTTTGTAGTTGGATGGCTCTGGAATTTGTTGAATTTGGTGCATTCGAACATAATTAACATAATGACTTTGTTCGCATTGGTGCTTATTAAGAAGCCTTTGAGATCGGCGTGGTTGTTGTGAAGTACTTGCTTCTGTGTTGGAGCTTGGAAATATTGAGTCCCCCTCTGAAGTGTAAATAGGTGGACTAAGACTTCTACTTGAATCTCTTCTTGAGTATGAGGAAGCTTCATTGAAGATCACATCCTTCGAAATGGTGATGGAGTGGTTTTCCATATCATATAGATGGTATGCCTTTGATTGGTCACTGTACCCTATGAATATGTGTTTCTTGGACTTTGATTGTAACTTGTTTCTATCTTCTTTTGGTACATGGACAAAAGCTTCACTGCCAAAGACTCGAAAGTAATTCACATTTGGTTTTCTTCCATAGTATGCTTCGAAGGGTGTTTTGTTGTTTAATGCACTTGTAAATCCTCGATTAAGAATGTGAATGGCAGTATGCACGGCTTCTGCCCAGAACTTGTAGGGTAGATCCTTGTGATGAAGCATAGTTCTTGCCATTTCCATCACACTGCGTATCTTTCTTTCAGCTACTCCATTCTGGGATGGAGTATGAGGCTGAGTGACTTGTCTTTTGATCCCTTTTTGGTTGAGAAAGTTATCAAAGTCATGATTGATAAACTCACCACCTCCATCTAATCTGATGGTTTTGACTTTAGTTGAAGCTTCATTCTCAACTTCCTTGATCCAAGTTTGAAACTTAGAGAATGTGTCTGCCTTTGACTTCAAAAAGTACACCCAAATATAGCGAGAGTGGTCATCTACTAGAAGATAAAAGTAGAGGGATCCACTCAAGGATGGCGTATTCATAGGTCCAGATAAGTCCATGTGGATAAGGGCTAGTGCGTTCCTCACTCGTGTTGAAGCTTCTTTGGGAACTTGGGCCATGTGTTGCTTGCCTTGGGTGCAAGCTTGGTAGACATCAGTAAGTTGCCCTATCTTTGGCAATCCCTTCACAAGTTGGGATGAAGAGATTTTTTATAAGTAAGAAGTGTGGCCAAATCTTTGGTGCCACAAACTTGAGGTTGATTCTTTGGATACAAAGCAAGATGGTTTGTAGAGGCCCTTTTCTTCAATACCTTGAGCAATGACATCCTTTGTATGGGGATCAACTACCTTAACTGAGGTGTTATCAAACCATACTTGTTTGTCCTGATCTGTAATGGCCTTGACAGAAAGTAGATTCATACATAAATTTGGAACAAAAAGAACATTGGATAAAGACTTGCCCTGATTGCTGGTAATTTGAACTTTCCCTTTTCCTTCAATGGGTAAGCCTTTGTTGTTGCCAAGATAGACTTCTCCTGTATGTTCTTCGAGTTCTTGAAAGGAGTCCTTGTCTTTGCACATATGGGAGGTAGCTCCGCTATCAAAGATCAACTCATGTGGGGAGATAGAAGTAACTAGTGCATTGGCTAATGTGGAGATGAAGAGTTCCTCACTTGACCAGTGGGATCTATGGTGGGATCCTTTGGATGCTTGCCTAGACGTAGAAGCCTTCGATGATTGTTTCTTTTGTAGCAAAACTTTTCTAAGTGTCCTGATTTTACACAAAAATTAAAAGTGAACTTCTTAGATGAATTATGTGATCCTTGCTTAGATCCATTGCTAGCCTGATGACTTGTGGTTTTGCCCTTATTGAATGGGCCTTTGGCCTTCATGGCTGACTCTTGTGAGGAAGTCGATTTGGCTCGCGAGTCGTGAAGGAGCAATAGTCGATGAACCTCTTCCCAAGATAAAACTGGGCCGTGATTATACAAAGTTGTGACAAATGTCTCGTACGACTTAGGTAACTTGTTGAGAAGCCGAATGGCCTTGTCTTCACTAGAGATCTGCCTACCACATAGTGCTAATTTACGCTAGTAATCTTCAAATTGGGCTATGACCTTGGTAATTGTGTCCTGTGGCCCAATGGTGGAAACTCGGCCTCTAATGCATATATCTTTGAAGGGGTCTTGTCTTCATACAAAGCAGCTAACTTATCCCAAGCATCCTTGGACGTCTTGCAGGCAGTGATATGTCCTTTTGTCAGTTCGTCGCAAGCAAGTAACAACTGACCTAAAGCTCTTTTGTCCTTGACATTCAACACATGCCAATTGTCTAAGTTGGTATCCCTATTGGGTTCGGGGTCTGTCCCATCTACTACCTCATGAAGAAGATTCATATAGAGATAGGCACGCATGACATCTTTCCATAGATTGTAATTTTGTCCATTGAGGCGTTCATCCTTAGGCATAAAAATAGGGATGAAAGATGGTAAGAAGTTAGCCATAGATGATGAGCTACCTTCACTTTTGGTCATTACAAAGCTTTGAAGATAAAGTGTTTAGAAACACTACCAAAATCTTCGCCAAATGCACAAGCTTTGAAGATAAAGTGTTTAGAAACACTACCAAAATCTTCGCCAAAAATATTGTTTCAAAATATTTGCAAAGCTTGAAATGAATGACTCGATACCAAACTTAAAATTCTAGGGGGGGGGGGCTTAGAGTAGCCCTACTCTTGCAAAACACCAAGATGAGTCGACGCGAGAGGAGAGGGCTTAGATTAGCCCATTGCACTCCAGTTGAGCCTTAGAGTAGGCTTAGACACTTGGAGAGATCTTGTGGGTGGGCTTAGAGTAGCCTCCAACCCACACCTGCACACACAATTTCTTCTTTCCTTATATGCTTGATGGTACAAAGATGGGCACTTAGTGCTAAAGGGAGGATCCGAGTGAGGAATAGATCTTTGATAAAGATACAAATTAAACCTTAGATGAAGACCAAATTGGGTGCCAAAATTAGGGGTGGGAACATCTAGAACTTACAAAACAAACTTTGTATGGATCACAATAGAATTGGCCAAGTTGAGTGGCAAAGTTAAGGGTAGGGGATCTTGAGGTGATAAAATAACCCAATTCGATGAGTAGATGTTGGCATAAAAATTGGCAATTTATGTGTGTGTGTTCAAAAGCCACGAGCATCCAATGGATGATGATCGATTGATGCAGTTAGTGAGGTAAAAAAAATGGCCTTTGAGCATGTATGAATTTACAACATGATGCAATATATGTGGTCCCAAAGTGAATCTATTGGTGTGATATCACGTTCCTATGCCAAAGATAAATTATCACCGATCTCTGCAAATCACACAGAACTAAATCTTTATATCAGGTGATTATCACATGTGGCACGATTGCAAAGCACACCAAATTCCATATGGTGATCCTGCAAATCTGTAGATTTTGCCTCCAAAAACGTGCCAAAGCTACGTGAATGGACTAGCTGGTGGGTCCAAAAGTAAATCTAGAGAATGAGCATGTGTTGAAAGCGATACTAAATATGACAAGGGGCTCCAAAAATAGAAAACTCAGAAAGAACACTATCAGTAGCAATTTCACTGGCCGATAGTAATTATCACCAAAATTGGTGCACCATCAGAGAGAGTTTTGTTGGAGAGTGTTAATCTCCAAAAGAACAACCTACTCTTGAATTTAGAACACCTCTATATCAAGAGTAAGTCAAAACCTTCACCAATTTAAGCTATCAATGACCAAATATCAATTCCTTGACTAAACTGTGAAGAAGGAATTTTCTCAGAAAGTCTGCTGCATAGATCTTGCTCATTGACTGAGTAAATGTGTAAAGTTTTTTATAAAACTTTGCACAAGGTGTCCCCTAAGGATTGCGCACCTTCTCCAAGTCGAATTACTTCAAAAGGTTCAGTAGATCTTGAGAAATCTACTTACCAAGTCAGCTATGTCTAAATCTGCACTTCTGAGAAGTCGATTTGGACACCCCTAACTTCTTAACTTTAATTCTCACAGTATAGAACCCGTTTAAGCAAATTCTTCTAGCCACGAGTAGCTTACCTTCCAACTTAAAGATTAAGTGCTTACTTGCACAAAACTTTAAACTGTGGAGTGAGAAATGATCAAATCATTAAGATCAAAATTTGCGCCTGTTTCAGGAACCAGTGAGAACTTTCTCACATGTAAATGTTCCTACACACAATCCTCTTAGCTTGATCACAATTAGACTCTCAAACTCTAGCCATAGATTGATTAACTATGGACTTAGATATGTCCAAAAGGAATTCACAAAAGATCTATCACACAGGGAGAAAACACAGAAACATCGGGCGCAATTTTCCTTCTATTTCTCAGAAATTTACAACTGAGTGAGGATGGAGAGTTCAACTCACTTCACACATGTCTAATGACATTTTCTACTACTCAATACACTAATCTCATGATCTCCTATTGTCTCTCCTTGTCTTCTCTCTTTGCCCCGACATTTTCAAAAGTATTTATAGGCAATTATGTACAGATTTATATCAAAGCATAAGTATAAGTAACCTATGTCTTAACTAATGTACATATGTGTACATGTCTTTCACTCTGTGAATGTATCCATCTTCTTTGCTTCAAAACTTGATCTCATCTCCATCCTTTGTCCTTCAAATCTTCAATTGGTGATTGGTCTGCACCAACAGCTCCCCCTCAATCATCAATTGAGGTTTCTCTTATCTTCTTTATACCTGCCATGTCTTTAAATTTCTGTAGCTTTGGTCCATCCAAGCTCTTTGTAAGCATATCAGCTATCTGATCTTTTGTTGAAGTATGTATGACTTCAATCTCCTTATCCATCACCTTCTCTCTTAGAAAGTGATACTGTATCTCAATGTGTTTAGTCCTGGCATGAAAAACAAGATTAGCAGCTAAATATAATGAACTCATGTTATCACCATAAATGATAGGTATGTTCTGTATAGTGTCAAAACTCTTCATTAGAGTCTTAAGCCATATCACTTCTTTTGCAGCTTCAACCATGCCTTTGTACTCTGCTTCTGTTGATGACAAAGCAACTGTATGTTGCTTCTTTGAGCACCAGGAGATTAACTTATCTCCCACATAACACATGTATCCATAAGTTGATCTTCTATCATCTGGATTACCTGCCCAATCTGCATCACTATAGATCTTGATGTTTGTATCTGATGTGAACCCATAATACAAACCTTCTTTGAGTGTACCTTTAATGTATCTCAACACTCTTTGACCTGCAATCCAATGCTCTTTCCTAGGACAATGCATGAATTGAGACAAAACCCCTACTGCATATGATAAATCAGGTCTAGTTAAAGTAGCATAGATAAGACTACCAACCAAACTTTGATATTGTCTCATGTCCTTGAATTCTTCACCTCCAAATTTACTCAATTTGTGATTCACCTCCATTGGTGTAGGTGCTACCTTACAATCATCCATTTTAAACTTGATTAACAAGTTCTTCAAATACCTTTCTTGGGTCACAAATACTCCATGTTGAGTATATGTAATCTCCATGCCCAAGAAGTATGACAAGTCTCCCAAGTCACTTATTTTGAACTCCTTTTCCATTTGCTTCTTTAGTCTTTGTATTCCTTCCTCATCTGTACATGTAAGGATTATATCATCAACATATATGCACATGTAAATAAACCCATCATCACTTGCTTTGACAAGCAAGCTACTATCTGCTTTAGACACCTGAAATCCAAGTTCTTTCAAGAACTTTACAAGTCTATAATTCCATGCCCTTGGGGCCTGCTTCAAGCCATACAAAGCTCTCTTAAGCTTGCACACATGATCTGGATACCTTTTATCTCTGAACCCTTGAGGTTGCTCCATGAATACATCATCTGAAATATAACCATTCAAAAAAGCATTTTTCACATCTAATTGACACAATTTCCAACCTTTACATGCAGCAATTGCTATAAGTGTCCTGATGGTTGTCATCTTTGCCACAGGACTATAAGTCTCATCATAGTCAACACCATATGTCTGAGCAAACCCTTTGACAACAAGTCTAGCTTTGTACCTAGACACACTTCCATCTGCAAATCTTTTTGTCTTATAAACCCACTTACATCCAATGATCTTCTGGCTATTTGGTTTTGGAACCAAATCCCATGTTTGATTCTCCAATAATGCATCATATTCTTCCTGCATAGCTTTCTCCCAATTTTCTTTACCTTTTGCCTCTTCATATGTAGAAGGGTCTTCATCTGTTTTAATCATGTAAGCATAATCTTTGGTAGCCAGAAATGAAGTATCATAGCTATACCTTGTAGGTTGCCATTTGTTCCTTGTAGACCTCCTAAGTTCTCCACTTCTTGAGGTTTCTGGTTCTTCATATTCAGGATCAAACCTAGGTGTTTCTTCCACTTCAACCTGCACTTCATTATTCTCTTCTTCATCAATTATTTGAACCTTTGACTTACCTTTCCTTTGGCTCACAACCTCTTCATCATCTGTATTAATATTGATAGTACCTGCATACCAAGTACCTTGCTCATCAAATGTAACATCTTTTGATACAAGAAAATGTTTTGTGGATGGATTCCACAACCTGTATCCCATCTGCTTATCATCATAGCCAATAAACACATATTTTTCAACTTTAGGTTCCAATTTGTGCCTTAATTGTGATGGCACATATGCATAGGCCAAACATCCAAATACTTTGCAATGGTCTAGTGTAGGTCTCTTACCCCACCATGCCTCATAAGGTGTCATTCCCTGCAAAGCTTTACATGGTAACCTATTGACCAAATAAGTAGCTGTATTTACAGCCTCAGCCCACAAATAATTAGGACAATTTTTCTCCTTCATCATGGACCTTGCAAACTCAACAAGAGTTCTATTTCTCCTTTCTGCTACACCATTTTGTTGAGGAGAGTACCTGCAAGTAACTTCCCTTTTTATACCTGCATCCCACAAGTAATTACTGAATTCATTAGAGAAATACTCTCCCCCTCCATCTGACCTTAGTCTTTTCAACTTATGTCCTGTAATTCTTTTTGCATATGCATGATAGTGTTTAAATGTATTAAACACTTCTGACTTATCTTTGATCACATAAATAGTGATCCATCTAGTAGCATCATCAACATAAATCACATAATATCTTGACCCATTTATACTGAAATCCTTTGATGGTCCCCACACATCTGTATGTACCAACTCAAGCTTCTCTGAGTACATAAAACCATGCTTGGAGTAGGAAAGCTTATGAGCCTTACCTAATTGACATGCCTCACATCTGTGTGTCATATGTTGACCTGCAACATTAGGCAAACCAAGCACTGAACCATTGTTAATCATGTCTTTAATACCTCTTTCATTGAAATGTCCAAGCCTCTTGTGCCAAAGATCTAACTCAGAGATCTTATGTCCTCCATATGTGAACATGGCATGACCAATATTACCTTGAATCTTCAATGTGAACAATCTTCCTTCTTTCTTCCCTGAAACAATTTGTTTATACCCATTGCTAGGGTCTTCCACAAACACTCCTTCATTAGTGAACCTTACTTCATAACCTTTTTCCACAATTTGTCCTACACTTATCAAATTCTTAGGAATTGTAGGAACATACAAGACCTTACTCAATAAGGTGCTACCATCCTTGGCCTTCACTGATCCAATTGACTTCACATTGTGCTTTGTGTTGTCACCTGTTTGAACAACATGATTAGATACCTTATTCTCCAAATCAATCATCAAGGCTATATTACCACTCAGGTGATTGCTACACCCTGAATCAATGTAAAAGACTCTTTGATCTTCATTCTTCCTTTCACAAGTTGCATTCATTATCAATGTTGAATCTTCCTTTTGATCTAAAGCATAATTATAGTAGGTGTTGTTATATTGTTGACTTTGGAAACCTCTACCTGCATTTCTTCCAAAGTAGCCCCTACTACCTCTGCCTCTGAAATTACCTCTTTGATTTCTGCCACCTCTTCCTCTTGTATTATAGTTCTGATTATATCCACCATTACTCTGATTATTATGCCAACAATCATTAGCTAAATGATTTGTCTTACCACAAATCCAACAAGCTTTGCCTCCATCTTTGTTGTTTCTGCCTCTTCCTCTACCTTTGCCACCTCCTCTACCTCTTAGGAAGTTGGCTTGACTAGTTGTACCTTCATCTTCACCTGCTTGTTGCTTTCCTTTGTTAGCTTTCTTCTTGTCCTTTGAGTACATTGCATGACCTGTACTTTTGTCACCATCTCCTTTAACATCCTGCTCAAATGTTAGCATATGACCTAGCAACTGATTTAAATCAGGAGTGAAATGGTCAAGTGATAATTTTGTAGACAAAATGAATGGCTTCCATTTGTCATCACCTCTTAAACCTGTAAGGATTTGCCTTGCCAATTTATCCTCCTCAATGTCTTCATCAACAGCTCCTAAAGCATCTGCAATATCTTTCATTCTTGTCACATAGTCTGAAATGGATTGAGAACCCTTCTTCTTAAAAGTGGTAAACTCTGCCCATAAGGATGCCTTCCTTGACTTAGTAGTATTCTGGAAATGCTCCTCCAAAGCATTCCAAACATCAGTTGC
Source organism: Ceratopteris richardii (assembly GCA_020310875.1). NCBI lineage: Eukaryota > Viridiplantae > Streptophyta > Polypodiopsida > Polypodiales > Pteridaceae > Ceratopteris > Ceratopteris richardii. The sequence continues at coordinate 24,101,872 of CM035409.1, read as the reverse complement.
ACTTTCAAGACCTCAAATATGAGGTAACAAGTAATCATTGACTGCCATATATATAATGCTCCTAGCTTGAGCATCTTTCTTCATCCAATTTTTCAAATCTGCTAACTCTTCCCTAGTTGGAACACTAGGATCTCTGAACTGTGGCTTCTCTTCTTCTCCTGTGATGTAAGCTATTAAATCTTTGCTCATAAGATGAGCTTCCATCCTCATTGACCATGCAGGATAGTTTTCCCTATCCAATTTCTCTATCTGTAAAGAATCTCCCATCTTGTGTCCACCTGTGTATTGAAATCTTCAAGCTTTATGAATAATATATGTACCTTTACTTCAAATTAGAGTCCTTTTGTCTTTCTTGATGTCGTATGGTCTCCTCCTCAAGCTTTGCCTTCAAGCTTTCACCTTTTAGTTCTTCAGTTATTGAATTTCTTGAATCTGCAGCAGTCGGGATCCTCCTTTCCTTGATTTTGATGTCTCCTGCTCTGATACCACTGTTGGAGAGTGTTAATCTCCAAAAGAACAACTTACTCTTGATATAGAGGTGTTCTAAATTCAAGAGTAGGTTGTTCTTTTGGAGATTAACACTCTCCAACAAGTTTGATTCAATTATGCTATATAAGTCTGGCTAGAATGGCGTTATACAAAGAGGCGGGCGTGTACTCCAAATGGGTCCCCATGCACAATCAGCGGCAGTTTGTGCTGCAGGAATGAATCCAACCCACGGTCAGCTGCGCCTGAGCGAGTCGTGGGGTCAGTTTTCTCTCTGGTCGTGGGGTCCTGAATTGCAAGTGATCAAAAAGGAGTCAATGGTCGCTCTCTCTTTTTCACTATTTGTGATAGCTTTCTCTATCACATACTGCGCCTGAGCGAGTCGTGCGTGTTTTCAGATCCGAGAAGCATCATCTATCTCGTTGTAGTTTATCTGTCTGTGCGTCCTCCACTTTCTCTCTCTCTCTCTCTCTCTCTCTCTCTCTCTCTCTCTCTCTCTCTCTCTCTCTCTCTCTCTCTCTCCCTCTCTACTATAGAGATGGAATGAGGTGCCCCTCGTTCTCTACGTGAGCACTTCTCTCCTTCAGAAGCTCCGAAGGAACAAAACCGGGGCATTGGAGTTCATGATCTGCTGCTGAGGCTCACAATTGAGTTGTGTTATGTACAAGGTGACTCTGTAGTGCCGAGGCTTCAAGATCTGCTTCAATTGATTACTTCTTCTTGCCCTAGATAGCAGTTGGGTGCCTGAACGTATGCCAGAACAGATATGACACTGAATACATTCACACATGAAGATCCTTCTCTCATCGATTGCAGAAGATTGTGCAAACCCTTTCTTTGTGCAAAGACCGCCCTTAATTCCCCAAGCTACACAGTGTTGAAAATGTCTTCTGATGTGTCCTACACTTCTGACTCATCTACAGAGATCACATGTCATTCTTGTTAATGAATTAAAATCATCATTGTTCTTAGCATACAGGTCAAAGGCAGATTGAAGATCAGTCTCATCAACAGGTAGTACATTAGGGGAAAAAATGAACCCTGAATGGGCCTTTTAGATTAAGGAGTGATTAGTGATGGACCAATCAGAAGAGGGTGGTGGCCACAGTCTATGCCCTATAAAATACTAGGCTGAAGGGGGAAGAGGGGACATATTTCTCCCTTATTTAATGAGCTACCTCTAGAGAGAGAAGGAATCTCGTAACTTTGTTGGGCCCAAAAATTCAAAATTGCTAAGAAGTTAAAAAACTCATCATAACACCTGAAAATGGACCCCCCATTACTTTTTAGGGTCAAAAGTACTCTTTTTGACCCCAAATTCAAAATCCGTGCATGTTTTGAGCTCAAAAAAATGGGTTTTTTCAAAAATACTCAAAAAAGAGTTATTTCCCTCCTAAACCTCACATTTTCATACCTAGGTCCCAAAAAGTCATCTTTTCCCACTAGTTTCACTCTGTAGCACACCATTGAAGCTCCTCTTTCTACACTTCAATCTACCTGCATCTCCTATCTCGAATTACTATTGTAGCTTGAAGACTTTTAGCTTCAATGGCAATAGCTAAAGCGTCTAGGCGACCGAAAGATGAAATCCTGAGTAAGATGTCACAATATCAAGGCCACAGATGGATAGTGGCTATCACATGAGTACTCCAAAGGTGCATGGGTGTACATGCAACCCTCTAGAGTTGGGCCTCATCGAGTTAGAGATCGTGGAAACTTAGATCTTCATTGGAAGGGAAAGTTACTTGGCTTCAAGAAGCACAGAGACAATGGGATGGTTGCTATTGTACAACATGTTTTTACAATGGCAACTATGAAACTTGAAAACTCTAGTAGAATGAGATATCCTATAAATTGTAAGTATTACTCTACAATATTTTATGTTTTCTTGTGTCGGATATATTTCTGAACTATTTAGATATGTTTTTGTTTGTTTCAGATATATTTCCTTCTACTTTGCTTGAAGATATATTTCCTTCTACTTCATAGTCTTACAGGTACTTTCCAGGCATTGCATGCAAATGTTGGTGCACTAGTCTTTCCAGAAATATCTCCTGCTCAACTTTACCATGTTAGAGTTTTCTTTTACACACATAGATATGTTGTACCCTCTACAATGAATGGTTTTGGAAGGTTAGAGAGAATTGAAGTACATTCTCTTCTTAGCTTGGAGTGGCCAAAACCTGGTATATGGTCCGTATCATCTTTGAAGCAAAAGATGGTAATGGATATACATAACTCTTTGAAATTCACAAAAGTGTCTAGGTCTGTAGGTTTGCACTGGTCTTTTCCCATTCATTTTTTTGTATATTTATTCCAAGGATTCTCATTCCAAGAGACTTCCACCATGTTCATGTGTAAAGATATCACATATGCGCAAGTCGAAAGTCTTCTTGGTGAAGATTGGGGTTTGATAGAAGGAATTGCAAAAGGTGATAAATATCTTTGTAAAATAGGTGGAACAGGTATAGGATTTTGATATTTGAAACAACATACTTCATTATACATCAGATTCTACTGTGATCATTGGATGTGCAAACTTGGCAAATGGATACCATTTCAAAGTTCAGAGGGATCTTTACAGTCATTTGAAATAAAGCTTAGATTGCCCAATAATGAAACAGACACTATTTTAGTGAATAATCATTGGGCCTTGGCTAATCTGAGAGAACACTTGATGATTATGGGGTTTGAAGGACTAACTCAATCCAAATTCAAAATTCGAGGACATAAGGTGAGAAATGTTTCGGGCTTTTGTTAAAGTAATCTTTTCATTATTGTTTATTTTACTTTAATGACTTCAATTTCTTGCAAATTGATTACAGGTGGGCAGAAGAATGGAATACAAAATGAAAGTCCCTGTAGATTGGAGAAAAGATGGAACAAAACTCTCATTCTCATAGTTCTTTTGCAACCTGATAATGTCACTTCTTGGGCCCCAGTCATTGTATCTCATAGTTTTTTCACTTTCAAGAACCTTGTAAAAAGTAGGAAAATTGATTCATGTTAGATATTGTATATACCTTCTTCTCTGATCCCTTCTCTCCTACTAAGATATCTAAAAATCCTCTTGATCTAGAATTGTTCTAGAAATACTTTACATCATGGATGAGCATCACAAATTTTGTGATGCGTTCTTGCATTTGCAAGCAGTTCAAGTTGTACACTCATTGATACCAATGATTTGTAAATTTTGTAAGATTTGATATTTGTAATGAAAACATGTTTACTCTCACATTTTTGTTGCCTACAACTCTGCATTTATAATTTCTCTTGGTGATTATTCAATTTTTGCTTTTATATAGAGTACCTTCAAGTTCACAATAATTGATATTTTATTGGTTAATTTTCTCAATAGATGATCATTTATGAGGTTTGAAATACAAAGGATATAACTAAAAAATGCCATTCATGTTAGATATACTCAATACTTACTCCTCAAGTACCACAAATGATCCATGGTGCTCTAAGTTATAAGGCCCCCATTATGAGGAGAAACCACTTTGAGAGTACAAACATCCATGGAACCTTAACTTATAAGTTATATGAGTTTTATATGTGAAAATTTATGGTAATAAATGGTCTTTGTGATTGATGCCATGAAGTAAGTGGGGCATAAAAGTTTTGCCAATTTGAATGCCATTCAAGCTGAAAATAAAGGCCCTCTGGTGCCATGGAATTTCCCCATAGAACCTTAATGGGAGGAGTTCAAAGGGGGATTTCTGCCTTATGTGGGGTATAGAGGCACAACAAGAATGCTACACATGAGGATATTATCCTAAATTATACTTTGCAAACTATTTTATCTCATGTGACTATGTTTGTTTATATTGGCTCCCATTGTAGAAGTTGTATATGCATGGATCACTATAGAGTAAGTGACTTGTTAGAAATAAGTTCCACGACTCTAAAAATCTAAATAATAAAGTTTCATATCCACTAAAAATAACCTTGCATGGCATCAAAAGTATCAAAAAAGAGGAGCCATAGAAACATGGGATATGTCTTCGCAAAAGTTTTGTAGAGGCCTATTGTGTGTTTATATGGATGAACTTTTTTTGTGCTTTTGAGGCCATGCAAGTTTATTTCTAGTGGATATGAAACTTTATTATTACAAATTGAATGTCCATGAAACTCATTATGTGCTCAACTCAATTTACCAATGGAAAAATGACTTTATAACCATAAATGATTTGCTCTGCACACATAGCATGTTCACTTCAGTGCATATGATTGTGAACATATGATATAGATCAATGTGGAGTTGAGCATGTGTAAGAAAGGTTATGAAAAAATATATTACCAATGAGATAATTCTAATTACAAAACATCTCTTCAAGAAGAATGATCACATAGTCATATATGCTCCTATCTAGTTCTTGGGTTGCATAATTTTCCTAAAATTTGCAAGAATTAATACTTATTTCCACCATTTGATGACTTTGCATGACCTCAAAGCACCAAAAAAGGTTTATATCTCATGAATGGTTTAGATTTTGGAGAAATGGATGCTACCATCATGTCCAGAACATGCAAAAACCCTAAGATTGACTGTTTATTTGTCCAATTCTGACATCTAGAGCCTTGGAAACCTCAAAAAGCACCAGAAAAGGGGCAGCCACAGAAGCGCGGGAGCGCGGGATTGGCCTCTGCAGAGGCCAATCCCGCGCTTCTGTGGCTGCCCCTTTTCTGGTGCTTTTTGAGGTTTCCAAGGCTCTAGATGTCAGAATTGGACAAATAAACAGTCAATCTTAGGGTTTTTGCATGTTCTGGACATGATGGTAGCATCCATTTCTCCAAATTCTAAACCATTCATGAGATATAAATATTTTCATAGAATTTATGGTTTTACAATGGTTTCCTTTGTGTTTATGACATCATCTCCCTCTCAAAGCGATAAGTTCCATGCGAAGTAGCTATGTAACTATGATATTTTTTGGAAATTGAATCTTCATAGTTATTGGTCTTCTTAGAGTTCTTTATATGTTGTATTGGAACACGATGATGATAGATATCCATGATGGTACTAGAAAGGGATTGTAGTATATCTAGCTAAAGAATCAAGGGCATGATTCTCATGATGGATATTACTCCTTTTCTGACTCAGATGATGATCTTTTGATGTGGAATGGTGATCGTGGAAGTCTTAAACCCAGCTTGTATCTTCTTCCTAGGACATTTGAATATGATGTGGTTAGTGACAATACAACTCCCTTCTTTCAAATTTTGGGTTCATGGACCTTATTATATGCACAACCTAGTTGAACAATGCAAATACTAGTTTTGATTCTAAGGGATTTGTTTTGCACACATACACTCTTTACGCAAGTTGATACAATTATGAACATATGATATAGATCAATGTGGACTTGAGCATGTGTAAGAAAGATTATGAAAAGTAGATTATCATAATGGAAATGTGATTTTACAAAATGTATCTCATCAACAAGAATGATTACATAATCATGTATGGTCCCATCTAGTTTCTTTGGTTGTATGGTCATCACCTTCACATGAGCTACACACAAGTCAATATCTTTCAAAATAGAAGTAAGGAATGCATCTCCTTCCTCTTGGATGGCTTGAAGTGCTATTGATTATATCCAAAGCCTAGTGCATTAACTTTGAATCACTAAGGATCGATAACATTTGCTCACTTTTTTGTTGCTTTTGCATTAGGAGAAACTTTAGGTTGTGCTACATATGATCTATGATGTGGTTGGTAGTTCTTATTCATTTTACATCTATGCCTTGATTGACATTGTGACACAATTTATGGCATATGTTTCTTTTCTCATATGTGGGTAGTGTTCTTTGACCTTATAGTAGTGACTTTATAGCCTCTACTTGATATGATGTTGGAATATGCATATGTTTCATGATGATTCCTTGAAGATCTCCTTTTTGGATGACTTGGAATGGTTACTTCATGCATGTTTCATCAGCCATGTTCCATTTGGAGGTAGATTGAGTTCAAATGGTTCATCACCAATGATTAGTGGATCTATTATTCCCCTTTGTGCATGTCCTTAGAATCTTTTTATGAATGGTCACATCTGTGGCAGTTGATCTTCATCATGCTCACAAGAATGATTCTATGGATGAGGGTATGAACTATTTTGATATTCTTAATCGACTTCACTCTGTCATATTGAGCCACTCTATGATTGTATGGTGACCTCTGTTGCATGTAGACCACTTCATCCTCTCTGATGGAGCTTCATCCAAGGTGGTCATTATGTACCTTGAGCATGGATAGGATATACCACAAAAACTTGTTAGTATAAAATAATCAATGAGGCCTCTTATGTAACTTGAGTTCCAAGTTGAACCCTAAAACACTTTTTGTGCATGACATTGATCATGATGCAAAGGACTTGCTGATAACATCCAATTTTCACTTGCAATGTTGTGTTGTAATTTCATGAAAACATTTCTAATAGTCAAACTCTTGCAAAAGTTTTTTGAAGAAAAGCAAGTGAGTATTATTCCAACGAGTCAACATGCATAGAACCACTAATATGACATGTACTTTTTAAGAAATTACTATAAGATCTATAGTGGGAATTTTCCATCACTACTGTACTAGAATCTTGACTGATAAAAATCGATACATCAAAATTCTCCATATGACAATATAACATGTAATATTTCAATGAATAAAATGAGCACAATTTAAAGAAACAAACAACATCTGAATGTAGAATGTACCTTACCTTTCACTATTCCAAGTCATTGATGATTAGTATCTTTAATATGAATTTGAGCCTATAACCACAACATGTAGAAAAAAGATAAACATATATAAAATCAAATTCAAAAGGGATATGAAAAGAATATTGGTAGAGGTAGATTTTATTCTAGAAGAAGAACATTGATTTTTGAATCCTCTATAGATTAAAAATTAATTTATTTATTGTTTTGTACAAACAAAAGCATATGTATATGATTTCTTCATAAACTAAGGATTTGATTTCTTCATTGACTCCTTAGTCATGTTTGCATGCTAAACATACCTATGCATATTTTCTTTTATGTGTAAGTACTATGTGGAAATATCAATCATGTTCTCTTTATAATTCATGTTCCTAATGAATAACTTCTATAATCATGGCGAAATGCTTCCACACACATTTTCCTATCCATACTGTGTAATATTGGTGTCATAATTCTTTTGAAAAGAAGGAGAAGTAAGAGAAACTATTAACAATTTAAAGTGCTTCTTTGGTGTTGATGAAGCACTTATTTGGTAGATGAATTACCTATGCAAAGGAAATATTGGTTTAATTCTTTTGCAAATATGAGAATCAAGAAAAATATATACCTCATTAGAAGAATATGGTGTCTCTGTCCTCCAACTCCACATGAAAGAGCTTCGAATGATGGTATTGTGTGCTTTTCCTCCTGAAAAATAGTAGATGAATACTGGAAAGTGAAATGAATAGTACATCTTTGATCACAAAGAAAGAATGAACCACCTACTTGGACATGCATATTGTCATCTCATGGGAGAAAAATTTCTTTGTGAGTGATTCTATTATTGTTACATCTTCTCCTTGGAGGAAATTGTGCGAGAACCCCATGGCTGCTAGAATTCAAGAGGTAAGAGAGAGAAAGATAGAAGAGATTCAAAATAACATGTATAATGGACTAAGAAGTATCTGTACATAGAGAAAATTACTTTTTTGATATGTGTATGGGTCAAGGTGAGGTTTTCCATTCTATGTGAGTGAAAATGAGAAAAATTTGAAAAACTCATTTTTTGAGGTAGGGAAAGTTACGAGTTTGATGATGTGGCACTTTACTTTTGGAGCAGTTTGAAAAAAGAACTATTTTGAGTGATTTTATTAAAAAATCCATAAAAAAAAGTAACTTCTGACATGTATATTAAAAAATGGGCCCTTTTTAGTAAGCAATAACTAACTCTGTGACTTAAAAAAAAAAGTCATTTTTTTATTCACAAAGATGGACGGATTTGATGATGTGTAAAGTGGAATCTCTCTCTCTTTCTTTTGCAGAAGAGAGAGATGACCCTACTTGGGCCTAAAAAAAAGCCTAGTCTTGCCTACTAAAAAGTGCTCTATTAAATGCACTTTGTTCCCTCAAGCAAGAACAAGATTAGGCTTAATCCCTTAAAATTAGGAATCCTTACAAGGCCCATGCAGGGTTCATTTTTTCCCCTAATGACTTGAGGAATTGAAACTACACTTAGTTTCTCATCCCAAGCTATCACTAGACGTTCAAAGAGTGGAGATGGAGCTTCATAATGACAATGTTGAAGTCATCGGAGAGATGATCGTACAACAAAATAAAAAGACAAAAGCTGAAATAGGGAATTAAGGATCTTTGCAATAGTGTTTATAAACACTTCAAACATCTGAGATGCATACTGTGAGCTCAACAAAATGTTATGTTGCATGACAAAATAATATAGAGTCTCCACACAAAGATGCAATAGCGAAAAAATCACTTAATAGCGCCACAAAGAGGGTGGGAGGGAGGGGAAAATGGGGTAAAGGGTGTTCAAAATGATAAAGAAGAACGGTGGGAGGGTGGGAAAATAGGCAAAATGAGGCCCCAAAGAGTGAAGTGATGGCAAAATGCTTCTCCAAAGTGAGTGGAGAGCAACACCACCAAACTCAAGCACCACCACCACCAAAATCACCGCCAAACGCACCACCAAGACCTCCACCTAGTGCTTCGATACCATGTAGAGAGTATGCACGCGGAAGCAAAATGAAAAGTAAAGTACTCTCACAAAACAAAGAATGTATGAGACACAAAATGAGTAGGCCATGAAATGGGTAAACTCATGTGGATTAGAAATGAGCTTGCCAAGAGCATGGAGTAGGCTCCTCAAGCTTCTAACCAAGTACAAATGAGGGGAGAGGCCCTCCTTATATAGATTTGGGAGGGGCTCTCAAAAGTACATCATATGTGGGAGAAGTCTCCTGAAAGGAGAATGAATACAACTGGTAGAAGCACATGGCAAGGTACCCAAATACAAAGGAAATACAATATAAAATGGAAATAGACTAGAAATGGAGTGCCTCCTGGACACAAAATGGAGATGCACTCATGAGGATACAAATGTAGATGAAGTACGAGCACTAGGTGGAGGACTTGGTGGTGCATTTGGCAGTGATTTTGGTGGTGGTGGTGCTTGAGTTTGGTGGTGTTGCTCTCCACTCACTTTGGAGAAGCATTTTGCCATCACTTCACTCTTTGGGGCCTCATTTTGCCCATTTGCCCACCCTCCCACCCTCCTTCTTTATCATTTTGAACACCCTTTACCACATTTTCCCCTCCCTCCCACCCTCTTTGTGGCGCTATTAAGTGATTCTTTCACTATTGTATCTTTGTGTGGAGACTCTATATTATTTTGTCATGCAACATAACATTTTGTTGAGCTCACAGTATGCATCTTAGATGTTTGAAGTGTTTATAAACACTATTGCAAAGATCCTTAATTCCCTCTATCAGCTTTTGTCTTTTTATTTTGTTGTACGATCATCTCTCTGATGACTTCAACATTGTCATTATGAAGCTCCATCTCCATTCTTTGAACATCTAATGATAGCTTGGGATGAGAAACTAAGTGTAGTTTCAATTCTGCAAGTACTACCTGTTGATGAGAGTGATATTCAATCTCCCTTTGACCTGTATGCTAAGAACAATGATGACTTTAATTCATTAACAAGGCTGACTTGTGATCTTTGTAGATGAGTCAGAAGTGTAGCACACATCAGAAGACATTTTCAACACTATGTAGCTTGGGGGATTAAGCGCGATTTTTGCACAAAGAAAGGGTTTGCACAATCTTCTGCAATCGATGAGAGAAGGATCTTCATGTGTGAATGTCATCAGTGTCATATCTATTCTGGCATACCTTCAGGCACCCAACTGCTCTCTAGGGCAAGCAGAAGTAATCAAGTGAAGGAGATCTTGAAGCCTTGGCACTACAGAGTCACCTTGTACGGAACACAACTTGACTGTGAGCCTTAGCAGCAGATCATGAACTCTAATGCCCCCGTTTTGTTCCTTCTGAGCTTCTGAAGGAGAGAAGTGCTCAGGCAGAGAACGAGGGGCACCTCATTCCATCTCTGTAGTAGAGAGAGAGAGAGAGAAAGAAAGTGGAGGACACAGAGACACATAAAGTACAACGAGATAGACGATGCTTCTCGGATCTGAAAACACGCACGACTCACTCAGGCGCAGTATGTGATAGAGAAAGCTATCACAAACAGTGAAAAAGAGAGAGCGACCATTCACTCCTTTCTAATCACTTGCAAGCCAGGACCCCATGACCAGAGAGAAAACTGACCCCACGACTCGCTCAGGCGTAGCTGATCGTGGGTTGGATTCATTCCTGCAGCACAAACTGGCGCTGATTGTGCATGGGGACCCATTTGGAGTACATGCCCGCCTCTCTGTATAACGCCATTCTAGCCAAACCGACATCGCATAATCGAATCAAGCTCTCTCTGATGGTGCACCAATTTTGGTGATAATTACTATCGGCCAACAAAATTGTTGTTGACAATGTTCTTTCTGGGTTTTCTATTTTTGGAGCCCCTTATCATATTTAGTATCGCTTTCAACGCATGCTCATTCTCTAGATTTATTTTTGGACCCAAAAGCTAATCCATTCACGTAGATCCCCATACAAAGGATGTCATTGCTCAAGGTATTCAAGAAAAGGGCCTCTACAAACTATCTTGCTTTGTATCCAAAGAATCAACCTCAAGTTTGTGGCACCAAAGATTTGGCCACACTTCTTACTTATCAAAAATCTCTTCATCCCAACTTGTGAAGGGATTGCCAAAGATAGGGAAAGTTACTAATGTCTGCCAAGCTTGCACCCAAGGCAAGCAACAGAGGGCCCCAGTTCCCAAAGAAGCTTCAACACGAGCGAGGAACCCACTAGCCCTTATCCACATGGACTTATGTGGACCTATGAATACCCCATCCCTGAGTGGATCCCTCTACTTTTATCTTCTAGTAGATGACCACTCTCGCTATACTTGGGTGTACTTTTTGAAGTCAAAGGCAGACACATTCTCTAAGTTTCAAACTTGGATCAAGGAAGTTGAGAATGAAGCTTCAACTAAAGTCAAAACCATCAGATCAGATGGAGGTGGTGAGTTTATCAATCATGACTTTGATAACTTTCTCAACCAGAAAGGGATCAAAAGACAAGTCACTCAGCCTCATACTCCATCCCATAATGGAGTAGCTGAAGGAAAGATACGCAGTGTGATGGAAATGGCAAGGACTATGCTTCATCACAAGGATCTACCCTACAAGTTCTGGGCAGAAGTCGTGCATAATGCCATTCACAATCTTAATCGAGGATTTACAAGTGCATTACACAACAAAACACCCTTCGAAGCATACTATGGAAGAAAACCAAATGTGAATTACTTTCGAGTCTTTGGTAGTGAAGCTTTTGTCCATGTACCAAAAGAAGATAGAAACAAGTTACAATCAAAGTCCAAGAAACACATATTCATAGGGTACAGTGACCAATCAAAGGCATATTGTCTATATGATATGGAAAACCACTCCATCACCATTTCGAAGGATGTGATCTTCAATGAAGCTTCCTCATACTCAAGAAAAGATTCAAGTACAAGTCTTAGTCCACCTATCTACACTTCAGAGGGAGACTTAGTATTTCCAAGCTCCAACTTGGAAGCAAGTACTTCACAACAACCACGCCGATCTCAAAGGCTTCTTGATAAGCGCCAACGCGAACAAAGTCATTATGTTAATTATGCTCTAATGCACCAAATTCAGCAAATTCCAGAGCCATCTAACTACAAAGAAGCTCAAGGCCAACCAGAGTGGGAAAGATCTATGAAAGAAGAACTCGATGCAATAGCAAAGAACAATACTTGGACATTAGTTCCCAAACCAACCAACCATCAAGTCATAGAAGTCAAGTGGATATCCAAAGTCAAATACAAGTTTGATGGCACTCTAGATGATTTTAAGGCAAGATTAGTCGCTAAAGGATACAAGCAACAACATGGCATTGACTATGAAGAAACCTTTGCTCCTACTACAAGATTCACAACCATAAGAATCATCTTAGCACTAAGTGCTCACTTTTAAGTGGCCCATTTACCAGCTGGACGTCAAAAGTGCATTCCAATGGAGATCTTCAAGAAGAAGTATATATTGAACAACCTGAAGGCTTCAAGTTCAAAGGCAAAGAAGATCAAGTCTACAAGCTTCACAAGGCACTTTACGGACTCAAGCAAGCTCCCAGGGCCTGGTATGAAAAGATCCACAAGTTCTTTGAAGACAAGGGATTTCACAGAAGCAATGCTGATGCTAATCTCTATATCTATCAAAAGGATTCTTTAGTAGCCATCATCATTCTCTATGTAGATGACTTGATCTTGACATGCTCAAACGAAGAACGCATCCATTTTATCATCACACAGCTTCATCTTGAGTACTCTATGACAGATCTTAGATTACTACACTACTTCTTAGGTATGGAAGTTTGGCAAACAAAAGAAGGTATATTCCTATCACAAAAGAAGTACTGCTCTCATCTACTTTCCAGATATAACATGGACGAGTGTCGCTCAATTTCTACACCACTTGATCCAAACATCAAGCTTACACTGGAGGACTCATCATCACTTGTGGATGTGCATACCTATCGATAGCTTGTTGGCTCATTACTCTATCTTGCCAACACTAGACCAGATATTGCTTATGCAGGTTGTATACTCAGTCAGTTTGCACATCAGCCTCATCAGACTCATTGGGATACTGCTCAGAGACTACTTCGATACCTTTCCCTCACCCGACATCATGGTCTTTGGTATAGAGGGGGCATCGAACTCGCCAGATATTCATATTCGATTGGGCTGTTGATCCTGATTCTTGACGGCCTACTTCTGGGTATATATTCTTGCTTGGCTCAGGACCTATCTCTTGGGCAAGTAAGAAGCAGCCTACAGTTGCTCTATCATCCACCGAGGCCGAGTACCGAGCATCCAGCTTTGCAGCATGTGAGGCCATCTGGCTTCGACGTTTATTATCTGACATTGGTATTTTGGAGGATACTTCAACACGTCTTCGCACGGATAGCCAGTGAGCCTTGGGGGGGGGCTTAGAGTAGCCCTACTCTTACAAAACACCAAGATGAGTCGATGCGAGAGGAGAGGGCTTAGATTAGCCCATTTCACACCAATTGAGCCTTAGAGTAGGCTTAGACACTTCGAGAGATCTTGTGGGCGGGCTTAGAGTAGCCTCCAACCCACACCTACACACACAATTTCTTCTTTCCTTATATGCTTGATGGTACAAAGATGGGCACTTAGTGCCAAAGGGAGGATCCGAGTGAGGAATAGATCTTTGAAAAACATACAAATTAAACCTTAGATGAAGACCAAATTGGGTGCCAAAATTAGGGGTGGGAACATCTAGAACTTACAAAAAAAAACTTTGTATGGATCAGAATAGAATTTGCCAAGTTGAGTGGCAAAGTTAAGGGTAGGGGATCTTGAGGTGATAAAATAACCCAATTCGATGAGTAGATGTTGGCATAAAAATTGGCAATTTATGTGTGTGTGGTCAATAGCCACGAGCCTCCAATGGATGATGATCGATGTATGCGATTAGTGAGGTAAAAAAAATGGCCTTCGAGCATGTATGACTTTACAACATGATGCAATATATGTGGTCCCAAAGTGAATCTATTGGTGTGACATCACGTTCCTATGCCAAAGATAAATTATCACCGATCTCTGCAAATCACAGAGAACTGAATCTTTATATCAGGTGATTATCACATGTGGCCCGATTGCAAAGCAGACCAAATTCCTATGGTGATTTTTCACTTGCAAATCTGCAGATTCTGCCTCCAAAAATGCGCCAAAGCTACGTGAATGGATTAGTTGGTGGGTCCAAAAATAAATCCAGAGAATGAGCATGCGTTGAAAGTGATACTAAATATGACAAGGGGCTCCAAAAATAGAAAACCCAGAAAGAACACTGTCAGCAGCAGTTTTGCTGGCCGATACTAATTATCACCAAAATTGGTGCACCATCAGAGAGAGTTTGATTCGATTATGCTATGTCAGTCTAGCTAGAATGGCGTTATACAAAGATAGGGGCGTGTACTCCAAATGGGTCCCCATGCACAATCAACAGCAGTTTGTGCTGCAGGAATGAATCCAGCCCACGATCAGTTTCACCTGAGCGAGTCGTGGGGTCCTAGCTTGCAAGTGATCAGAAAGGAGTAAATGGTCGCTCTCTCTTTTTCACTGTTTGTGATAGCTTTCTATATCACATATTGCGCCTGAGCGAGTCGTGCATGTTTTCAGATCCGAGAAGCATCGTCTATCTCGTTGTAGTTTATGTGTCCGTGCGTCCTCCACTCTCTCTCTCTCTCTCTCTCTCTCTCTCTCTCTCTCTCTCTCTCTCTCTCTCTCTCTCTCTCTCTCTCTCTCTCTCTCTCTCTCTCTCTCTCTCTCTCTCTCTCTCTCTCTCTCTCTACTACAGAGATGGAATGAGGTGCCCCTCGTTCTCTGCGTGAGCACTTCTCTCCTTCAGAAGCTCGGAAGGAACAAAACTGGGGCATTGGAGTTCATGATCTGCTACTGAGGCTCACAGTCGAGTTGTGTTCTATACAAGGTGACTCCCTAGTGCCAAGGCTTCAAGATCTCCTTCAGTTGATTACTTTTGCTTGCCCTAGAGAGCAGTTGGGTGCCCGAAGGTACACCAGAATAGATATGACACTGAAGACATTCACACATGAAGATCCTTCTCTCATCGATTGCAGAAGATTGTGCAAACCCTTTCTTTGTGCAAAAACCGCCCTTAATCCCCCAAGCTACATAGTGTTGAAAATGTCTTCTGATGTGTGCTACACTTCTGACTCATCTACAGAGATCACAAGTCAGCCTTGTTAATGAATTAAAATCATCATTGTTCTTAGCATACAAGTCAAATGTAGATTGAATATCGGTCTCATCAACAGGTAGTACTTGCGGAATTGAAAATACACTTAGTTTCTCATCCCAAGCTATCAGTAGACGTTCAAAGAGTGGAGATGGAGCTTCATAATGACAATGTTGAAGTCATCGGAGAGATGATCGTACAACAAAATAAAAAGACAAAAGCTGATAGAGGGAATTAAGGATCTTTGTAATAGTGTTTATAAACACTTCAAACATCTAAGATGCATACTGCGAGGCTCAACAAAATTTTATGTTGCATGTCAAAATAATATAGAGTCTCCACACAAAGATACAATAGTGAAAGAATCACTTAATAGCGCCACAAAGAGGGTGGGAGGGAGGGGAAAATGGGGTAAAGGGTGTTCAAAATGATAAAGAACAAGGGTGGGAGGGTGGGCAAATGGGCAAAATGAGGCCCCAAAGAGTGAAGTGATGGCAAAATGCTTCTCCAAAGTGCGTGGAGAGCAACACTACCAAACTCAAGCACCACCACCACCAAAATCACCGCCAAATGCACCACCAAGACCTCCACCTAGTGCTCTGATACCATGTAGAGAGTACGCATGCGGAAGCAAAATGAAAAGTAAAGTACTCTCACAAAACAAAGAATGTGTGAGACACAAAATGAGTAGACCATGAAATGGGTAAGCTCATGTGGATTAGAAATGAGCTTGCCAAGAGCATGGAGTAGGCTCCTCAAGCTTCTAACCAAGTACAAATGAGGGGAGAGGCCCTCCTTATATAGATTTGGGAGGGGCTCTCAAAAGTACATCATATGTGGGATAAATCTCCTGAAAAGAGAATGAATACAACTGGTAGAAGCACATGGCAAGGTACCCAAATACAAAGGAAATACAATATGAAATGGAACTAGACTAGAAATGGAGTGCCTCTTGGATACAAAATGGAGATGCACTCATGCAGATACAAATGTAGATGAAGTAGGAGCAATCATGTTGTCAACAATACTTCCACTCCTTGGAAATCTAGAAGGAATGGAACTTCTTGTGGTTGGGGCATGGGTGATTCCCTCCATTATTGCATTGTTGGTTCCTTCCTTTTGGGAAGGACCTTATCAGATAATTCTTTCTAGTCTTTTTTCTCTTTTTGCATTAAGGGATCTTATGAGGGTGGCACCTTATATCCTTGAGAGATCTCTTTAAATTTTTTTTATTTTGGATCTCTCCTTCTTGACATACTAAGCAAAATTAGAGAATTGGCATCTTAGGAGGAAGTATTTGATCCTCAATTACTACATTTTCAACATTTTGTTCATGACCTCTTATAACAAGCCTTTCTATTCTTGATATTTCTTAATTAGCTTGTAGTTGTATTTCATGGATTGATGACTATCTTGGGATATTCGGATAATTGAAATATTTGGTCATTTCTGAAAACATTGGATCTGGCATATGTATGTTAGGAATAAGTGTGGGTACCTTCTTTAATAACTTTGAGACACTTCAATCATTCTTCTATGCATATCCAAACTTTATTTCTCAAGGTCTTCTCTTGGATAACATTTCTTGGGATCCTAGGCTGATAAGCTATGAGCATCATTTGCAAGTCCTCAAGCATTTTGGTTACTAATATCAATCCTACAATGTGTCTCTCTTGATGGAGATTTGCCTTCTCCGACTTGCTACATCTCGCTCTTAGCTCAAGCTCCTTGTCATGTGGTTGAGCATTTGATTGACAGAGAGAATTTTCCATTTTTGAAAGCTTTTTTTAAAGATGTTTGACTAGATTTTTGTGTCCAACATTCCATGAGTTCTTCTTCTTATCACAATCATTGGCAATGTTCTCTATTGGTTTCTAAAGTGAATTTTCTTTCTCTTTGGTCTTACTTTTTCTCCTCTTAGGGGTCTTGTGTGGGCCTAGACTATAAGAAAATCAACTTTTTGGATTTTCACTTGTAGTTGACTTTGCTTTCTTCTCTTGTTAGGTTCTAGCCCAAGATCTTGTAAGCACTTGAACTTGCTTCATGTTATCATTGTCACTACCTAATGGTATGTGTGAAGCTACATTCAAAGTTGTTATTCACTATCTTGGGATTCTTGGGATAGTATTTTAGCATATGATCAATGTTGCACCCTCCATAAAAACAAAAACTACACTTTTGTTAAGGGGCTTGTGCCTAGGCAATAGGGAACTCATATATAAAATCCTCATCATTGCACTTGAAGCAAAGGCCTCTTTGCACATGCATTCTCTATGGTGGCCCTATTCTTGTATTGTCTTGATTCTTGGGGTTCATGTACCAAACACTTCAGTGTTTAGGTTCATTCTCACTATAATACTATTGATCTTGATCAAGCTTGTGCTTGGTAATCTTGCATTGAGGAATATTTGGAAGTCTCTTCCACATAGGCATCATAACCATAGTCATAACCCAAATCAAAGCTCCTAATATTTGATAGAGGAGTCATTAACACTAAATCTCTCCCTAAATTTTCTTCCACTATATAATTCAATGGCACAAGCTGATTGGGGTGTGGTGGTTGTTGACCAAAGATACTTTGTTTTTCCAATTCCTTGTATTGATCCTACCTTGTACTAGGAGACAATTGTGACTTCCTAAAGAAAAAGTTTGATCTCATCCTTAAAAATATCTTTGAAGATAAGATTGATACTAAGGTCGTCTTTGATAATTGTAAGGTCTTTGTCCACTAGTTTGTTGTTGTGCACTAGTTGTCCATTGTAAAAACACTCCCCGATCAAGTGATTGGTAATTCTTTTCTCACTCTCATAGTATTGTAATTTTCCTCTATTTTAGGGTGGTTCATTTTTATAACCTTGATTTTGTCAAGGATAGAAATTTAATGAGTGATCACCATCATAGTGAAGATAATTTTCTAACTAATGGTGGGGATTCTTGTCATTTCTTCTTAGATGATAATGAGATATTTACAAGATTATAGAAAAATCATCAACGGATGAGTGCAATTCGATGCTGATAGTGTTTCCTCCTATAATGAGATTCTTCTGATAATTTTGAGTCCTTTTCAAGTTTGTCCTCCATTCATCCTTTGATGCACTCATCCACTATACATGGTTGTCAGATATAAACCAATCTTTGCATTTCATTGCTTTTATGTACATCCATGAATAGTGGAACCATCTTCTCCTCAAAGGGTAACTCATGAGGTGCACATCTAGAAATATATTGTTAATTGTCACACAACTAATCACACTAACTCCAAAGAAAATTGCTTGAAGTTTTAGATTAGAGACAAGATGTTGTGATGGCTCCTCTTTTTGAGGGTTCACCTATATATTCTTTGATTAATCGATCAAAAGTCCCAAAATATTTTGTGCAAAGGGTTCAGAACCACTTCAAAGCAAAGTCCTTCAATCTGATCTCAAAGACTTTTTACTAGGTAAAAAAAGTCCTCTATCGACTTTTTGAAAAGAATCTTCTTGACTGATGTGACATGATGATGGAGATCCCCATGACCTCATAGGACTCGCTCATACAATTCTCTACTTGATGAGGTCAAAGACTCCATGCCAAGTCAGATTGTCTTATGGCTATTGACGGTTCAAGAGAATGGTGCCTATGCATTTGGACTATGGAAGCTCCTTGAGGAGTGGCATTTTTTGTATCTCTCTGTATGTGAGTAAAGCAAGAATATCCAATTCTTATCTACATATCTCTAGGTCTTTGCAATGGCAACCTAGAAGTGAATGTACATGCCCTAGGCTGAAAATTGATAAATACAACTTGACCCTCATAAAGATATTTTCCTTGAAATTCATCCGATAACGATCAAAATTGTCTCTTAATGTTTTCTTCATAGATAGATACAAGAGGGACTTTAGAAGATATCAATTCTCGAACCTAGATGAATGAGTAATCAATTCCTCTCGAAGGTGAAAGGTCAAGAAAGATTCCTTGGTATCCACAAAGTGAAATGCCTTGGTTGCTTTCCCATCATGTATGAATTTTTGTGAAGAATAAGGTTCTTAAGACATCTTTTAATTTTTTTGTTCCTTTTTTTTTAAATAAAGGAAGTTCGGCCTTAGCCTACTCTCCCGGACTTGAATTAAATAAAGGAAAAATACAAAAGAAGGGGACTAGTGCCCACGGGATCCCCGAAATCCACAGAGCGGGGGAAGCTTTTACAGAGTGTAGATGGCTTTACAAGAAAAGGGTTAATCGCCCACTCATCACCCCCATGCGGGGCCCACATGGGAAAAGTGTGTTCTTGATCAAAAGGAATACTTGCTGATTCCTAAAAAAAGGGGGGGTTCCTTACAATTTAGCGATCCTTTTGCCAAGGAGGAACAATGATAACTAAGTCAAGCATCCTGGAATGTCGCGGAGCGACCGCCCACATCTCCCAGCAGAGTTGGCATCCAACTGATATATTTCTGATCACTAATTTTCATTCCGATGATCTGCCATAGCATTCGTGGTAGGCCTTGCAAGGCTTACATGGAGTTATAGAGGAGGTTGATAAACCTCGCATCCCCATCATGTGGAGCCCACTTGGTTTTAGCTTATTGTTGACATATTGAAGCTCAATGTGATGTCTGAATGGGGGGGTTTTCTTACAGTTAGCAATTCTTCTACCGAGAAGGAAAAGGGGCTTCTCGATCGACCACTCCTTGGGGGTATTGCCAAAGTTTTGAGCACATCTTTCTCGCCAAATCTTCCAAAGGATCTCTCCCCTAATCGCATTCCATAATGCCACAGAGCAACCAATCGCTTCACCAATGAGGGCTTGCTTCCAATTGATTTGTTCTTGGAGTCCCAAAGAATGACCAAGGACCCTCCATAACCGAAGGGATTTAGGGCAAGCAAAGAAAAGGTGACCAATATCCTCTTTGCTACGGCAACATCGCTTGCACCAAGGCAGAAACCCACAGATCTTGTTAGCTTTTACATTGGTCCATATTCCACGGTGTAGGATTTGCCATAGGAGAACTGACTTTTTGTTTTCAATGAGAGGGTGCCAGATAGACATAAATTTCATATCCCATCGAAGTCGAGTCCAGTTGAGGTGCCATTTCTTGTTGAGACTGATGTGAATGTCATTGTAAGCTTCGACATATGGAAGCTTGGAGAGGCGATTACCATTATACAATTTAAGGCCCATTGGGTTCGGAGAGTCCTGTCCCATAAGTAGTCGGATTTTTTATCGGTCCCAAGCATGGCGTCTGCTCAGTAAAACATTCCATTCCTCATATGTGACCGTAGTAGTAGGGTCAAGGTCCTCGAACTCCACCCATCGGTTCGTGTCCTGTTTCCAGAGGTGCTTCCATTGTTTGAATCCCTTATTCTAGAGTCTCTTGGCACTCAAGACATTCCAAGGCTCCACGTTTCTCATGCCTTGGATCGGGAACCAAATAGATTCATTTTGTCTTATACCAGCAGCCCACTTCCAATCTTCACTGATTCTGATATGAGGTTTGAATGTGTTCCAGCTCAACCACAAGGATCTAACTAGGACCGATCCTTTGGGTGAGACCGGAATCGGAGAGAATAGGAGGGTGAGGATGTCGAGGTTTCTCCATCCAAGGAAGCCAAGCAGTGTAATCGCGTTTGTGTTTCTAAAAATTAACGTGGCCCAAGAGGAATCTCTGTTGCACCACGCCTTAATCATCCACTTGGCCGCAAGTTTATTGGCCATGCTTTCAATGTTCATAATACCCAAACCACCATTGTCCTTTCGGCTACTGCATATGGACCATTTGATTTTTGGAACTCCCCTCTTGTTATGGTCCTCGGTCCAGAGAAAGTTCCTACAAGTACTTTCTAATTTGGCTAATTCTTGATTCTTCGGTCTCCAGCAAGAAAAAAAGTATATGATTGAGGATATGAGGAACGTGTTGATCACTATGGCCCGGTCAGCAAGATTGACTTGCAAACCCCTCCAGTAGTTAAGTTTATTATTAAGTCTAGCGAGGACCCAAGCCCACCTTTGTTCAAGAGTAACACCAAATCCCAAGGGGATACCAAGAATGCGAATGATCTGACCCGATTGGATGCTTTGGCATCCTTGCACAGTGAGGAGATTGGGTTGATTCCCTTTGATAGCCCTAAATGCAGTCTTGGTATGGTTAATTCTGGTCCAGAGGCCTCACAAAACGTGCTGAGGCACCACCAAAAGGTTTCCAAGCTGATATCATCATTGTGTACAAAGGCATTTGTGTCATCTGCAAAAAGCCTCATGGTCATTTGCCCAGAGTTATGTGGCAAAGTGATGCCTCTTATGTGACCAAGCTTCGTCTGTTGCTCCACAAGTCGGCTGAGTCCTTCAATGGCGATGGCAAAGAGCAGTGGGGCCAATGGGCTTGATTCTCTTGATTCTTAGCTTTGATCTTCAAGAACTTCCACTCCAAACTCATTAAGTTCGCTAGGATCTCCATTGAAGGTACAGATGCTCTTCTATTCATATAGGCGTCACCCTCTATTTTCATAGTGAGAATCTCTACAAGTAGAAGCTTGATATCTCTCTTCATTTTCACCACAATTGAACCCCATGGATCCATGAATATATGAGATCCATGCTCATTTTCTCTCTCATAGCTTATAGGAATATCATATTCCCCTTCAATCTTAGAGAAGAACATTGTCTTCTTGTGTAGATTATGCATATGCATATCTATAGATATCAGCATGATTTTTGAAATTTCTTTCAGACTCACTAAGCTTGTTGAATATGTTTCTAAGTCTCTAGTTTGACAATCTTATGCTTGCCCTTGTAGACACACTTCTCTCAGTCACTCTTGTGTGTGGTGTCACATTGTGCCCAAAAGCACCTTGTGATTTTTGTTTTGTTAAAATGTTTCTCTATGTCAAAACCATAAGTGCCATAGTGCATGTTCTTGTGCTTCAATCCATGGATGATCACAAAAAATGTATGCAAAAGTGCTCGATAGTTTGTTTTTTCAATTCCTTGTATTGATCCTACCTTGGACTATGAGAAAATTGTGACTTCCTAGAGAAATAAGTTTGATCTCATCCTTAAAAATATCTTTGAAGATAAGATTGATACTAAGGTTGGCTTTGATAATTGTAAGGTCTTTGTCCACTAGTTTGTTGTTGTGCACTAGTTGTCCATTTTAAAAACACTCCATGATCAAGTGATTGGTAATTCTTTTCTCACTCTCATAGTATTGTAATTTTCCTCTATTTTGGGGTGTTCATTTTTATAACCTTGATTTTTTCAAGGATAGAAATTTAATGAGTGATCACCACCATATTCAAGAAAATTTCTAACTAACTGTGGGGATTCTTGTTGATTCTTCTTAGATGATAATGAGACATTTACAAGATTATAGAAAAATTATCAACGGATGAGTTTGCAATTTGACACTGATAGTGTTTCCTCCTATAATGAGATTCTTCTTATAATTTTAAGTCCTTTTCAAGTTTGTCTTCCAAGTCATCCTTTGATGCACTCGTCCATCCACTGTAGATGGTTTTCATATATAAATTAATATTTGCATTTCAATGCTTTTATGTCCATCCATGAATAGTGGCACCATCTTCTCATCAAAGGGTAACTCATGAGGTGGACATCTAGAAATATATTGTTAATTTTCACACAACTAATCACACTAACTCCAAAGAAAATTGCTTGAAGTTCTAGATTAGAGATGAGATGCTGTAATGGATCCTCTTTTTAGGGTCCGCCTATATATTCTTTGATTACTCGATCAAAAGTCCCAAAATATTTTGTGCGAAGGGTTCAAAACCGCTTCAAAGCAAAGCCCTTCAATGTGAGCCCAAAGACTTTTTACTAGGTAAAAAAAGGTCCTCTATCTACTTTTTGAAAAGAATTTTCTTAAATCATGTGACATGATGATGGAGATCCACATGACCTCAAAGGAATCCCTCATACATTTGTCTACTTGATGAAGTCAAAGCCTCCATGCCAATTTAGATTGTCTTATGGCAATCGATGGTTCAAGAGAATAGTGCCTATGCATTTGGACTATGGAAGCTCCTTGAGGAGTGTCATTTGTTGTATCTCTTTGTATGTGAGTAAAGAAAGAATCTCCAATTTGTATCTACATATCTCTAGGTCTTTGCAATGGCAACCTAGAAGTGACTGTAGATGCCCTAGAATGAACATTGATAAATACAATTTGACCCTCATGAAGATATCTTCCTTGAAATTCATCTGATAATGCTGAAAATTGTCTACTAATGTTGTGTTCATAGATAGATACAAGAGCGACTTTAGAAAATCTCAATTCTCGAACCTAGATGAATGAGTAATCAATTCCTCTCGATGGTGAAAGGTCAAGAAAAATTCCTTGGTATCCACAAAGTGGTATGCCTTGGTTGCTTTCCCATCATGTATGAATTTTTGTGAAGAATAATGTTCTTAAGACATATTTTAATTGTTTTGTTCCTTCTCTTGAATCTTAACTTTGAGCTTCAAGAACTTCCACTCCAAACTCATTAAGTTTGCTAGGATGTCCATTGAAGATATAGACCCTCTTCTATTCATATGGGCATCACCCTCTATTTTCATAGTGAGAATGTCTACAAGAAAAAGCTTGATATCTCTCTTCATTTTCACCAGAATTTAACCCCATGGATCCATGAATATATGAGCTAAATGCTCATTTGCTCTCTCATAGCTTACAAGGATATCGTATTCCTCTTCAATCTTAGAGAGGAACATTGCCTTCTTGTGTAGATCATGCATATGCATATCTATAGATATCAACATGATTTAATAGATTATTTTTAGACTCACTAAGCTTTTTGAATAGGTTTTTAAGTCTCTAGTTTGATGATCTTATGTTTGCCCTTGTACACATACTTCTCTCAGTCACTCGTGTGTGGTGTCACATTGTGCCCAAAAGTGACTTGTGATTTTTGTTTTGTTATACTGTTTCACTATGTCAAAACTATAAGTGTCATAGTGCATGTTCTTGTGCTTGAATCCATGGATAATCAGAGAAAATGTATGCAAAAGCGCTCAACAGCATCTTCTCATACAAGCATGCACAAACAATCCTTTCCTTTATGTAGGTCTTGAATTCATGAGATTGGAGTATGGAGATGTAGCCCATGTTGCCTCCTTAAGAAAATCCATAGGTGTTAGAATTCCACATTGAATTCCCTAGATATGATAGAATTTTATTATCAATGAATCAATAACAACATTATCTCCACACCTAGATTATAATACATGCACATTTGAAAATTTTGGAAAGACTTCTACTCATAAAAATATTTATTCACAATTCCTCTTACACTCTTTGAGTATTGTGCTCAGTCAAAGGTCAAGGCTTAGATCAAGGAAAAGAAATTTTTGAGACACACACACATACACTTCTTCAATTGAGACTCCACTTAGACTCCCTGGGTCAATGATGTATCTCTAATGGTGGTCAATCCTTATCCAAGTGTGATAGAATGAATGGAGTGAGAACCTGAATGATGTTTCTTGCAAACCCTTTGTATTTGAGGTGGAACTCTAAATTTCACAAGTGTTGGAGTAGCCTTCCTTATTCTTCTCCTTAGTTAGGGGTGTATAGGAAAATTAAGTGATAATCTTGATGTACCCATAAAACTTCCTCTTGAAGATAAATTTTTAGGACTTACTCCAAAGTTCAAGACCTCAATTCCTATATTAGATGGCTCCCTAGAGGTGCAATGTGTCAAGATTGGTGAGATCTTGCGCCAAGTACAATGATAAGGTATTTCCTCTCTTGAAAGTGAGATCTTGTTCTAGATACAATGATAACGTATTTCCTCTCTTGAAAATTCCAAAAGCCTAAAATTTAAGAGGAAGATTCTAATTTTATTTGCATGATGCACTGAGATCCAAGTCTGATTGTAGCACCATCTTGTGCACTTAGAGCTAAAGAAATTCTCTCAATGTGTACTCCCTTCCTAGTGCAACACTTGATCAGTTTTGGCCCTCCAAAGTATACCTTGGCACACTATTCCTTAAGTGCTTATGTTCCCACTTCATTTTCTTTCTTGCGTTAATGTGTGTTTCAAGTTTATCCACAATGTCCCAAAGGTATCTAAATTTGTTTTCACACTCAAACCTTAAGCAACTATCCCCAATTACACCAATATGCTAATTTCCTTGTTTGACAAGGAATAATTTTTCTCTAGCAATGAGTTTTGGAGTTTCTCTCAAGATTTTTTCCTTGCCTATGGTCTATGGATCATTGTTGCACATGCAAACATCCTAGTTGGAAACCACAAGTGTAATCAAGTGTACGGTTGAACAAAACATTCTTAAATTGTCAAACTGGAAATAGACCCAACCAAGAACATAGAAGCATGTTCATATGTGATGGTTAACACATGCAATGGAAAAATAAGTAACTAATGTAAGTAAAAAATACACATCCACTAACTCACTTAATTTTTCATTTCAACCACACATCGTAGCATAAACAAAAATGGACATATCTCCTAGCTTTGATATCAAACTTATAATAAGTATTCTTACTTACTTTCTTTGTGCTCCTCTTCTTGTTTAGGAGCCTAATCATGAGATGGATTTTTTTTCCTGACGCAAACACACGTGCCGAACTAATTTGTTTCCAACATCAATTATCTTTTCACATATGTCCATGTCTTATGCAAAAGAACAATAGATGCACATATTAGATAATCTGCAATATCAAAACACAAATAAATATTGGTGATCATAAACATTTGATGGACACACTCCTACAAACTTATTTATAAGTAATGTTTTTTTAGGATAAATAACAAAGAAAAGTATATCATGGTTGTAATATTGCAATGAAATACTCATGCAACAATCTCAAGGAAAGAACCATGAAAAATCTAGTAGAAAAGCAGAGACTCTCTTCATTTGTTTGGGGGGAGGGATATTTCAACACAAATTACAAATTCATCCCTTCCAAGAGAGCATATTCAATGGTGGTTAGGCTACAAGAACCAATTTTTTGAGAGTAAATGGACAAGACCTTAAATCAAATTGATTTCATGTTCTTCATATTGACCAATATTTGCCTCCTCCAAAGATGCCACGTATTGAGTACATGCATGTGATTGTGCATGATGTGGTATATATGAATGTGTACGTACATTTTTGTATGTAAATGTGTGTGTGTGTGTGGTGAAAATGTATTGTGTGTATGTGTTTATTGTATGCATATTATATGTGTGTAGATGTGTATGTGTATGTTCATATATATGTGTGTATATGCTTGTTACATTATGTGTGTGAACCCATGTTCAATATATATCTATATATAATTAATATATATAGTGCAATGTGGATAAGCTAAAATGGGTGAACACGTGAATTTATTGAAGGGAAAAAGATACATGGTGAAGGAGGTAGCACAACTAGACAACCATGGAAGGATCAAGATTGATGGTCCAAAAGGGTAACCTTCCAATCAAAAATGCAATTATGGTTATCATTGTATCTTGTATGAGCAATGAGAAAGCTTCAAACTTCTCCCTAGGTAGAGCCTTTGTGAAAATGTCTACAATGTTCTCCTATGTGGACACATATGCCAAACTAATCTCCCCAACAAAGAATCTATCCCTCCCATAATGATAGTGCACCTCAATGTGCTTAGTGTGAGCATGGAACACAAGGTTCCTTGCAACTCCCAATGCGCTCTGACTATCAGTGACAATGGTGGTGGCAAAAGACTGACCAACACCCAAATCAGTCATAAGGCATCTGAGCCACACACACACTCAATAGTCGCTGTGAAAGCTGCCCTATACTTAGCCCCACAACTAGAAGTGGCCAGAGTAGGTTGCTTCTTGCTCAACCAAGATATGCATGAGCTACCAAGCATGAAGCAAAAACCACTAGTGGACATAGGAGTGGCATAGCAACCATCCCACTCAAATTCAGAAAAAGCATCTAAATCTGGCGATAGTGATCCCCCCTTGGGATAAAACAATCCAAGTAGCCGAGTACCACTCAAGTAGCGAAAGATGTGCTTAACTACCTGCCAATGCTTCACACTTAGGCAATGCATAAACTTGCTCATCTGTGAGACAGCAAACTGAATATCTGGCCGAGTAATGCATAAGTAAATCAAGCATCCAACAGCTTGCTAATAGAGAATAGCATCAAATGCATCTCCAACATCATGAAGACTCAATCGTAAACCTATCTCCATATGAGTGGCAATAGGTTTGCAGTCTTCACGGCCAAAATGCTACAATAATGTGTCAATATATTTTGTTTGACATAAAGCTATTCCGCCATCAAATTGCATAACCTGAATGCCCAAATAATGATGCAAATGCCCCAAATCTGACATCTCAAATGAGACATGCAAATCAGCCTTAAAATCAGAAATATGCTTCTCATGAGGACCAGTGAGTAGCACGTCATCAACATAGACAACAATGATCAAAAGCACATCATTTGCACGCTTAACATATAAGGTGCTCTTAGTTGGACTATTCTCAAAACCATGTGCAATCATGTAGGCATGTATCTTTTCATACCAAGCACGTGGTGCTTGCTTCAAACTATATAATGCCTTTTTCAACCTGCACACTTTGTTTTCGTGCCCTTTCTTCACAAAACCAAGGAACTAAAAAACATACAATTCTTCATGCAAGTCACCATTTAGAAATGCAATTTTAATGTCCAACTGATGTACATTCCAACTATAATGAGCTACTAGTGCATAGATGCTATGAACAGTAGTCATTTGGCATGTAGGAGCAAAGGTCTCATGAGAATCAATGTCTCTTTATTGAGCATAACCCTTTGCAAGAAGCCTAGCCTTATACTTGTCGCTTATTCCATCAAGCTTATGCTTTAGCTTGTATACCCACTTAGTGCCAATGGCCTTCTTGCTAGGAGGCAAGTCACATAAAGACCATGTACCATTTTTCATGATAGCATCATATTTAGATTGCATAGCAGCCATCCAATTTTTTGAATTTTGTGCTTCATCAAATGAAACAGGCTCATTCTCATCACGAAGACTAGAGGCAGCCATAGCATAGAAATCTGATGCAAAAGAAGCACTATGAGAGGCTAAATGAGTATGATATGATAGACATGCCTCTAATTTTCTATCTTGCAAAGTCTACACTAGCCATTTAGGCATATTTTTTGCCTCCTCTACATCAATTCTCTCATCAATAAGTGCATCATGTAAATCTGCATCAGAAATGGAATGATCTACATCATCATGTGGAACCTGTAAAGGCTGAGAAATTGCCTCATTTGGACCAGCACTAGATTGTCCACCTGTAAAAAGAAGAAGCAAAGTATCATACATATATTTGGAGCTAACTAATGTCTCCTTAGTACATGAAAGTAATGGTTGAATAGCATCTTCCACAAAAACAACATCATGGCTAACCAGAATGTGTTCAGTATGTGGATGATACAGACGATAATCTTTGGTTTCAGAACTATACCCAATAAAAATACATTTCATTGCTTTATCATCCAATTCCTACATTGGTGTTTAGGTAATAATGCATACGCTAGATAACCAAAAACATGTATGGAGTGATAGATTGCAATGCTTTAGTGGGACACTTGTTAAGTACATATTTGTTGCACACAGTCCATTTTGAACTTGAGAAGTAGATCCGGAATGTACCTCTTCTAAGTCAAATACATTCCTTCATCTTTGTATATGACCTACATACCTAGGAAGAACGTGAGCTCACATAAATCACTGATTTTGAACTCCTCTGGTATGTGTCTCTTGATCCTTTGAATGCCATTCATATCATCATCTATCACAATTATGTCATCTACATATATACATAGATAGATAACCTCATTGTGATCCCTTTTGATGAATAGAAAAGGATCTGATTTGCTAGGTATGAACCCTTTTATCTTGAAGGTATGTAACCCACCAAAAGAATCAATCCCCAGGGACCCAACACAATATAAGTTCCCATAATGAAGCTGATCTGGATATTCGCCTCCCAAGGAAAGTTTTGAGCACATGACACTTGTATACATATCCTCAGCTTGACTCTCACATGCTGATTTGGGTTCCAACACTAGCACAAAGTAAGACGAGAACAAATTTGAGAATACGAGGCGGAATGATGGTCCACACTGCTAAAGTTATTCTGAATGCTATATCTAATCATGTTGGATATAGGTTGATATAGAATATGCAAATTCAACAAAGCAAGACTTCACCTTCCTTCAGATAGAAGTCGGCAATGTTTATAGTTGACTAGCATGGAATTATCTTCTGTAATTGCTCTTGGATATAGAATCAAGTATAAGGTTTATTAAGATGGTGCAAAAAACTCTTAAGTAGCACAAGTGCTTTGTCAATAAATGTGACTGGGATCATTTCTAAGCCATTTGAATGGAAAATGTCAATTACACAAGGTTGCCCTCTTTTAATCAATCCTTTTTGTTATCATGGTTGATATACTTGGATAACCAATGGAAAACAAAGTTCATGTCCGATGAAGGGAGAAGCTCTACCAAGCTCTATTTGTTACTAGGAATCATGTAAGCGTTTTAGTCATGCTTAAAAGACTTCTATATTACCTTAACGCCCAAGGTTAACCACAAGAAGCATTAAAACTATGGAGAAATCAGCTTCCGATTGGATAATTGAACAAGGATGCAAAGCTTTTGAAGATGGGGAAGAATTTCAGAATTCTAGGAATTTTATATGGACTTGAAGCATCTATAGAACAAAGATAATGATGGGATTTGCATGAAATGCTAAGTAAGCTAAACGTGTGGAGGGATGCTATCCAAATTATGAGAATCTGAGCCTCTATTTTCTTTCATGCTAAAAACATTCAAGTAAATGTGATATGTGCCCTTGTTGTGCAGAGGGCGTGCATGCATGCAGGCACACACACATACACACGTGTGTGTGTGTGTGTGTGTGTGTGTGCGCGTGTGTGTGTGTGTGTGTGAGAGAGAGTGTGTGTGTGTGTGTGAGTGTGTGTGCATACATACATACATACATACATACATACATACATACATACATACATACATATATATATATATGTATGTATATGTACATATATATATATATATATATATATACATGTACATGTACATGTACATGTACATGTACATGTACATATACATGTACATACATATATATATATATATATATATATATATATATATATATATATATATATATACACACACACACACATATATGGATAGCCACCAGCACCGAATGCTCATATCATGCCTCTACATGCTGCATTAATGTCTGAAACCTTTTCAGATAATAGTACAGAAAACATCATGCACAACCTAAAAAAAGATTTTCCATTCAAGAACATAAGATATCCTCATTTGAGATGAGAAGAATGTTTCCAAAAGTTACAGCTCAATGGATGAGGCATTTGTTTTGCCTAGGGAGGGGTAAAGGTTTAATTTCCAAAAATGTCTACTGCTTGGTTTGGACAGTCCATGCCCTTGCTCATGTGTGGGAGTTCCTATGGTGGGCTTTCAGGCCAGACTTTCAGTGCTGCAGTTAGGCATTGTCATGGTGGACTTTTGAGCCAGTTCTCCATATCTCTTGTTGGCCAAGGGCCATTCCTTCAGAGGTGAACATTCCCCCCAGCAGTGCGCTACTTGATTAAACCCTAATTTGTGGAATGCAAGGGTGCCACAAGTGCTATGTAGAATGCGATGGGTGCTATGCCCTTCAGTTATACATTTGATTCAATTCCGGTTTCAGGAAGACAGACTGTAAAGTCAAACTTCCTTTTTTTCTTTTTTAATGAGAAGTATGTGTCATGAGAACTAAGTATAAAGAAAGCAAAATCATCTAAACAGAACTAAGTATGTGTCATGACCACAAGTGCATTCACATCATCTAAACAGAACTAAGTATAAAGAAAGCATAATCAAATAAAGATGCACATCGTTAAGGACTTGTTTCTAAAAGAAAAGAATGGGTGAAATGGTCTGGAATTGATTGTCTAATATCTTATTTCAGAACCAACAATATCAGGAACAGCTTCACATCTGTGAAGAACCAGCCTGCAAGACCACTTCAGCTGAAACACATCCACCAATTCGGCCTTATTACTCCCAGGTTAGCCTTTGAATGCAAAACAGTTCTAGTATGTAGCATACAAATGATATGCAATACACCTCAGTAGAATTCATAGTTGCAGCTATATCTTAGGCAATAATCTCTTTCATGAAGGAAAAGGAAATCTTTTAAGTACACATGAACATGATGTAAGGCTTTTACAATGTGAAGGACAATCGTGTAAAGATGGCACATTTATGTAAACACATTCATAAACAGAACGCATTTATTGTAATGACATGTAAGTATTTCACTTGGAAACCTATTGGATCTCCAAATTTTCAGACTCTGGGACTCGCACAAAAATCAGTGACATTATGCCTACAGAAATTCATACTTTCATTATCTTAATACATACCAAAGATGAAGATATTATATGTCAAGTTAAGGAAAAAAACAATAGGAACTCGAACTTATGAGCAAAGCAAATTTCTCAGCCACAATACTAATCAGAGTGGTGTTGCTTCAACTGCTCAACTTGCAGGTTAAGCTTCTCTACTTGTACCAGCATGTTTGTTGCAGAATACAGAAGCCAATAGAGGAGCGGTGCAGCAAGGACAAGAACAAAATTACGCTGGCTTTTCATTATTGACTTACTATGTTTTGTGTGCTCTGCTGCTGAACATACAGCTCCTTCACATTTTGGCATATTCTCGTATTTCCAGTAGATATCTAAAAGCAGGAACAGGCAAAATGGGATTGTTGTCAACAGTGGCTGCAAACAACTCCTAGCAGCCGCAATGATCCCTTTGCGAAGGCGTTTCAATCCAGGCATTGTAACCAGTAAAAGAGCAATGGCTTCTGCTCCAACAATGTAAGTCAGAATAACCCATTCCAATGCCATTATCGCCTGTACAATTGAAGTTAGAAAATTATTATTATGATATGTGAAATCTGACAAACATTCCAGAATAATCATCATAGTAAGCTGAATATAACCAACATTCTGAATTATTATACATGCAAATTTCAACAAATGTGAGAGCTTAAAGGCCTGTTTCCGCTCCTCTTTCTTCTTTTCTGAGGTTCATGCCAAGGTAATCCACAAGACAATGCCCTGTTAGTAAGGATTATGAATTCCAGTATAAGATCTCAGCAACCTTACCTATCCTTCACAAAAATTATTTTTGGAAAGAAAAAAGTGAATTCTACCATTGAATCATGCATGTAACAGACATGAAATTGCATAATCACAATGAATTTTTCAAACAAAAATGAAGTCACTAGAAAAAAGCTAATGATTATACACCAGATGAGCTATGACTTGACCAAGTGATTCTATCTAGTGCAGCCAGCAGGATCCTTCCAGCCATCAAACTACTGGAAGTTAAAAAGTAAAAGCATAGATTCCTTCTCCATTGACTTAAGAAGATAGAGCAGCAGAAGCATAACATCTACGTTAAGTTCCACATGGGATAATCATAAAATTCCTGTAAAGTTATTCAAATGTAGAATAAGGCTATCACTGACCAGTGACTATAGATACTGATGCTCTATTTCTTCTAAAAAGAATCCCAAAAATAATCACCATAGCTCTTCTCCTCTGCTGAATCACCGTGACTATCTCCAAATTAACTTGATGGATATTTTTGTAGGGATAAAGGCATAAATGCTTCCAATGATAGTAATGGACCATCTTAAATGAGCAAAACTTGTTAGTGATGGATTAGTTTGAAAGATGATTGCACATGCATCAATGATGATGCAAAGTCATGCAATTATGTATGTATAATGTATTATGGACATTGCCAATGGGAATTCCGAATAGTGATATGAGACATGATGCATTGTCAGATGATGATACATCATATATGTTCAATGATTGGGCTTATTTAAACCATCATTTATTTAGCCCATGTTATTTCTACTCTTTTTCTTTGACTTTTTTGTAAAAAAAATTAGTGGTGTCAGATATCGTCAGAAACATTTTCCCTTACCCGTGGGCCGTTAGACATCAACTAAACATCAAAAGTCAGAAGTCAAGAACCCGTCAAAAACAAGCATGTGGACACCAACATCCTGTCGCATACTATTCAAGGAAATTCTCTCCTCCAAAGATAAATTATGAAATCCATGATAAATAACTTCTTGCGATAGTGGATGCGTTTGAAATATGTTGTCACTAATAACTATCTAGAAGGAGAAGTCCATAAAGTTACTTTGTACACAAATCATAAGAATTTAGAGTACTTCATGACCACCCGCATCCTCAACAGAAGACAATCTCGATGGAGAAACTTTCTATCCGAATTCGATTGTGTCATCATATCATCCAAGATGCCAGCAATGTCAGTCGCATGCCTTGTCAAGAAGAGCTTACCTTGCACCAAAGAAAGGCAAAGAAGCTTTGATCAACAAGAAAGTGTATTACTCAATCGCGATCATCTCCAATTAGCAACCATCTCTTCAAGCCACCAAGAAGATTCAATCTTGATCCATCTAGTTCGTGAGTCCCTACTATATGATGAATTATTTTGTAATGTCAAGCAAAAATTCAAGAAGGGAAAGTCCATGAAAATAATGAGTTCCAAGAAAATTACGGACTCTTATATTACAAGAACTTATTGCATGTCCCTCCAAGAAAACCTAGAATCCAAGTACTCCAACAACACCATGATAGCTTTGCAACATGTCATTTTGGAGTAAATAAGACAATAGAACTTATATCAAGAGACTTTTGGTAGTGTGATGAAAAAGATAACAAGCACCCTGAGCTCGCTCGACGACTCGCACAGGCCCGTCGGTAGGGTGTCTTGCTTGAGTGTTTGTTCGCTTGCTTGAAAGCAGAAAGTCACTTGTTGAATGAAAAACTTGCTTGCATTAGAAAGAGAACGATTACAGAAAGAACGGCCTAAGCCGGCCCGCGTTGAGTGTTGCGGGTAAACGTGTTACAATGAGCCAACCCGCGTTAAGCGTCGCGGGCAAACGCGTACAACGGCCCCTCGATGGCACAACGGCGCTTTCGAGAGGTGCGTGCGGAGGGGACTAGCACGAAGGCTACCGCACGTTGAGCGCAAGGGTCACTTGGTTCGCTTGGGTCACTTGGGTCGGAGGCTCACTATGTCCCTCTATAAGTACTTGCAATTTGGGGCCGGTCGGCAAACCACACAAGCACCAACAGGGGCTAGATAGAAATAGGAGGCGGGGGGGGGGGGGGGGGGGGGGGCTCTTGCCCACGGGTTGTCACATATTCTCCCCCGCTTTGAAGAGCTTTGCGTCCTCGTAAAGCTAAGGTATTCGCGCCTGGGATGTTGAAGGATGAGTCGTTTCAAACGCCTCAATCAAGGCTTGGGCTGTCGGAGGCATGCTGTTCTTACTTACCCATGTTGCTTCTTTGAGGGGTCTTCCACGCCACTTGACCAAAAACTGAGTGCTATTGTCCTTAAATATCAACTCTGCTTGTCTTTGTTCAATTGGACCTTCCACCAAAGTGACTTGACGTCCGAAACGAGTATCAAGGCGGAAGCGTTTTAGCAAACTAACATGGAACGAGTTGTGGATATGAATTTCAGGTGGAAGATCAAGCTGATATGTAACTTGATTGAACCGGTGACTAATCCTGTACAGCCCATAGTACCTGTGATTAAACTTTGGAGTGAAATTTCTTGGCAAAATGATATTTTTGGCGTTCACGAGGACTAAGTCCCCCACTTGATAGTCTGGAGCTTCTGTTCTGTTCTGATTAGCAATCCTAACCATCCTTTCTTTGCTTTTTATGAGAGCTTCCTTTGCTTGACGAAGCTTGGACTTCCAATCTCTTAAAAAAATTCCCACATTCACGATCTGCTACCACTAGCACCTCATCTGACATGAGTGCCATGGGTGTGATTACACTTTTGCCGGTAGCCACTTCAAACGGCGACATGGATGTATTGGAATGGATGGAGCTGTTATAATGGAATTCTAAAATGTCTAAGTGTTTGGTCCAATCCTTCTGGTCTGCTTGTACATAACTCCTCAAGTAATTTTCTACTATTTGATTTTTCTACTATTTGATTTTTCTACTATTTGATTGATTCTTTCTGTTTGCCCATCTGTCTCGGGATGATATGCCGATGAAAATCTAAGTTGCGTACCCAAAATGGAGAATAATTCTCGCCATAAATCGCTCATAAATCTTGTATCCCGATCTGAGACAATAGCCAACGGAAGGCCATGATATTTGAAGACCTTCTTAAAAAACGTTTGTGCTACCACCTTTGCCGGCATGG
Organism: Ceratopteris richardii; assembly: GCA_020310875.1. NCBI lineage: Eukaryota > Viridiplantae > Streptophyta > Polypodiopsida > Polypodiales > Pteridaceae > Ceratopteris > Ceratopteris richardii. The sequence continues at coordinate 24,066,180 of CM035409.1, read as the reverse complement.
GTGGCTTCATAGGTATGAAGTGTGCTTGCTTTGAAAAATAATCTACCACTGCAAGAATTGCATTGTGTCCATCTGACGTTGGCAAATCGGTTATGAAATCCATACTTACCATGTCCCACGGTCTGTTCGGGACGGGCATGGGCTGAAGTAGGCCTGCCGGTTTGACCTTCTGTTGTCTTACTAATTGGCAAGTTGGGCACGTTTGTACATACTCAATCACATCTTCTTTCATCTTTGGCCAAAATACATGCTCCTTTGAATTTTTTCGTAACTTCTACGTTGTCCTCCATGTCCGGCCAGTTGACAATCGTGTGCTTCCCATAAAAGCATTCTCTGTAGTTCTGCATTATCTGGTATATAAATCTTGCCCTTTCTATACAACATGTTCTTCATAATTGTGTATTTCCCTTTATGGTCTAAGCCCAAGTGTACATCTTTGACGATCCTCTGTATTTCAGGATCCGTTTGTTGCAGTCTTCGAATTTGATCTTTCGTCTTACTCTCGGCCATGGAAATCGCGGCCAGAGTCGGTCTTCTACTCAGGGCATATGGCATGACGTTTTGTTTGCCTGGTTTGTGAATAATGTCTATGTCAAATTCAGCCAAGAAATCTTGCCATCTTGCTTGCTTAGGCGATAACTTCGGCTGCGTACAAAAATACTTTAGTGAGATGTTATCTGTGTAAATCTTTGTGTGTTTGTCTTGAACATAGTGACGCCACTTTCGCAAACAGTGGATCATTGCGAGCATCTCCTTCTCGTGAGTGCTCCATCTTAACTCTGTACCTGAAAACTTGTGTGACTCATAAGCCACAGGGCGTCCTTCCTGCATAAGGACCCCTCCAATTGCTAGTCCTGACGCATCTGTATGGATCTCGAACTCTTTGTCAAACTCTGGCGACTTCAACACAGGAGCTTCGCACATCACCTGTTTGAGTTGCTCAAAGGAGTCTTGTTCCTTAGGCCCCCACACAAAGCAACCCTTTCCTTTAGTTAACTCTGTGAGCGGAGCAGCCACTTTACTGAAATCTTTTATGAATTTTCTTGGAAACTGGCAGAAACCTATGAATTCTCTTACTTCTCTCACTGTTCGAGGCGGAGACCATTGACGCACGGCGGTGATTTTGTGAGGATCTATCATCACCCCTTTATCTGAGACTATGAAACCGAGAAATTCAACTGATGTCATGGCAAATTCACATTTCTCTGGTTTTGCATATAATTGCCTTTCTCTTAGACGTTGAAGTACGGCTCTCACATGATCTAAATGTTCTTCAAGAGTACGACTGTATATCAATAGATCGTCTATGTAAATGATCAGGAACTCATCTAGCATGTCCCTGAATCCATCGTTCATCTCTCTACAGAATGTGCCTGGCGCGCCTGTGAGCCCGAAAGCCATAACTAACCATTCATAACTGCCATAGCGTGTTCTGAATGCTGTCTTTTCGATGTCCTCCTCTGCTATGCGAATCTGATGATAACCGGACCTTAGATCTATTCGTGTAAAAAATTTTGCCTTGCCTAATCGGTCCATCAACTCATCCATGACTGGCACTGGATACTTTGTTTTCATTGTGATTTTATTCAAGGCCCGATAATCCACACATAACCGCATGCTTCCATCTTTCTTCTTGACGAATAGGACAAGAGCACCGTAGGGTGAACTACTGGGTCGAATGAAGCCTTGTTGTTCCAGTTCTACTAATTTCCTTTTCAACTCTTTCAGATCCGTTTCATTCATTCTATAGGGTGCTTTGGCCGGTGGAGCTTAGTCGGGCATTACTTCAATCTTATGTTGGACTTGCCTAAGTGGTTGCAGCCTACTTGGTAACTGACTTGGTAGGACATCTTCAAATTCTTTTAGTACTTCATGCACTCTTTGATCGCCGACCTTCATCCTATCATTTTCCCTTTCTTCTAAGTCAATGGTGTTACATTTTATCAGGCACAAATGGGCCTGAGCCCCTTGCTTCATTGCTTTTTCTACCTGTTTGGCCGTCAATGGCCCTTGTGTTTGTTGTCTTTTCTCTGCTCTCGTTATTGCGGCTACTGATTTCATTTTTCCTGTTGATAAATTCACTGCCTTGTTCCCTTTATTTTGACTACTGAATGGCACACTCTCTGGATGCATAAGTGCCTTTCCTTTTCTCTGCCTGTCCAACTCCTCTTTGGATGTGGGAGGAGCGACGGCCTTGTGTTTCACTTCTTGCGACTTTGATCCTGGGTTCTCTACCACTTCAGACTTGCCTTGTGGCTCTTTACTTCCCTCTGGGGTCCTTTTCGGAACTCTATGACAATCTACGACCACTATGTTGCCTTGCATGTCAAGCAGGAGTTTATCAATCCCCTTACCTAACATGCTCACCATATAACGGTCCATGAAAGATAGTCCCACTATCACATCGAACGATTCCAATGGCACTACTAGAAAGTCTAGCTTTGCCGACCACTCCCCCACTGTCATGCGGACGTTGAGGGCAATCTTTACATTATCATCCCGACCTTGAGCGAAAGTGACTGACATTTCGGAAAGTTTACTCAAGGCCAACTGCAAATTTGCTGCACATTGTGGCGACATGAAGTTATGCGTCGCACCTGAATCAACTAGTACTGCTTTTCTTTTGTTCCCAAAAGTTCCCCAAAAGTACATGTTCTGAATCATTCGTAATGTCATCGGGAAGCACCTTGGCATTGCTTCCACAGTACCTACATGAGGCGCATTGTTACTCGCTTGTACTTCTTCTTCGTTGTCATCTAACTCTGTCAGGACCACATTCGTGTTACGTCTTTGTGGCTCTTCTTCTACTTGAGCCGTTTGCACTCTCGTTTGATTGTTACTACGCGTGCATTGATGCGTCCAATGATTCCCACGGCATACTCTACAAAACGGTCGGGGATCGTTCCGCTTCCATTGGGGCGCTGGCAACGCCCTCTGCTGATTATTTCCATAATTGTTTGTATTTCTCTATACTTGAGCATTGCCCATATTCTGAGTTGTGGCAGGGCGGGCATTTGTGTTAGTGTTTCCCGCACCCTGCTGATTTCTTCGTGGTGATACGTTGTCCGTTTTGCGCATGCTTTTAGCCCTTCAGTTGCTCTCAGCATCTTGGTACCTTTCCGCCATGACAATCGCGTCCTCCCATGTGTTGGGCGATTGCTTTTCTATCTCGCGTCTTGTCCAAACGCTACACCCGTAGGAACCCATGCAGCCGATCGAGATCATGCATCTCCGTTATCTGCAACATGCGCCTTCTATACTTGCGTATGTATTCAAACAACGGGCCTTCCTGCTTGAGGCCCCTCCACTCATCCCTGAGTTTGAAGGATTCATTTTGAGGGATGAAGTACTCCTCAAATGCCGCCTTGAAGTCCTTCCATGAAGTGAATTCCTCCCTTGCTCACTCTTCCAAGAACCATGCATCGGCGTCGTCGGCCAGGAAGGATGCGGCGATTTTTACCCAGTGCCGTTTGCCCACCCTTTGTAGGTCGAGGTATTGCTCCATGTCTCGTAACCATTTGGAGACTGCGAGAGTTGCGTTTACCCCGAAACTTTTCTGATGGACATGGCTTGAACTTTCCATAGGAATCCGAGTCGCTCCCATCGTCAGAGAAGGAGACGGGCTGACGTCGTCGTGTATGTGGCCGACGGCCCTGCCGGGATGTTCGTCCAGAGGTCTCACCCTCTTGTGCCTCTGGTTGCTTCCCCGTATCCTTATTCTTATCTCCTTTCGGTTCCACCTGACTTTTGAGGAGCTCTGCTAGATCGGCAATGGTGGACTCAAGACGGCCCATGCGGTGTTCTTAAGTCTAGCGGCGCGTCCTCCTTATCTTTTTCCATCGTCCCAAAATCATAATTTCGTGTGACGGGAGGCGGGGTCTGCGGTCGTTTCCCCTTGTTCCTCCGTCTTTCTTTTCCCGTTTCTTTGTGGCCGCCACCGCGCGGCTCCACGTCGCTGAGAAAGACATCGTTACCTTCACCCTCCATCACGGTGTACTAAGTAGGACGTTGAGACGCGGTCCCCAGTACTGGTGTGACAACCGGTCCGTCCTCTTTTCCAAGGCCGCTTGGATCGAGCGAGGCTCTGATACCAACTGTGATGAAAAAGATAACAAGCACCCCGGGCTCGCTCGACGACTCGCACCGGCCCGTCGGTAGGGTGTCTTGCTTGAGTGTTTGTTCGCTTGCTTGAAAGCAGAAAGTCACTTGTTGAATGAAAAACTTGCTTGCATTAGAAAGAGAACGATTACAGAAAGAACGGCCTAAGCCGGCCCGCGTTGAGCGTCGCGGGTAAACGCGTTACAATGAGCCGGCCCGCGTTAAGCGTCGCAGGGGAACGCGTACAATGGCCCCTCGATGGCACAACGGCGCTTTCGAGAGGTGCGTGCGGAGGGGACTAGCACGAAGGCTACCCCACGTTGAGCGCAAGGGTCACTTGGTTCGCTTAGGTCACTTGGGTCGGAGGCTCACTATGTCCCCCTATAAGTACTTGCAATTTGGCGCCGGTCGGCAAACCACACAAGCACCAACAGGGGCTAGATAGAAATACAGGAGGGGGGGGCGGGGGAGGCTCTTGCCCACGGGTTGTCACAGGTAGCCTTGAATGTGGAAAGAAGTTAAAGAATATGTTCGAACTTACGATACTTGCAATATATCTAAGATATGTCTCCATAAGCCTCATGGTCTCTTGCGACCTCTACCTGTCCGAAGACATCCGTGGTCCTTATTGTCATTAGACTTCATCACAAACCTACCAAAGTCACATAAGTATGATGTCATTCTTATTGTAGTGGATAGATTCACAAAGATTGCACGCTTTATTCCAACCACCAAGGCAATCACAAGTCCAACTATTGCTAGTCTTTTTCGGATATATCATTAAGCTACATGGGTTTCCTCATGATATTGTCAATGATCAAGGCCCACAATTCATATCAAGCTTTTGGGAGAGTCTATGCAAGCTCCTTTGTGTCCAAGTTAACTTATCGACAGCCAATCCTTCACAAACCTATGGTCAAACAGAAAGAGTGAATCAAGTTCTAGAGCAATACCTTCATTGCACAACCAATTCTCAATAGAATGATTGTTTGACCTTTTATCATTTGCAAAGTTTGCCTATAACAGTAGCATCCATACACCTACCACGCAAACTCCCTTCTTTGCAAACTATGGACAACACCGAAGGATGGATGTATAACTTTCAAATCATGTAAATAACCTAACTGCTAGAGAGCTCAATACCTAATGGATATCCATCAAGAACTCAAGAAAAGGATTCATGATTGCAAGAGGAATATAAGCAATGTCCAAACCGACATCGCACTCAATATCCATCTTATCATGTGGGAGATACATCTTATCATGTGGGAGATAAGGTGTGGTTACTCGGAAGTAAAGTATAGACTCCCCACCCTTGTGCAAAGCTAGACTATCAGAGATTTTGGTTCTTTTACCATCCTAGTCGAGATCAATTCAATCACTTTCAAGCTCTAGAAATTGAATACCATGGAATATATCCAATTTTCACATATCCATGTTGGAACCATATTATCCATTGAGGGAATAGAGACTCAATCCTTCACCACCTATCGAGATTGAGGATCATGAAGAATTTGAGGTTGCATGTCTTAGATTCGAGAATCTCTCGAGGAATATTGGAATACCTTGTTCATTGGAAAGGATTGTGACATCAATGAGAGTACCTAGAACCTACAAAAAATCTTCAAAGAGCATCAATCAAGGTTCATGAATTCCATAAGAAGAATCCAATGAAACCCATGCCAGAGAACATGGCCGCTCCTCCTTGAGCTCGTCACTTGAGGAGGAGGTGATGTCATGGGCACAAAGAAAATCATCATGAACCATAGGTTTCATGTGACTTCCTATATCTCATGATTGGTTCAAATTTTGGAGAAAGTAATGCTATCATCACGTCCCAAACGTGCCAAAATCCTAAGATTGACTATCTACTTGCTTGATTCTGACATCCAAAGGTCCTTTTTGAAATTGCTAACATCATCGATGACATCATCGATGACATCATCGATGACATCATCTCCCACTTACATGATTCTGACATCTAAAGGTCTTGTTTCATATTGCTTAAATCATCGATGACATCATCAATTCATAATTGCCTTTGACAAACCGCCCTTCAACACCTACATAAGGAGTGATTGGCCACATATATCCTCAGTCTTGCAAATGCATGTCTTGGAAGCTCAAGGAGTTGCAATCTCCAAGTACTTTCCAAGTTCTAGTTCTAGCTCTTGTCCTCGTGTAATCTCGTAGTATGAGATCTTGTCCAATTATTTCTTCTATCTAGTTATCTCCCCCAAGGGAATTCTTATAATTCAAATATCATACCTACAATCCCAGATTGTGAGATCTTTTGTATCATGTCTAGTTAAGTTATTCTTACCTATCAATCCCGAGTTGTGGGACTTTTTGTAATAGTTGTATATTCTTGTATTATTTCTCCTACATGGGTGATCTTGTAATCAAAAGTATAGTTATGAAACGTT
>CM035409.1:23964656-24044656 GCA_020310875.1 Ceratopteris richardii | reverse complement strand
GAGTGGTGTTGAACAATGATCTTTCCATGAAGTGGTGGCTTATTCTTGAGGGGAGATATTTTTCATCTCATCACATGATGCATTTGAGACAAGAAAATTGGCTAATGTACTTGTTGCACAGTGGATAAGTACCATAGTGGTTGTATGACAATCAACTGTTGTTTCCATTATAGCATATGGTGAGCTGACAGAAAGAGTTGCAAGTGCAATTATTGAAGTTTATATCCTTACATCACTATTTGCTTTTGCATGGTTCATTGTCGTAACAATACTCTCATAGATATTGGCGATCTGGAGTGGATTTTTTCAATCAATGAGGCAAATGCATATGTTAGCTTCATAAACAATTATACCCATGTGAAGAATGAGTTTAGAAAGAGATCTACTTTTGCTTTCCACAAGTTTTCAAATACAACATTTGCATACAACTTCACCATTCTACACCATGTTGTGAAATGTAGTCGTGTCTTGAAAGGGCTCTTATTGAGTGATGAATTCGCGACGATGCAAGAGGTTTCTACTTTCGTAGGAAGGCAATTTAAAAGATTAGCTTATGATGAGGCATGGTTGAAGAATATTTCCTAAATTATGGCTATTTGCACCCACTTGTGCACATAGTGCGACCGAGAGATTTAAATCGTAAGATCTAAATCAAAATTAAAATCGAGGTTTTTATCCCTTCAAAGATTTCTTTTTTATGTTTTTCACTGAAAATAGATATATATACATATTTGCAAGATGAAATTATATCACATAATCTTGAAATTGTAATCGCCCCCCTCCCCTCAAAAAACAAAAAAATGAAAGGTTCTTTTTCGTCTTGTCTCTTGAAGGCTCATTATCGAGAGACTTAGGAATGTCATCTTTGGCTATCCTTGAGATTCCCTTGAGTGAATTCAACCTCATGAAAGTTGGGCAAAAGATTTAAAAATCGTAACTTTGTGTACTTAAATAGTAGGTAGAGGTTTAAATCGAGAACGATTTAAAAGGTTTTTATTCTAGACCAAAAAATTGCGATTTAAATCGACTATGCTTATGCACTTAATGAAAATTGCGGTATTGAATCACTTGAAAAATAGGTGCAAGACAGTGATAGATGTGAAGAAATATTAACAATGTGTTCACTGACGAAATGTTTACTACTACTCACTTGATGCACAACATACATGTGGATCCCAAATTCCAAGAAAAAAAGCAAGAAGTTGATCTAGAGGTGGCTAATGGGTGGAGAATCATACTCGAGAGGTTTGTCCTAGATGGTGAAGCTAGGTGACTTATTAACCATTAATTATCCAAATACAAGACTATGAAAGATGCTTCATATGCATGTACAGATGCCTAGCAGCATAGCTTACAAGTTGCATAGTGCCCAAAAATGGCACTTTTGGACCTCAACGTCAGCATGGTCGTTTCTGGGAAACGGTCCGACATGGAAACTCCATTTCTTGGCCCTTTTTTTCCAGGCATGCAGCTACATAGAAATAGGCTGAATCAGCCTTATTTGTAAAATGTTAAAAAAAATTTGCCATTTCCTACCGTTTCCAGATTTTTGGAAACTCTGAACCTCTGTTTCCGACAAGTCCGTAACGACCATTTCTGCTCTATCAGGACACTATGACATGTTGCTAACTCCCTATGGTGGGAGAATTTCAGTTTTTATGGTCCAAAGTTGCAATAATTGACCATTTGCACACTTGATCATGCATGCACCAGAAGTTGTCGTGAGCAACTATGGAATGTGTATGGACATAGCCTAGAAGAAGGTTGGCAGACATGGTGTGCAACACCCCAACAATCTTTTGTTTGTCAATGCTAAGCTAGGATGCTAGGTACGATTCAAACATGGATGCAAATCCTTTTAGAGAATGGGAGAGAATGGGAGGTAGAGAAGGACAATGTGATATGAAGAACATGAAGAAGCACAAGATAATGATTGTGTTGCAAAAATTGGGATTCCCTACTTGGATTCTCCATAGTGATCTATAGTTGTCATTTGTCTCAAGATTTTATCATTTATGATGTAGACTGTAGTATCTAGATTTTATTTTTAACAATCTAGTTCTCATCAATGAAATGATGTAGTATCTTGGTGCTACTCAAATTTTCACATGATGTTGTTGGCATTAAATTACTTCACTTTTGAAGATCTATTATTGCTATCCTATTGTGATATTTTGCTTCTTCTACTAAGACCTTAGCCTTATTTTTCTTATTTCTAGGACCATTCGTGTAGTGTTGAAGTTTTAAAGTGGTTCAACAATCCATTGTCTTATTGAGTCTAACTTCAATTCAATTTGGACAATTCTCAACTTTAGGTTCAATTTTCATTTCTTTACTAGAATCAATTAATTTGTGTCCCTACTACCTATTTGGTTGAAGTTCCAAGTTCAGTTTGGTGAATCCAATTAAGTTCAATTAAATTCAATGCATTCAATTACTTCAATTTGATTTAATTCAGACATCTTGTAAGACTAATCCAACATTTTAGGTGTTGTAAGTGTGGATGATAAGCTAGGATGGTCCTACAAACTATCCTCTATGAAGTTACATGGTGAAGAATCTTCTGGTTGCCAAAGACCTTTTAGTTCCTATACCAAGAGATCTAATTCATCTTTGTAGTCCAAGAATTAGAGGAGAGATTGGTGAATTCTTCTCTTCTACATCGAAAACTCCTACCACCCTTAGAACAAACATTTGCACTATCAAATCCAAACAAAGGAAATGATTGGATTCAACGGATCCTTATGCAAATGCTTTCATGTACTAATCTTTCTATATGTAAAGACACCCATCATATCACACACTAGAGCATGCAAGACTTCTAAAGAAGCTTAGGATAGGTTAGAGGGATTGTTTCACTCCCAAAATGTTCGTATCTTCTATTTACACATATTCACATTTTTACAACACTCGTAGACAGTCTTCTCAATTTTTGTACCTCGAAACATTCAGATTTGTAACATTATTTGCACATTGTAGCTTTCCACTAAGCATTTTATTTTTGAGTCGTCAATTAGGCTGCCCTTCAGCTAGTCTCTATTCTATTCTCTAAGTCTTCTCATCTCAATTATTTGATTCCAATGGTGTATATGTTAAGATTGTTAGTGTTGGAAAGATCTTGAATTTCCTATGGTTATATTGGACCTACCTCACTTCCAACATTTGGTATCACAGCGTAGTACACATGCATCCTTGTTCCCAAGATGAGTCACTATAGAGATAGATTCGAACAAGAAAAGCTTGATGGGATGTCCAATTATCCAATGTAGAGCTTCATAATGATGAACTTCTTAGTTTCCAAGGACTTGTGAAATATCGTAAATGGCAAGTATCATAGGCAAAGACAAGCTACAGAGAATGCTTGTTCATCGTGGTTGAAGAGGAAGAAGATAAAGAGCTCCTCTCATCATTCAAAATCAAAGATATTATCAAGTCTCTTCCTATGGAGAGAGAGAGAGAGAGAGTTCAGATGGGATTACAGAGATGCACAAGCACTCTCACTCATTGATATGGGAGTGAAGAGGCAAATCATTCCTAAATCAAGTCATGAAGAACCCCTCATCTATCTTGGTTGGAGTTGGCAAATCCTATCAAAGAAGAAATCTTGCAAGGAAGATGCCCCTTACGAAGAATGCAGAAAGAAGATTTTCAATGAGAAGAAAAGTGTATCAAGTAATAATATTGAAGAAGGTTCAAAATTTGTGTCTTCTAGTGAAGAGTCTTTTGCATAATCATTTATAGTCCCTCTTCTACATGAAGAATTAGTGAGAGAGGAAAATACCTTCTTGCAATCTATCATATGCTTTGTAGCTCCAGAATCAAATATCTAAGGATTCTCACATATTGCATGCAATGTTCCTTCATCAAAAGATACTTCTTCTATGCTAACACATGCACAAGTATCTTCTTGTCAAGAAGATTTACCTTTTCAACTCTCCTCAACATTTGGCAAGGAAGAACTAGATTGTGCCCTCTGATTAAACTAGACAAGATTTCCGAACTATACTTTTGATTACAAAATCACCCATACAAGGGAAATAATTAAAGAATATACAACTATTTCAAGAAGTCCCATAACTCAAAATTGATAGGTATAAATAACTGGATTATACAAGATAGAAGAGATCCAACAACCAAAAACTGTAGGTATGAAACAAGGTATCTGAATCACCAGAACTCCCTTTAAGGAGATGAACTAGATACAAAAAATAACTAGAACAATGAGCAAGCTAACAACTGGAACTCAAACTTGGAAAGTACTTACTTGGAGATAGACTCCTTGAGCTCCCAAGACCGATATTGGCAAGAGTAAAGATGTATATGGGCAAGTCAACCTAGCTAATATAGGTATTCAAAGGTAGTTACACATTGATGATGTCACCAACTCGAAACAGGCCTTTGGATGTCAAAATCAAACAAATAGATACTCATCTTAGGGTTTTGACACGTTCGAGACATGATGGTGCTATTAGATTCTTCAAATTGTGAATTAATCGTGAGATACATTAATCCATATATAATCTAGGCTTGTTCAAGATTTCTTTATGTGTCTCCATTACATTATCTCCCTCTCAAGCGAGGAATTCCACGAGGAGCGACCATGTTCTCTAGCTTGGACTTCATGGGGTTCTTGTTGTGAAATCACGACCTTTGAGTAGTGCTCTCAAGCTCTTCTGGAACTTGAATTTTCATAGGTCATAATCTTTGTAGAGTTCTTGAAATGTGGTACTAGAATACAATGATGATGGATATCCATTATGAAACTTGAAAGCGTTTGTAGTATATCTAGGTGCAAAATCAAGTGCAAGATTCTTGGTGGGATGTATTCCTCTTTTGACTCTATTGATGATCCTTCTAATTTAGGATGGTGATTGTGGAAGTCTTGAATCCAATACCTTTCTTCTTCTTAGGACATTTGAATACCGTGATCACGATCTCCACAACAAAAGCATACACCATTGTCTTTCGGATGTTTTCTTTCCTTTGGTGTAAGTCACTTGACCATGAAGTTATCCAACTGCATTCAGTTTAGATTCTTCGAATTCTTTACCGAGATGGTTTCTCGAGTATCCATGACATCACCTCCCCAAGCAATGAGTTCCATAAGGAGGAGTTCTCTTTTTTAGCTTAAGCTTCATTAGGTGTTTCACAAGATAGATCCTTCAAGCTTCTAGTGGTACGTTATAATGCTTCCGATCTTTGATGGAGAAACTTAAGTACACCTTCTTGATTCAACATGACCTTCTTCTTATCCTTTACCTTCTTGTTATCTTCATAATGTCTATGCTCCATATCATTTGTAATGATTTGTTGGGCTCCAAAAATTGCTGATTCGAATCCTTTGGGGAACAATATCTTGATTATTCAACAGTTTTAGCTCTTGGAATTGACTTTCTTTGAATAATTGATTCTCACATTAAACTCCTTGATTAATAACATCATCCAAGGTATCTACTTGAGGCATGCATAGCAAGAGATATTTCACTTGGTCTTTCAAGCCACTTTGAAATCGATTAACTAGGTGGTCTTCTTGATATGTAGATCCATAAAATAATATCTTGGAATATGAGGCATAGTTTGAACAGATCGATCACCTTGACATAACAATCTTTTTAGCTCTTGGACATATATTATCAAATCCTTTATGGTAGATTGAATCTCCTTGCATATTGAATCCATGGTGCTAGGACTTGATGAAGGTAGTCTTGCCAAAATGTCAACCGAGCACTATATTGTGCCCTCTAACTAGACTAGACAAGATTTCGAAACTATACTTCTGATTACAAGATCACCCACACAACACTATATTGTGCCCTCCAATTAGACAAAACAAGATTTTGAAACTATACTTCTAATTACAAGATCGCCCGCACAAGAGAAAGAATATAGGAATATACAACTATTACAAGAAGTCCTACAACCTAAGATTGATTCGTATGGATAATTGGATTAAGAATGCAAGGGATCCCACAACTCGAGAATGTAGGTATGAAACAAGATATCTGAATTACAAGAACTCCTTTGAGGGAGATGAACTAGATACAAGAAATAATTGGACAAGATCTTGTACTACAAGATTACAACAGGACACGACTAGATGTCCAAAACCTAGACTAGATAGAACTAGAACAAGGAGCAAGATAAGAATTGGAACTTGAACTTGCAAAGTACTTACTTGGAGGTCGCGACTCCTTGAGCTCTTGAAAATCGCATTGGCAAGACGAAGGATGTACATGGCAAAGCCCTCCTTTTATAGGTGTTCAAGGGCAATTACGAAATGATGATATCATAAACTTGAAACAGGATCTTCGAATGTGAGAATCAAGAAAAATAGACAGTCAATCTTAAGATTTCGACATGTTCCGAGCACAATAGTGCTATTAGATTCTTCAAATTGTGAACCAATCATGAGATATAGAAAATCCATATATAATCTAGGTTTGGTCAAGATTTCTTCATGTGTCTCCATGACATCATTGTTATCTTAAGCCCTTTCCATTTCATTATAAATTCGCTTTTTGCACTCTACAATATGATGACCTTGCTTTTTGCAATAGCGGTAAATTCTCTTTTTTAGTCTAGATGCATATAAAGATGAAGGAGACTAACCTTTAGGTGTAGATGCACTACTTGATGTAGAGGTAGAAGATGATGAGGTTGAAATTTAGAATTAAAAGATTTAATTCTCTCTTTAGATTGTGATTGAGTTTCCTTCTTCCTCTTAATCTCCTCCTTTTTCTTCTTTTTTTTGAATGAAGAAACCATAGGATCATCATTCTCTTCCATATGCTTTTTTGTTGGTCTTCATCTTGAAGTAATAAAAATTGAAGCTTTTCAAATATAATCTCTCTATCTTTTGTGAAAAGAGAAAGAGATGTAACAAAAGAATAATATGTAGATGGAAAAGAATTGAGTAGCATGTATCTATCAGAAATATTCACATCAACATTGAGAAGTTGATCATGAATATCTTTTAACTTCAAAATATGCGACTCAATTGACTCACTAACCTTCAAACGTATATTTGCTAGCATCCTCCTAATATGAGCATTCCTTTCACAATTTCTATTGTGATAAAGATTCTCCAACTCCAACCAAGCTTGTCAATAGGTTCTGCAGACCCAATTTGAGGTACGATGTGATGATTCACACCCATTGCAATAAAAGAGTGTTTGTGCATCTTTTGAATCCATCTAGAATTTCTTTTTTTTGGATAATGAGAAAACTTCCTCTTCTTCTTCCTCCTCCGTTAGCTAAGCAAAAATTGGTTGGACATGTGTGTAAAATCTGCCACAAAACCTACAGATAACTTCTTCTATGATGTGGGGAGCTCTTTGAACTTTTCAACTGAAATATAAGGCTGGAATAGCCTGGTTCAGAATCAAAGAGAAAATTGGAACAGAAAACAGCAGCTTACATACCATAAAACACACTCCGTGAGTGAGTGCAGAAGAGATCGGACTAGCAAAACAAGACCACAACAGCAACACCTCAATGAAAGCAACACTTGAGATCTTTAAAAAGGCCTACTATTGGCCTAGTATAGGAACTCCCCACCTATCACCTTGAGATCTTTAAAAAGGCCTACTATTGGCCTAGTATAGATAGGAAATCCCCACCTATCACCTTTAGAGGAAGGGCAAGGAGACTTTAGATAACATTGTTTGAGGTTGAGATTATAGAAACCTCATTTAGACAAACTTCTTCACGTATTTCAAATGGATGCTCTATGGTATGAAAATCCATCCAATAAGATGAGGTTATATATACTTCATTTAGACAGGCTTCTTCACGTATTTCAAATGGATGTTCTAGGGTATGACAACCCATCCAATGTGATACCTCATGAAAACTTATAATCGGCTTAAGGATAAAATTTCCAATGGATGCCCTATGATATGGCAAACATTCAATATCCACATCCTCTAGATGTAGTTATTTATCTTTTGTTTGGGGGGGGGGGGGGGGGGGGGGGGGGGGGGGGGGGGGGGGGGGGGGGAGGGGGGGTCCATATGACATGAAGGCCCGGGCATTCATGAAAAAGTATAACCAAAAGAATCAACCCTAGCATGTTAAACAGAAGAACAAGATATATCTGGAAAAGTTTTCAAATTCTCATCCTTATCCCTTTGACATGAGGGGCATACAAGTCATTTTCGATGTACCAAAATGAGATTTTCTTCCTTGAATCGAAAAGCATGCTATCTTTATCATTTATATACAGATCTGAAATCGAATTCAGTTTATTTAAGTAATGTTTATCGCTCTACATGAGCTTGCTTTCTAGCACTTCTAATTCAACACAGATAATTAGAATCCTCGAAAAAAAGGCGATTATTTCAAAACAACGTGTTTGCTATTTGATTGGGTTCACGGTAATCATGTGAAAATATTCTGATCGCGAAGATTCACTGTAAACGGATAGATCTATACTAAAAGCATCTCTCAAATAATGCAGCAGGTAATGTTTCCCAAATAATGCATCTCGCACATTCCCTTCCGCAGAAAAAGTCGCATTCACAGTACTAATTAAGTTTCAATGAATACGATAAAACGTTATTGATTAGACGTGATGGACTCCCGTCGTGAATGCGCGAGGAGAGAGTAATAATTTTACAGGTAGGAAAAACCCAACACCCCGACTCTCGAAACAAAATGATATTTTAGAGTGGTGGAAACCTGAAAGAGATGAGCTATTGTCGGACCTCAGATGGAGAAAGTATCCTGCCAGCGGACGTCTTCGAGTTCAATGACTAATGCCGACCTTATAGTATACTTTGAATTTAGGTGAGAAACGGCGTGTTCCGAATTCAAGCACGAGATCGCTTATATTTGCACGCAAGATACGGTTCCTTCAAATGTCGCAAAACAACATCAAAAGTTGTTGTCCTTTAATCGGAACTTTGCTGGATTTGATAGTCGAAAATGTGTGCGCAAAGGAAGAAGAAACTCTAATACTAATGACACTAACGATACCTTTTTTCGTGTTGCTGCCCTATGTGAACAATAACGGTGACAGAACAATAACGGTGCCCTATGTGAACAATAACGGTAACACTCATGACATTCCTAACCTGAACGAAAAAAGAGATGTACACCATGCTCTAAATCATAAATGAGAGATGCAATGTTCCTTACTCAAGTGGGATTTGAAATATGGATTTCTTTGACACTCTTTGATTGTGATGAAGGAGGTGGTTCTTGAAGGATTCTTCCTAAGCTTCTCTCTAGGAAATACTTGAATGAATGTGTTGCAACTCACCTCCCATCCTTTGTATCCCCTTGCCCCACAAATAGATAGTCTCTAGAGTGGTCTACTATGACATGTGGCCATCATGCACACTCACTCTACTACTAATGTTAAGGACTTTAGGATATCCCTGGAGCTAGGGACCTTGGCTATTAGCCTTTCTCCCACACACACACACACACACACATGAAATGCTCTCTCTAGAACAATGTCTAACATTCTCTTCCCCTTCTAAATATCATTGTCCTCACTTATCAATGAAGCAAGGTACTTGCAAACCAGAGTTTCTGATTCCCAAGTAGAATTTGTAAGTGGTAATCCTATCTAAGCTACTAGATACTCCTCAATGACATGGTTCCTATATCATTTCTGTCTCCTATCTAGTATCCTATCTCCAGAATGATTTGTGATGTCACTTTCCTACAAAGAAACAATAACTTCTATTAGATTATCCTACATAAATATACTTTCTAAGTTTATTTACATGAAACACTAAATGGACTCTACAGTGTTGAGGAAGTTCCAAACAATATGCAATAACACTAACCTTCTTTTATATCTTCCAAGGTCCACAAAACCTTGGTGAAGTCTTAGTGCACTTCCTAGTGGATAATGAACTTGATCTTGCTAGCACTTGAACAAAGACTCTACCCCCTTCCTCAAAGATTGTAGGAGATCTCTTCTTGTCAGCATATTAATCTTTATCCCTATGAGCTCCTTGTTCCATTGTGACTTTAACTATTTCTAAATCTACTTGGTAGTTTTTTGACATGTGCATACTTTAAAGTATACCATAAAGATAGTGCCTCCAAACTAAAGATCATGCAACATCAAATGCAACTCATGTTCATACACGGGCCAATTGTCTTCTCCACTACTTAATTTCTTATTTTCAAAAGTTATGGGTCTATTATCTTGGCTCAAAATAATCCCTATGGCTATGAAACTAGTATTTGTCTCCAACTTAAATGGTTTCTTTGGATCCACCACTTTTTCAAAACCTCTAAAAAAATTTGTTTTAGAGTATCAAAATGATCTTATTGTTCTTGCTTCCATGCAAGTGGTACTTAGCCTTGAAGCATATTCATCAGAGGCACTACTATCAACAAATAAGATGATATGAATTTTTTATAGAAATCAAAATTCTCTAAAAAAGACAAAAGCTACCCCTCATCTTGAGGATTTGGCCATTCTAAGATAATTGAGACCTTCTTGGGATCCATCTGGAGCCCATAGACTGACACCATATGCATAGATACTATATCTTTGGTAAGAATAATTGTATTTTTTCTACATTTAGTATAACTTATTTTGTTTCACTTTATTTAAAACTAGTCTAAGATAATTATTGTGTTCATACATTGATTTAATCTAAATTAAAAGATCATCAACAAAATTCAAAAGAAATGTTCCAATCAAAGGATGTGATATGTCTTTCATTAACATCATGAAAGTAGCAAGTGCATAATTAATGTCAAATATCATAACCAAATACTCATAATGAACAATTGGGTCCTAAATGTTATTTCATATACATCCTTCTATCTAATTTTAATATGATTGTAGCCATTTTTTAAATATATCTTAGTAAATATAATTGCTCCACCCAGAGCATCAAGTATATCATCTATTCAAGGCATGGGATATCTATGCTTGATGGTGGTCTTATTGAGTATCTGGTAATCTATGCATATCTTATAAGATGTCCTTTTTCTTCACTTAAAGGAATAGTCCTACAAAGGGTGAATAGCTTGGTCTAATCAACACATTCTCCATATACTCATCCAACCTTGTGGACTTTCTTCTCCTCTTGCAAGCTCATGCGAATTGGTGGATGAGTGGTAGAACTCGCCCCTAGCACCAACTCGATTCTATGTTCAATATGTAGAGAGTACACATGCAGAAGCAAAATGAAAAGAAGAGTGTACTCACAAAAGAAAGAGTGTGTGAGACTCAAAATGAGTAGACCATGAAATGGGTAAACTCATGTGAATTAGAAATGAGCTTGCCAAGAGCATGGAGTAGGCTCCTCAAGCTTCTAACCAATTACAAATGAGGGGAGATGCCCTCCTTATATATATTTTGGAGGATCTCTCAAAAGTACATCTCATGTGGGATAATTCCCCCAAAAGGAGAATGAATACAACTAGTAGAAGCAAATGGCAAGGTACTCAAATACAAAGGATATTATAAAATGAAAATATAATGGAAATGGAATGGAAATAGAGTGTCTCCAAGATACAAAAGGGAGATGCACTCTCATATTCTCAACACCCCTCTGCAGATCCATTTTGTAGAGTATGGAGGCTGCTAGGGTATGAGAGAAAGGTCCACCAAGAATGCATCAACAGCAGCATGAGCACCAAATAGGAAGTCATCGTCTGGGAATCCATAGCCTCCAAGTGGTATTGACCATGTACTCCATAATATGTACCCCATAATATGTCCACCAGATGGATCAAGCGATGCTCCAGAGGTACGCCACCAACGAGGTACATGAACGAAACAAGATCTCACTGGACGAGATCACCTCCATGCGAGATAGGTAGGATGACTCCATGTGGTACATAGGAACCTCCAAAGTTTTGACAATATCCACCATGAGATGTGTATCGCCAAGAAGTAGGTCCTACAAGAGTGAAACATAAAGCATGAAGCATAAAATCATAGTCACATGGTAGTACATCTGTATGTCGTAATCTTCTCAAGAAATCTAAAAAACCTCTATTCTCAATTTGTATTGTTGTCTGTATTGCTTCACCCTAATCCTTTAGAGGGAGTTGCTTTTGACTAGGCATAACTTTGGCCATATGGATCAAACTTTGACTTTTATGTAAGGCAATACCTTGTTGAGTATCTTGCATTGCTTGATACTTGATTTCATGTTGGTTCAAGTACTTGGAGAAGTTATAGTTGACAAGATACTGTCTCTAGCTGATCGGATGATCTTCAAAGAACTTGGAAAGTCTTCTTCAATTGTTTGTGTCCACTCTTTAAACTTGGAAAGGGCATCCTCTTTATGCTTGAGTGAATAAACCTAGGTGTATCTAGTGAAGTCATCTACTATCAAGAAGAAGTAAATTGATCCACTTAGAGAAGGTGTATGCATAGGTCCACAAATGTTGGCATGGACTAATGTTAAGGGTTTATTTGCAGAAATGAATGCTTCTATAGGCGAAGAGACAATTGTTTGCTTGGCACATGCTTGGCAATTCGATTCCACTTGTGCGATCCTCCGTAGACCTTTGACAAGATGATTGGAAGAGATCTTAGCTAAGAAAGAGGTATGTCCAAATCTGCAATGCCACAAGCTGAGACTTGAATCTTTGGCCATAAAACTTGAAAGCTTGTAGAGACCTTTGTTTTCATAGCCTTGAGCTATCACTTCATTGGACTCACGATCAATGACCTGAACTTTGTTGTGATCGAATTGAATCGTCATGTTACACTTTGTGACGGCCTTCGCTGAAAGAAGGTTTTTACAAAGACTTGGTACATAAAGAACATCTTTGAGTGACTTGGTCTCACCTTCAGAGTTGATGAATTAAACTTTCCCTCTTTCTTGGATTTCAATAAACTTGTTGTCTCCAAGATACACTTGACCTTAATCAGACTTAGACTTGTCCTTATTCTTTTTTTGGAAGCAATATTTCTCGATGTGGCCAGGCTTACCACAAAAATTGCAAGTGAACTTCTTCTTGCTTTTCTCATTCGATTCTTGATCGGCATTTTGCTCTTTATGTTTGTGGGAGGTGGCTTTAGTCGTCGTGGTTATTTCTTGGGTAACTTGGGTCTGTTGTCGAGAGTCATGAAGAAGCAATTGTCTCCTAACTTCTTCCCAACTGAGTGCTTGCCCTCGATTGTACAAGGTCGTTACAAAGGTCTCATACGACTTAGGTAGTTTGTTAAGTAGCTTGATGGCCATATCCTCATTGGAAATTTGTCGGCCACAAAGTGCTAACTTGCATTGGTAGTCTTCAAATGGAGCTATGACTTTTGTGATTGTATCTTGCAGCTGAATAGATAGGTTATGGAATTCTGCTTCTAAAGCATAGATCTTCGAGGGTGTTTTATCTTTGTATAAGGCTGCTAACGTATCCCAGGCTTCCTTGAATGTTTTACATGCCGTGATGTGCCCTTTGCTCAGCTCATCACAGACAAGTAGAAGTTGGCCTAAGGCCCTTTTATCTTTAACATTCTAGATATGCCAAGATTCTAGGTTGTTGGCCTTATTGGGTTCCGGTTCGGACCCGTCTACTACATTATGAAGGAGATTGGTGTACATATATGCTCTCATTACATCTTTCCAAAGATTATAGGTTTGTCCATTTAATCTTTCATCCTTGGGTATAAATATGGGTGTGAAGGAAGGTAAAAAATTGGCCATACATGAGGTGCTAGCTTCACTCTTTGACATTACAAAGTTTGAGTGAACTTGAACCTGAAAGAATTGAGTTTGTGCTTGGCAAGAGTAAGTGTCAAGTGCTTAAAAACACTTTCAATGACACTTGTGTGCTAAGAAATTACCCACAAATTTTGGAAAGAAATTGAAATGCTTGGCACCACACTGGAAATCCTTGGGGAGGGGGGAGGGGGGGCTTAGATTAGCCCTACACTTGCACCAGATAATGCAAGAGAGAAGAGTCGACGCACTAGAGGAGGGCTTTGAATAGCTCGTTGCACAAAGAAAGGCACAGTTGGGGGCTTAGAATAGCCTCCCAATCCCCACACACATATACCTCTTTCTTATGACTGCATTACAAATAAAGGGCACTTAGTGCCAAAATGTGTTTTGAGGTAAGCTCTTGTGGGGAATACAAAAATAGGGCCAATCAAAGTGCCAAATTGAGAGTTGAAACCCTTGAGCAAGTACAAAGTGACTCTTGTGAATGGTTCCGAATTGAGCACCAAGATAGGGTCACTTGCTTTTGGGAAGTTACAATAATTCCTTTGAGAGAGAGTAAAAGAATTTTGGCTCAGAGAGGTGCACAATTTCATCTCCCATTCTTTACGTGGCTTAGAGATAGTAATTCATTGAACCATCTTAGAACATGACATCATTATGAAGTCATGCAGATTCGAGATGCGTATTGTGGTGCAGTACAATTACCTAACTATAAAATGAGGCTTTAAATGGGAGAAATTGTCCACAATAGCACGAGTTTTGGTATGGCAGTTGGGTCCACGTGCAATATCGCCTTTCTATGGTAAGTACGCACAGGAGAGAGAGGATTCCATTTGATGGATGGGCAGAATTGAATGTTGCATGCACCAAGCACATTAGTCATTTGCAAACTGAAGAAGTTGTGTGCAGTATCACTGTGTCAACAAATGCTTCAGAAGGTTCAATGTGGTTTCTGGGAAGCAATCCCCCAGCATGGCGCAATAGGCCGATGTGGTTTCCAAGCTAGCTCTATCTGCAATCTCTCTCTCTCTCTCTCTCAATCTCTCTCTCTCTCCCTCTCTCTCTCTCTTTATAACAGAGATACAGAGGTGGCGCAACAGTAGAGAACTGATTCTCTCTCTCTCTCTCTCTCTCTCTCTCTCTCTCTCTCTCTCTCTCTCTCTCTCTCTCTCTCTCTCTCTCTCTCTCTCTCTCTCTCTCTCTCTCTCTCTCTCTCTCTCTCTCTCTCCTCTCTCTCTCTCTCTCTCTCTCTCTCTCTCTCTCTCTCTCTCTCTCTCTCTCTCTCTCTCTCTCTCTCTCTCTCTCTCTCTCCCCTCCATCTCTCTCTCTCTCTCTCTCTCTCTCTCTCTCTCTCTCTCTCTCTCTCTCTCTCTCTCTCTCTCTCTCTCTCTCTCTCTCTCTCTCTCTCTCTCTCTCTCTCTCTCTCTCTCTCTCTCCTCCATCTCTCTCTCTCTCTCTCTCTCTCTCTCTCTCTCTCTCTCTCTCTCCCTCCATCTCTCTCTCTCTCTCTCTCTCTCTCTCTCTCTCTCTCTCTCTCTCTCTCTCTCTCTCTCTCCTCTCTCTCTCTCTCTCTCTCTCTCTCTCTCTCTCTCTCTCTCTCTCTCTCTCTCTCTCTCTCTCTCTCTCTCTCTCTCTCTCTCTCTCTCTCTCTCTCTCTCTCTCTCTCTCTCTCTCTCTCTCTCTCTCTCTCTCTCTCTCTCTCTCCTCTCTCTCTCTCTCTCTCTCTCTCTCTCTCTCTCTCTCTCTCTCTCTCTCTCTCTCTCTCTCTCTCTCTCTCTCTCTCTCTCTCTCTCTCTCTCTCTCTCTCTCTCTCTCTCTTGTTTCTAAAGGAAGAATCATGCACAAAGTCTCCACTCAAGTCGAGCTCCACCTTTAGCTCTAGTTGCAAGCCTCGTGTCGTTGCAATGGCTTATGCATTTGTCTACATCTCACATCTCTTTGTTATGCTTGGGAACAATCCTGGAAACAAAGGCAATTATGTGCTTGTGCTCCTCTGATTTTTCACCTAAGATGAGACTTTGTGTATCAGTTGGGTAGATCAAAACTGAGATGAGCCTTTGTGTATCAGTTGAGTATACACATTTTGGAGATAGTGCTCAATAATGGAAAGGAGCACAATCATATTTTTGAGCATGAAACCACAGACCTGCTTGGTATTTTGTCTATGCAGCCATTGCTATGTCCCTCTGATTGTGTGATTGCACCTTAGAGGAGGAATCGAGATATGAGAGTTCCAAATGCAAATTGATAACACAAAAGTGTTGTTCTCTACCCGTAGATGAATGTTGTGGATCCTTTTCGTTCCTTCCCATGCACTTTCATGCTTTCTTTTTTGACGTGCAGATCTCTCTATCTGAGTTGGAAAAGACATGAGAGGAATCAAGATTTGATAGACACTGAGGTGTGTCAATGGACAGAGAATCTGAGTTGTGTCAATGGGCAGAGAATCTATGCTCTTTGGCTTAATTCGAATTTGTTGCAAAGAAATGACACCTGTACTGAATCCCAATAACAAATGATAAAGGTTTGGTTAACTCTCATAGGTATACAATGGAGGCCTACATGGATTGAAGCACAAGATAATGTCGACTCCTTGAACAAAATGCCACCGAGAAAAAATGCACCACCTTAATGACTATCTAAATGAATGTACTAAGATGAAGAAAATAGGATGTCGTTTTAGTGGTTATAACCACTTGAAATAGTGATGGGCATGAAATATAGCATCAAGTCAATAATTGATATCATATGACCATAAAACAACTTCAAAGATGAGTGAAAGCAAGGGTGCAAGGGTGTTAAAAGGGGGTAAAGGGTGGAAGAAAGATGAAGAAGAATGGTGGGAGGGTGGGCAAATGGGCAGAATAAAGCCCGAAAAAAGTAGAAATGATGGCAAAATGCTTCTCCAAATAGGTGGAGAACAACACCACCAAAATCTAGCACCACCCCACCAAAGAAACCACCAAATGCACCACCAAGACCTCCACTTAGCGCTCTGATGCCATGTAAAGAGTACATGCAGGGAAGAAAAATGAAAAGAAGAGTGTACTCACAAAAGAAAGAGTGTGTGAGACTCGAAATGAGTAGACCATGAAATGGGTAAACTCATGTGGATTAGAAATGAGCTTGCCAAGAGCATGGAGTAAGCTCCTCAAGCTTCTAACCAATTACAAATGAGGGGAGAGGCCCTCTTTATATAGATTTGGGAGGGGCTCTCAAAAGTACATCTCATGTGGGATAATGCCACTGAAAGGAGAATGAATACAACTGGTAGAAGCAAATGGCAAGGTACCCAAATAGAAAGGATAATATAAAATGGAAATACAATGGAAATGGAATGGAAATAGAGTGTCTCCAAGATACCAAAGGGAGATGCACTCTCATATTCTCAACACAATATTCTGGCAAGCAGGTAAACCAAAAGATAACTCATGTAAAAATAAGTCTTGAAATTCTACTCTCATCTTTGTTGAAAGTGCTTAAGCATTCCAAAAACTTCCTTGATTGTCAGAATCCATCACAACGCAAGATGAAATTTGGTACTTTCAAAAGTACCCCCATGTACTTATCGACATACTTCTGAGCTCTTTCTTATCTTGTTCAATCTCACATCACCACCTATGGGCAGTGTCCAGAGATTATACATTACTTGCTGAATTTTATGCATACCATCCATGTTATGGCATAAGCGAAGACAGTGCTCCCACTTGCTAAACCATTGCTCAATATCCGCAATAGTGTGTGCACTCATAGGGCCATGATAGCATGGAATTTTCTAATCCTTAAGCACCCATCTAGCCTCTCTTATCTGAATGCCCTCATTAGAGACTTCTAGAGTGTGTTGCTCAACTAGAGGTCCTAAATCCATTCCTAGTGCTCCAACATCAAGCATGGTTTTGTCCTTCTTATATCTACATATGAGCTCTAATATGGTATGTAAGGTACTTTCTAAATGTGATACTCTCTAGCTCATAGTTTGTATAGATTCTAAAGAGTGCTCGTCATGTGTTGGTCTTCTCGATGTGGGAAGGATGGTCTTGATTCCATATATATATATATATATATATATATATATATATATATATATATATATATATATATATATATATATATATATATAGGTGTGTATGCTCTTTTTGGTTTTGTTTTTGTTTTGTGTTCTTTTTTAATGAATATAAGTGTGTATGTAAATGTAGGACTCTACGGTATAAAAAATGGTAATTAGAAAGCTAAACATTCACTATCTTTTGCAAAGATAAAAGAAAGAAAAAGAAATATGCATGTTTTTAGGATGATTCAAGCAAGCATGCATAAAAAATTAGAATTCTTGATAGCATAATAAAAATATTTGAACAATCTACATAAAAAGAAGTGCTCTACATACACTTATTTATATATGTGTGCTTATAGGTACATTTTACATCAATAATCAAGTGCACTTCATGCCCCTTTTTAAAAATATATGTGCTTGTGGGCACAAATTATATCAATAACCATAATGCACTACACACCCTCATCGATTCAATTTTCTTCCTCCATGTGGTACTTGCACAAAAAATATATGCTACCAAGCCTAATCGACAAACTTTAAATAAAAGTGTATAGGTTCTTATGCATGCTATCAAGCACTCATGCATGTGTATGAGAGCTAAGTGCCTACTTTTAACTACAATTATGCATGAAAAAGTGAGTTGCAAATGCAAATATTGACCAACAACTTATCTCAAGTATGCTAAACCCTTGCAGATGTGTTGGAGAAGGTGGAACTACTCAGGGAATGCTTCTTGAATGCTCCGAAGTAGATGTGGATTGTGCCTTTGGACCACTAAAGATCCTTGCGTGCTGATACCCAGGTTTGAAGCTATCTATGATAGCCTTATAGAGATTGGCTTCTAGGTAGTTCTTTGAGAGCTCTTGAAGTTTAGAGTCAACTCTGTGCTGAAATTTGTAATTTGGACATATACCAAAAGTGATATGCCGAGAAAAGTGAAGGTATGTGCAATGCATAAACCTATTCATCTAAGAGACATAAAACTGAATATTGAACTCATTTATGCCTAAGTAAACCAAGCATCCAACAACGTGCTAATAGAGAAAAACATCAAATGCTTCTCCATCACCATCAAGAGTCAACCATAAACATGTCCTTGTGGGAGCAAATTTGCAATCTTCAAGGCCAAAATATTGCAATAATATGTTAGTGTGTTTTGTTTGACACAAAGCTATTCTGCCATCAATTTGCATAAAGCAAATGCCCAAATAATGATGCAAAATACCCTAGATTAGACATCCCAAAAGAGGCATGCAAATCAGCCTTAAATTCAACAATATGCTTCTCATTAAGACCAATGAGTAGCATATAATCAACATATACAACAATGAGCAAAAGTACAGCATCTGCATGTTTCAGATATAAGGTGCTCTCAGTTGAACTATTCTGAGATCCATGTGTTATTAAGTAGGCATGTATGTCTTCATACCAAACACATGGTTCTTGTTTCAAATCATATAATGCCGTTTTCAACCTGCATACTTTGTTTTCAAGACCTTTTTGCAAAAAACCATGAGGTTGAAACACATACATTTCTTCATGTTATTAAATGTCTAACTAATGTACATTCCAACCACGATGAGCTGCAAGTGCACAGATGCTACAAACAATGATCATTTAACATGTGGGAACAAATTTCTCATCGAAATCAATGCCTTTTTTTTAGCATAAACTTTTGCAACAAGCCTAGACTTATACTATCAATTGTTCCATCATGCTTACACTTCAGCTTCTATACTCATTTAGAGTCAATGGCCTTTTTTCTTGGAGGCAAATCACATAAAGACCAAGTACCATTCTTCATAATAGCATCATATGCTAATTGCATAATAGCCATCCAATTTTTTATATTATGTGTTTCAACAAAACAAACAGACTCATTCTCATCACAAAGACTAGAGAAGAAATGTGTATGAAGAATAGGCAAGGTTCAAATGATGCAACATCTTCATCAAATGCAAAGTGCAAAGTCTCTTCTGATAGTTCAAAGAGGTAGCCAAAGAAGAAGAAGTTCATTGAAAGTTGTTTCGCAAAAAGAAGGTTCATGCCATTAAGGATTGCAAGGAAAAACAAGTTGTTGAGAGAAATGCTACTCTCAAATCCACATGGAAGAATAGGGAATCAACAAGTAACACATAACTTGAACTATGGGTTGTCATAGAGAAGGTATGCACATCTACCCAACATGAACAACATGAAAAACAAGGAGGACCAACATGAACAACATAGAGAAGATATTAGATAGTGGAGCCTCTTGCCACATGACCAACAAGGACTAGTATAGTTCCTTAATATCTCTATAGGAACCCATCAATCTAGTGGTTGGAAATGTCTCCAAATGTCGAGTTGAAGGGATTGGAACCATCTCTTTTGTTACTTTGATTGGTGTTGAGAGAACTATGATGTTTTGTATGTTCTTGCACTAAAAAGATTTTTTTTTTTAGTTTCTACCATAACATATCATGGTCTTGAAGTACTTAAAAAAACTGGTATAGAAATTTTGGATGGAACGAGTAATATTCTAGGAAAACGAGCGTAGAAAGATAAGTTTTATCAGTTAACCTCCCTCACTACTATATAAGACAAAGACACAAATAGACTTTGGCATCTATGTTTTGGTCACTTGGATTTGCTATTCTCAAAGAGATGCAATGATATGAGATTGTAGCACATTTACCTAAATTCTTAGATTTGAAAGAACCATCTGAAGCTTGCATAATGGGTAATAAGCAAAGGAAGGCATTTCCAAAAGAGAGGAGAAATCGAGTTGAAGCTCCTCTAGAGTTGATACATGTTGATTTTTGTGGTAAAATTTCTACTCCTCCTTTGGGAGGATCTCTCTACTTTTTGCTGATAGTCCGCAATTATAGTCAAAAGATGTGGGTGTATTTTATTTGGGAGAAGGGCGAATCATTTGGAAAATATAAAATATGACACAATATTGTTGAAAATGAAATAGATAGAAAATTGAAGAAGTTCCATACTGATCAAGGAATCCTTATTAAAAAAATTCAACAATTTCTACAATGCTCGTGGAATCAAGAGGTAGCTTACCATATCCTACACACCTGAAGAA
This sequence comes from Ceratopteris richardii, assembly GCA_020310875.1. NCBI lineage: Eukaryota > Viridiplantae > Streptophyta > Polypodiopsida > Polypodiales > Pteridaceae > Ceratopteris > Ceratopteris richardii. Next base: position 24,023,874 of record CM035409.1, on the reverse strand, counting down.
AATGGTGTTGTCAAGATCCAAAATAGGATAAGAGTTGAAGTGGCCTGCTGCATGGTGAAAGATCAAGATATGCTTGATTAATTTTGTGATGAAGCAATTAATATGATTGTATTTTTGGAATGTTTTTATTATGCACATATACCATAATTAGGAAGAACTAAGTTAACATCAAAAAGTATAAAATATGTCTTCTTAGGATATAATGAAGATCCTAAAGCATATAGACTTTGGGATCTAGAGGCAAAGAATATCATGATCAATTGTGATGTGTTATTTGATGAGCGACCAAACCTAGTGGATAGCAAACACAAACCCACTATCTCATCAACTAAAGAAATAACTCACCTTGTGCCTTCCCATAGACAGATCAAGATTGATGAGGAGGAGACATCAGATAATGACATTCCTCCATGAAAAAGCCAATCGATTATTGCCACACAACATAAGCCACTACCAAAGTGGTCACAATAACTCTTTATTGATCATAACCCTCAAGTTGATGTTCTAAAGTCATCTTCAGATGGCCTGTGTAGATCAAAGAGGATTGAGAAGCAACAAAGAGCCTTGTATCATATTGTCTATATGACTCTTATGCCTTACATTATGGGATCAATGAACAAACCCACAACTGTAGATGAAGCACTCAAAGACCCCAAGAGAAGAATGGAAATGAAGGTTGAGTATGATGGCATACTAAATAATGACACTTGGGAATTGGTAGATTTAGCACCAAAGAAAAATTTTATTAGAGCTGAATGGATTTGGAAATCCAAATACAAAGAAGATGGTACTTCAAAGAAGTGCAAAGCTTTCCTTGTTGCACAAGTATTCTCACAAGTGGAAAGATTTTATGTCCAAGAGATTTCACCAACAACTTGAATGACTACAATTTGGATGGTACTTGTAGTTACTACACATAAAAGATGATCTCTATTCCAGATCGATATAAAATCCACATTTATGAATGGGTACCTCAAGTAAGAGCTATATATATCTCAACCATCAGGTTTTGAGGTACCTCATTCAAAATGCAAGGTTTGTAGACTTAAGAAGACATTATATGGCCTTAAGCAAGCTCCATGTGCTTGCTACCAACAAATTTATAGTTTTTTTCAAAACCTAAGATTTCAAAGAATTAATTCTAATGCAAATTGTATGTTATGAGATAAGATAACTAGCTAGTGATTATCATCTTATATGTAGATGATTTGATCATTACAAGAGATCATGGAGATTTCATCAAATAAACTCGTGCTAGCTTGAGTAATGAGTTTGAGATGACATATCTCGGGCTACTCCATTATTGCCTTGGCATTGACACATGAAAAAATGGTGATGGGATTTTTGTATCACAACATAAATATGCAACCAAAATCCTCAAATCCTTTGGGATGAGGGATTGCAAAGCCACAAGTACACATATAGAGGTAAATATTAAACTTTCAATAGAGGATGATACACCAAAAGTAGATGCTGAGGTACAAAAACCGTTATCTGTTATGATATTGGAGTATTGAGCAGGTTCTCTAACAAATCACAAGAGAGCCATTGAAATGCCGGTATGTGAATTCTAAGTTACATTAAAAGAACCTTGTATTTTGGTATTCCTTATAGGGGATATGCTTCAAGGCTATTATGATTTGGATTGGGCTCGAGATTGTGATTCTAGAAAATTAGTTTCTGGATAGTGTATCTCACATAGTTCAAGAATATTTTCTTGGGCAAGTAGGAAACAACCATTCTCCCACTCTTGTCCACTGAGACAGAGTACAAAGTAGCTTGCTTTGCCTCTTGTAAGGCAGTTTTGTTAAGGAGAAATCTTGTAGATCTAGGCTTTCAAGCACAAATGGCCACCATAATTAAATGTGATAATCAAAGTTGTATAGTCATTGCAAATAACCTAGCATTCCATGTTCTCATGAAGCATATAGAAGTGTAGTACCATTACATTCGTGAGTTAATAGAAGATAACATTGTGGAGCTAGAATATTGTCCAATAGAGGCAAATTGTGCTGATTTATTCACTAAAGCACTTGGAAAAGAGTAGCTCAACAAGCATCTTCAATGGATGGACATAAGACCCAAACCCACTTGATTTATCATTCGATAAAGATTGGGGGGGTGTTAGTGACCAATGTCTGCCGCTCAAGATTCTATGTACTAATGCACATTTTGTAAGGCCCCAATTATGAGGGGAAGCAAATCATGCATTAACCAATTGATGGGAATCCATACTTTCATGTTGGATGAAGGTCAAATTGGACCATCTAAGGTATTTTAAGGAAGCAAAGTTACCAAGATCCCCAAGGTAGTGGTGAGTAGCCTCGACTAGGGGGTCCAAGGGAGCCAACGGTCCCCTCATTGGGGACCTTAGTGCCCCCAATGCGATGATAAAGGGAATATTCTATGGAAGATTCCCTATCAAACTCAAAAATCATCATATTTGTTAGGTCATTTGAAACGAACTAAGTTGCATATGGGGATTCCATGGGTGGCGGCTTGCCACATTCTACCGCCCATGTTTAGCCATCCATGAAAGGCCAAACCTCTCCATTAGCCTATATATACATGACTTCTGCACTACAATCAAACATTGATTTGACTGAGCATACCTATACCTTGTAACTCCCTATCTAGAGTTGTCTAGATCACCGATTCCCTTTGTGCATCGGAAAAGTCTGCATAGATTTTTTGCGCAACCTCCGAGAAGGACTTACTAGAAATTTGGAGTTCTAAGAGTTTGTGGAAGGCTTTGGCATGCAAAACTAAAAGCACTGAGCATAAAGTATTGTAGTCAAACTTCAAACTCAGTAACTCTACATAGCAAGCGGCTAAGCTATCTGATATAGTCTATAACATGCATGCTACTATTGCAGAATACACCTCTTGTTATCATAGCCTGCTAGTACTTCACAATCATCGTGGATGAGCAAAAGGATGAAATTAATTCGTTCATACAAATGAGAAACATCTGAGAATCGATTGCAACAACTCTTTCAATGGGGATGGGCACTCTAGCAACTGTGTTGTCATCATAAAATGTTTTGTTTGCATTGTTTATTCTAAAACATGTGCCTTCAATCATGAGAAGCAAAAGCAGAGCTTCTGTACGGACTCGAACCTCCTAGCTCTATGAGAAACCTGGCTATAATAACCATGATTTCACAGTCGGGGCGATATATAAGATTTGGATGTGTCATACAAAAGAAAAAAATTGATATGTTCACATGGATGCACCTTCGAGGTCTCGAATAGAGGACAACATGCATAGCAAACGAATGCCTTGTCCACATAGGCAATTGATGAACTACAATTCAAGCATCAAATCACAACCCTTATGCTTTTATAGATTTGAACTAGAAGTAGTTCTTATCTATATTCTCATATGCAACACCTCTTTCAAGCCCGACAAAAAGAAGTCTTCTCGATTCCCATTTGCACATGGTTTCAAACTTGTGATAATCTTGAAAGAATGATATGGACAAACTATGCAAGCTACAAATGTTCTAGCTTCGTGGCATCAAACTAAGTTCACCAAGGATAGAGACCTATAGAAGACTTCACTCTCTTTTCCTTGGAGGACTCATGAAGCCACAAAGCATGAAGTGTCTCTTCTCATGGACAATGAAAGGACATATCTTGATATGGAGATAAGTATTTTCAAACTTGATGGTTTTATTTCAATACTTGCTTTGCTCTATGATTTCATGTAGACTGCATTTACTTATCATGAAGCATAGCATAAGTCTTCATTTTGATAATGTTTATGTGAATTTTGAGCGATAAATGAAAGTAAAATGGAAGAGCATAGACATATTGGAAAATTCATCAAGCGCTTGATTGCATCCATGAATTGTAATTTCCACTTCATGCATGGAAATAAAATGATTGTTGGTGCATTTCTCCTTCCAAAAGAATGTTTCCATGCACAACACAACTTCCGTCTTGTCTGAAAATGAATTTGATGCACTCAAGGTTGTGCACTTGCCTATTTATATCTTTTAAAGGAAGACAAATTAGTATGTTTGTGCATGGATACATGACATACATGCATTGCAAGCATCCGAAAGACATTAGCATATGCTTGGACTTGAGTTGAGGGAAAGAGATCTAAAATACCATGGGTAAACAAAGAGACTTTCGATAGTTCTAGAGATCTTAATGATAAAGACTAAGTCTTTATTCTTGTTGCAAGGTCAACAAGACTTAATCAAGGTTAGAAGGTTTGTCCAAGAAATTGCAATTGGAACTACTCCAAAGTTTGCCCAATTATTGGTAATTAAACTCCTTTTGGAATTTTTTTGCTCAAGTTCCATTTATCCAATGTAAGGTGTGAAAAGAGTAATATGTTCCATGTCTGAATAGAATAAAATGTTATAAGTATGTAGTTTGCAGCTGTGATGATAATAAAATTCTCTGGAAGATACAAAATAAATTTTACCTATTCTTAAAGGTATTCGCTAAAATCCAAAAAAGCATGAGTGGATGCTTAGACTTAGCAATAGAGATGTTCCTATAAAGTCTTGACCAGAGTCGCTACTTAAAGCTTTAGTAAAAAAGGAATCCAAAGACAAGAAGTGAAAAACTCTTGTTGTTACAAACTGGTAGAGAATAACCAATAGGATTTGAATTTCATAAATTCAAGAACTTGGAATTCTAATTGGTTTTCTATTGAAAACCCTAGCAAATTAGAAGAATGGATGTTCCATCCAAAGGTTTTCAAGTTTCCAAAGTAAAAGCATGAGATCATGAAACGATTGTGTGAAGGAATCAAAACCTAGAAAATCTAGTTAGATATAATGCCTCAAACTTCAAAATTCTTTTAAAGAATTGAAGCGTGAAGGTAATCTATCAAGAGATGTTTAGAACTCAAGATAAGTATCACTCACACGTCAATGTGAATATAAAATAGGGTGGTGGGGGGGTTAGATTTTATACTCAGATTGATGTAGGAAAGATGGTATGGGACATCAAACCATGGGATGATAATTGTTTGTATGATGTTTAAAGACACTTCAAAAACATGTACGTAAGAAGATATGAAGTAATAACTCCCAAGATCTTCTTTTTCAAATAGGAAAAAGACTTGTTCTTATTTGAATTATGGAACACTTCAAGCTAAAGTGTTGTTGATTTAAAGATATATGATAAATGTTTGAAGAAGTAGGAATTTGACTTTGAAATTATCCTTTCAACTAAGGAGTATATTGAATAAGTCAAGCATCAAGTTCCTAGTGCAACTTGGTGAATTCAACTCTTTGATTTAAAGCAATGCACAAGAAATTTATTCCCAGTAACCAATCATAAAGATTGAATAAAGGCATGGTGAAGCATTATTTGAGTAAAAAACTCATAAATAGAACCTTAGTGGGTTGACACAATAATGTTGGATACCACAATAGTATCTTTGTGGTTGGATGATGTTTAGTTTTACTCCAAGAATCTTTTGGAGAATCCAATTTATTTATGTTAAAGGTAGATAAAATGTTTCAATATTTTGTTGAAATTGATATTTGAAAAGTTCAAGTCTTGAGCCATCTAGAATTTGACTCATCACAAGTTTACATATCTTCGAAGTTTGAATCAGTTGTAGAGAGTTTTAATTCTTTCTTTCCACTTTCCAAATCTTTTGCATTTGACTCAGATATGATATTTGATTCTTTTCACAAAAGTCAAGGGTTAGCAAGTTGGAATGAGGAAACTAAATTAAACATTCCAGATAGATGTTCTGTACAAGAACCCTTTCAATCTTCAAAGGAGGATAAGTCTAAGTTGACTTATTCATTTGAGTTTTCTTCCATTTATCTAACATAATTCAAGTATAATTTAGAATAGAGAAGTTAGGAATTGCTCATCAGATTGACAATCCCCAAGAAACTTTTGCGAAAGTCTTTGAGAAAAGTGTCCTAAGTTGGACAATTTTCATTTGTGATTTCATTTGGTCAAGATAAAGTAAAGTCAACCACAAGTAATGGAAAAATTTCTCCTACATTCTAGATAGGATCTTCAAGCTTATTAGCACAATGTAGTCCTCCATTTGAGTAAATTTTGGTTGGAAGTAAATTTTGGTTGGAAAAATCAAGTAAATTTTGGTTGGAAGTGAACCATAGTACAAACATCCAAGTTCAATGTTTGGGCCAACCAAACTTTTAGTCTTTCAAATCAAATCAAGTGAATCATGAGTTCTCAATGGCCTACATGGGATAATATATCCCACCTTAGTTACTATGTCCATGCATGAGTCGTGCCCATAAATGGGCTAATAATTAGAATCCACCCAGTTCATATGTTCATGCCCATATAATACCTAGTAAAATAGTGAACTAGAAAGGGATGTTTTTTAGATCCACCCTTATTATTCATTCAGTACTTTGTACTTTGATTAGCTTATCAAAGTGCAAAGTTAGATGGTTTTTGAATCATTTGGGCAAGGATCTCACCATAGAGATGAGAAATTCTCTTCTATACTTAGAACATGAGGGTCAAGGGTTTCCTACAATATTTATGTAGCTCTATTTATTAGGATGAAAATGTTTTTTCCAAGGGGGAAGAATGTAATAAAGTAAGTATATGATCTAAGGGTCCATCCAGTTCAGATATATATGAAATCAAACACCATTTGGTCACTCATGTGCATGAACAAAGATCTCAAGGCTAGACTTACATGGAAAGCTTGTGTTGTTGTAATTAAGTATTCCACTTGGCCTAGTTTCAAGAGTGTGAATGACGAGGTCTTGTGTTCAACCCCCATGGGGAGCATGGGGAGTTATTTTTGCCCAAAGAGATCTAGAACCTTCTAGAAGCATCCAATTGAGTTAACCCCAATTAACTACAACACTTGGTGCACATGGAGAGAGTTATATATAGAGGCAATGTTTGGGAGGAGAGTCGCCTCTCTAGCATGTGGTGGTCATAATCCTCAGTCTCTTACAATCATCTCTTCAAGAACATCTGCATCACCATTAATCCCTATATTTGTAGGTGTAGTAGGATGTTTTTCAACACCCTACATAATATTTCATAGGCCTTTTGCTACCAATACATGATGCATCATTTATGCCCACAATGGATAATTAGTACCATACAACTTGTCCTCAACGGCCAACATTTTCAAAAAGTTGAACAGAAATACCCAAACAAGCTCTACTAGACCTATAACAGATTTTAAGATGCTTGTATTGATGAGTAGGAAAACTTATATATATGTTTGGCACAAAAGGATGGAACATCCTGCACAATCACTACAATAACACATTTGGAGGCCAAAATGAGCTCAAATCAAAATTACGATGAGTTTGATCACCAAAACAAACTCCTAATGACCTTGAGTATGCTCATTGATTTTTGTGTGATTTTGAGAGTGTGCCTCGAGAAAAAGTGATGAATTGCACACTATACAAAATGTATTACCAAGCGAATGTACAAAGATAAGTGACCCATTCAGGTTACCATTGTATATACAAGCTGAGGTAAAAAACCCTAATAAAAGGGAAAAAGTTCCCCAACAATCCTAAATGTGTTCACACATCACTATCAAAATATATCAGCAATTACAAGGATGTTATTTTTCCTCTTTTTCAATCAGGAAAGGATTTCTCCTACAAGAGTTGGAGGGATATCTTGCACACATATACTTTGGAGAGACTGTTACACAGTAGCCTGGGCTACCATGCACAGAGGGAGGGGAGAGAGAGCATCGTCGCCCCGCTGCAACAGAGAAGAGAGAGAGAGAGGGAGGAAGAAAGAGAGTTGCAGAGTCGTCGCCATAGCTTTATCAAAATACATACTATAAGAGAGATCTTTGCTGCCGCCTCCCTGCAATAGGGTGAGGAAGAGACGAGCACACATATCGCCATATCTTCAACAGAAGGTTGGCGCCTCCATGCACAGAGAAGAGAGAGAGTGGGAGAGAGAACATCACGTCACCATAGCTAACTCGTAACACCCGAACAGAAGAAAAATAAAGCTGCACGCAGCTCACGTAACCGACGCCATAGCTATGTTTAGAACACAGAAGAAGACAACAACACGCACGTATTCCTAAGTGCACTAACTTCAAGAACAAGAAACCTCAAAAACTGAAAAGAAACACTAAGAAGCATAAAATTAACCAAGCAGAAAGACGTCTGAAGCCATGAGTGGCGACAAAAATGAGAGAGAGAGATCCCCCCTTTTTCATTACACACATGCCCTATTTATACAAACGGTGTGGCCTTAAAGGCTCTTCCCACTCAGCCTTCTCCCAACCCTTCAAATGAACCTTAGTTAATAAATGAGAATGTGCCCTTAACAAGACCATTTAAAGAATCCATCAAGAAAATTTTATGCGTGGATCATTTCACAAGTTTTTTAGAGCTTCGAAGTTGCCCATTTGGCAAGAAATATCTCTACATATCCTACACCAACCTATACATAAGCCCCCAAATTCAATAAGGCATTCCTCTTTGCTTAGATATGAGATTGCCATAGTTTTTATTAGAGCTTGAAGATCTATCTTATAAGCTTTATGAGCACACCAAGAACACACAATTTAATTAGCATATCACAAGTCAAAGACTCTCAACAAATTCTTTGTAGATTCTAACTACAACTTCTAGAGCCTATGCAACGGGCGTGGTTTAGTGGATGTGCCTTGTACTCCTAGGCAGATGGCTAGGGTTCAAGTCCTGCCTAGGGCTGGATGCCTCAGAGTTCTCCAAGATGGGTGCCTTTACCTTACGAGGTCGGGTGTGTGTGTCTTTCCAATTCATTGTACTCTCAAAAAAAAAAACTTCTAGAGCCTCGTTTGCGCAAATCAAGAGTTTAAATTCATTTTTTTAATTTGGAAATACATTGTGAAGACAAGATCTAGGGACATCATTTCTTTGATTGTTGAGAACTAACAAGGAGTGATAAGGATTCAAAGTTTCTCAAAAGTCACTCATTCTATGTGATTTGAAGATGTTTTGGAGACTCGATAGTGCATCAGATGTTTTTCTAAGCTCTAATAAGTCAAGAAGACATTTCCAAATCAATTTCGGGACTGGTAATGATCAAGACAAAGGCTAAAAGATTTGAAGATCGAGTCAACCTTGCATTTGCTTTGGATATAATTAGGGAAGTGTTTTTGGGTCATTTATTTCATTTTGAGTACTTAATTTACTTCATTTGGTTTCAATTTCAATTAGTATTTTTCAAAATGGAATTAAGCAAAGGAAACCTTAGAGTAACCATTGAAGAATCCTCTAGAGATAGAGCAACAAAAACCTTCAAAGAAAATAGAGAAAACTCAAGAGTTAGAAATGCAAAATGTGAGAAAGAGATTGATTTATATGATGAATTTATTACTCGTACTCAACACTGTAATCTTATTGATAGGACAACCAAATTTGAATTGGTCTTAGGGAGTATTGCCTAGGTTTTTGAAAAAATAAAAACTCAACTCATCACTCTTGAGACTCAAATAAGTTATTTGGTCACAACTAGAGAACATTACAAAGAAGCCTCTTCTCATGAAACTTTAGAATTGGTTACTAGAGAGCATAATCCTCTTAACACCTTAAAGGAAGAGAATCCTAGGGAGACATCTTTGCTTAAAGATCTAATGCCACCTACATTTGTGGGGTGGCAATCAAAACATAACAAGGATACAATCTACACTTTTCTACAAAAGTGGACAAATTTGCATCAATTAAAAGGAACCCCACATGAGTACAGTTCTCGAAGTGGTTCTCTCACTTGGACCACACGTGTTAAGGAAGTTAAGTCTATTCCTATGGATTTGGCTCAGTTTGAAATGCTTTTCTTAAAAGAGTTCCTACCTAAGAATGAAAAAAGGCGTAGAGTGATGCAAAAGGGATAGAACATTTTCTATTTTACCTTTCGCATTATAGAGAGATTATACTTTAATTGAAAGGATTAGGCAATTTCAAGAAGACTAGAGGATTTGTTAGAGTGCTTGATAAAGCCATAAAGATTGTGGCTATAAGAAATTATCCTAAGACCTTGTAAGAATCTATCAAGTATACCCGAATATATGCGGATCATAGTTGCACACCTATGGATATAGATCATCCTCTAGGTACTAGTACGATCGTAGATAAGGGAAGAAAACAGATATTGGTGAGGAAAAATCTATGCAAAGATGGTTAATGCAAAATTCAAGAGACTAAGTTAGATGCAACTTTGCCTTATGGTACTTGCTTAGGCTTCTGTGGTGCCTCTTTTGCATCAAATTTATATGCAATGGTTTATTATAGGCTTTGCGATGAGGATGAGCTTGTTTCCATGAAGCACAAAATAAAAAAATTGGATGGCTACTATGTAATCAAAATTTGATGTTATAGAAGGCCATTGAAATTAAATGGGTGTATAATGAAATACAAGTTTGATGCTAGTGTTGATTGATGAAAGTCTAGGCTTGTGGCTAAAGGCTATGCTCAAGAAAAAAGCATTGATTTTGATGTGACATGTGCTCTTACGTGTTGTATGACAACTATTAGCGCTTGTGCACTTCCACTTCATATTCAACACCGAATCATCACAAATCTTCCTAACCAAACATTGGAAAGGTGCATTGGTTATGGCTAACTTCATGATCTAAAGAGCCTTTCTAAAATCCTAAATAAAATTGATGCTACTCATTGTTGTTCTCACTTGCTACTCCTTTGTAGCTTTGAGGATGTGGAAGGGCTTCCCCTTCCTTGGATACTTTATTGCATGCTTGGGGATTCTTGCTTAGGTTCAAGTCAGATCCGACTTTCCTTTCATTTGCTTCGTGCATGGCATTAGTCATTGGAGAAAGAATGGAGATGAATTCAAAACAAAGAAGAAAACAAATTCTTACCCTCATAGAAATCATACTCGTCACATATAGAATGAGTGTGTTTTAAAGCACGAGGAGCTCATCACATGTTCTCACCAAATGTGATCCTCGTGTTTTACAACACAATCCTCACCTCCTACTTGACCTTGCCTCTATGTGCTTTGCAATGTAACAAGGGCCCTTGCTCCCACATATTCTCATCATATCCTCACATAGTGAATAAAAAACTAATGATTCTGGCTAGAAGGATCCATACATGCAATGACAAAGTAAGGGAGTTCCAAACATACCATGGTGTGTGCCTAAAATGCTAGTAGGGTAATAGATTCACAAACCATAGGTCTCTCCTTGCATTTTAAAAGAAATAACCTTGCTTTTGACTCTAATAATATTCACAGTTCTTTAAAACATGATAATGGCCTTTGGAAAGTATCCCTTTGTCTCCTCTTCGCATATTAAAGCACACCTAATGCATGTTGATCCCACCATGTATGGTTGTTAGTCACTAGAGAAAGAATGGACAGGGAGTGACGTGTGTGAGATAGCCAAAGAGATAGAGAGAGAGAGAGGAGGAAGAGAGAGATGGAGAATGAAACGAAAAAAGCGAGGTGCATAGAGACTAGGGGATAGATAGAGAATAAAAAATATAGAAATTAACCAAGAGAGTGTGAGAGGAGAGAAGGTAAGTCATTGCATCATAGCTTGCATGCATTTAGATTTGTATACTAACTTGTATGCCTTAATCGACCGTGGTCGAGCAAATAGTTGTTATGATGAGGAAGGATAACATTAAAACACAAGGATGTGGGTGTGTTTTGAAATAAAATTTTAGAAATATGGGAGTAATTTGTGCTTTTCTCATGAAATTATCTCATGTCTTGAGAAGATGCTTCCATTGGAATTCATTTGGACGCATTCTAACTTTTTGCCGCAAAGTTATGCCTAAAATACTAAATGATGAAGACGGCCTAAAATCCTAAATGATGAAAACGACCTACCTATGCTTCATTGTTCTTAAGACCTAGAATATGCAAGCAAACAATGAAAAAATAGGGGATAGGGTAGACATGAGCATCGACTTGTCCACACAGATCGGGCATCATTTGGTCATTCTTGTGTAAGGCCAAAGGTCCCGATATTGGAATTAAGCATAGGCTCGTGTGCTCTCTAAAACAAGTAATGCACTTAGCCTACTGGTTAAGTCTCAAGGTTTGGAAGGAGAAGGTCTTGGGTTCAACCCCCATAAGGAGCATCGAGAGAGAGTTTTTCCCAAAGAGCTCTATAGCCTTCTAACTCAAGTTAACCTAAGTTATCTTGAGTCTAGAGAGATTAACTCAAGTGGTGGGTACACCTATCATGAGTGAAGTCTAATGGAATGTGCTAAAGTAGTGGTGGAGATTGCACATCACATCTGGACTTCAGTTAGTGTGGAAGATGGACAATCCGAAGAGGTGATTGCAAAAGAGTGGATATTTATGATAGGATTATGAAGAAATTCATGCAATTGGTTAGCACTTTGATTCTGATCATGTAGCATTTCTAGAGGCATATTTCTCTTCTCTAAAAAGTTAAAGATCTTCTAGCTTGAATTTTAGCAGACCATGTTCCTGAGCTATGTTCAGCATGATTGAGCATTCATAAAGCCAATCTTGTCCTAAGATAAGGTCTTCTAAGATGTCTTTATGAAGACATATTAGAAGAGTATACCTCATAATAGAGTTACCAGGATGGATGGGGGAAGGGATTTCAACTAGGCATTGTTTTGATTGCTTCCCATGCCAACCATGTATGCCTCTACTGAAGATATTTATAGACCACGGGCTTTTAATTTTGAGGCTCTAATGGTACTCATAGTTGCACTCGTGTCTATGAGAGAATCAAGCATAATACAATCATCCGTGGCAATACCTAACTTTAAGTATGGCCTTTTATCAACAAAGGTTTTTCTTTGTTCTACCGAACCCTAATAGTTTGCCATGGGAATTCTTCGACTATAATGTGCTTTCCTCTCATTTTGATTTTTCATGCATTGTTTTCGTCATCTTATTCTTTCTTATGATTATTGTTGTTCCTCTTCTCATTTACTCTCATCTTCTTGTTTCCTAATAGAATTTCAGTTGTTGTACATAACTCTTAGTCTCTACCAAGCACGATTTGACTCTAAAATTTTACTTTTTGGGGTTCACAACAACCAACACATTGTGTAATAATTGTGTTTCTCTATACTTGACTCAGTGCTTTGGGGTGTTCGTTAGCACTTTGAGGCACTCATATTGCCTTCTGACTCCATAATTATGTCTATATAACTCAACAATGTCCTTGAAGAGTAGGAAAGTTGCTCATTGATTCACTAATTTTTTTTTATAGTACACTTATCTTTACCCCCCTTGGTTTCTTTTTATCCTTCAAAGTATCATACATGTCTTTGGAGCTAACAGATGTCTCCTTGGTACATGAAAGTAATGGCTGAATAGCATCTTCCACAAAAACAACATCACGGCTAACTAGAATGCGTTTAGTCTGTGGATGATACAGACAATAGCCTTTACTTTCAGAACTATACCCAACAAAAATACATTTTACTACCTTATCATCTGTTATCGGCCGCCGGATTGGAAGTTGTATAACTGAATCTTTTTTCGCACGCGCGAAAGGTTGTTACGCAGACACCTTGTAATTTTTATATAAAGCAATGAAAAAGAGACGCATAGGGACGTTCCGAGAGATCACCAGACTGTCTGTCTAGGTGATTGACTGAGCGTTGCCGTAGTGTTGTTGAAGCCATTCTGAGTGTACTGTGGTGTATGGTTCTAATTCTGTGCTTCTATCAATACCTGCTTGTGTGAGTTTCCTCGACATCCAGTAGATCGCCGGACTGTTGTCTGAGTGAGTTTTTTGCGAGTCTCTATTGCGATTGTTGTGTTAATTACGCGTATCGTGGTATTACTCCTTCTTGGAATGTTCTGCCAGTTGTTTGGTGAAGTCTGTATAACTGTGGTAATGTTTTTGGTATTCGGATCGGTATTGCGTTGTCTTTAGTGTTGAGGTCTATTTTCATACGGCAAAGATTAAGCTACAGTAAGGGTCTTCCTAAGTTGCGTATTGAATCTTCAGCACTGTGTGTCTGGAACTGTTGTTCTTCTGTGTCTTCGGTTTATTTGACGGTGAGCACTATTCGGTGAAGGTTGAACTACTGTTATTGTTCATAGTGTTACAGTAGTGTGTATTCGGAAAAAGGTTCTGAGGTAACTCGGTACACGATACTAATAGTCTGGTACAGTGCGTTTGGTAGACTCTAGAAGAGTTAGAAGGACGAACCATAAAGATTGAGAAGGGTATACCAATTCTTGATAGAAGTCTTGAATGTTAGTATATTGTGGTGTGAAGTCATTTTGGGAAACAAGTATAGGGCCTCTGTCTTTACAGACCCCTTCCACTCCCAAGAACCCAATTAGGTGGTTAAACACGTTTCTGACAGTTAATCTCGTGTTTAAACGTTTAACATTGGCGCCGTCTGTGTTATCGGCCGCCGGATTGGAAGTTGTATAACTGAATCTTTTTTCGCATGCGCGAAAGGTTGTTACGCAGACACCTTATAATTTTTATATAAAGAAATGAAAAAGAGACTCATAGGGACGTTCCAAGAGATCACCAGACTGTCTGTCTGGGTGATTGACTGAGCGTTGCCGTAGTGTTGTTGAAGCCATTCTGAGTGTACTGTGGTGTATGGTTCTGATTCTGTTCTGTTGTCTATCAATACCTGCTTGTGTGAGTTTCCTCGACATCCAGTAGATTGCTGGACTGTTGTCTGAGTGAGTTGTTTGCGAGTCTCTATTGCGATTGTTGTGTTAATTACGCGTATCGTGGTATTACTCCTTCTTGGAATGTTCTGCCAGTTGTTTGGTGAAGTCTGTATAACTGTGGTAATGTTTTTGGTATTCGGATCGGTATTGCATTGTCTTTAGTGTTGAGGTCTATTTTCATACGGCAAAGATTAAGCTACAGTAAGGGTCTTCCTAAGTTGCGTATTGAATCTTCAGCACTGTGTGTCTGGAACTGTTGTCCTTCTGTGTCTTCGGTTTATTTGACGGTGAGCACTATTCGGTGAAGGTTGAACTACTGTTATTGTTCCTAGTGTTATAGTAGTGTGTATTCGGAAAAAGGTTATGAGGTAACTCGGTATCACGATACTAATAGTCTGGTACAGTGCGTTCGGTAGACTCTAGAAGAGTTAGAAGGACGAACCATAAAGATTGAGAAGGGTATACCAATTCTTGATAGAAGTCTTGAATGTTAGTATATTGTGGTGTGAAGTCATTTTGGGAAACAAGTATAGAAGGCTTATTCAAGAAATTTGGGAATTATTCAAGTCCCATTTATGCTACTTACTATGTTAACTTCTTAAATTTGAGCCCAAACTTGATATGTCATTTATAATACAATCATCCTTAATATTAAATTATTAATTTAATATACCCCAATCAAGAGATAATAACATGTTTTAGTGTGTGAATGAGTCAAAAAGTAAAACATTGGGATAGAAAGAATTGTCTCAAAATCATGTGTAATTCCCATTTTTCCTGAATAGGCCTTATAGGGCCTCTGTCTTTACAGACCCCTTCCACTCCCAAGAACCCAATTAGGTGGTTAAACGTGTTTCTGACAGTTAATCTCGCGTTTAAACGTTTAACACTGGCGCCGTCTGTGTTATCGGCTGCCAGATTGAAAGTTGTATAATTGAATCTTTTTTCGCATGCGCGAAAGGTTGTTATGCAAACACCTTGTAATTTTTATATAAAGCAATGAAAAAGAGACGCATAGGGACGTTCCAAGAGATCACCAGACTGTCTGTCTGGGTGATTGACTCAGCATTGCCGTAGTGTTGTTGAAGACATTCTGAGTGTACTGTGGTGTATGGTTCTGATTCTGTTCTGTTGTCTATCAATACCTGCTTGTGTGAGTTTCCTCGACATCCAATATATCACCGGACTGTTATCTGAGTGAGTCGTTTGCGAGTCTCTATTGCGATTGTTGTGTTAATTATGCGTATCGTGGTATTACTCCTTGGAATGTTCTGCCAGTTGTTTGGTGAAGTCTGTATAACTGTGGTAGTGTTTTTGGTATTCGGATCGGTATTGCGTTGTCTTTAGTGTTGAGGTCTATTTTCATACGGCAAAGATTAAGCTACAGTAAGGGTCTTCCTAAGTTGCGTATTGAATCTTCAGCACTGTGTGTCTGGAACTGTTGAGTCCTTCTGTGTCTTCGGTTTATTTGACGGTGAACACTATTCGGTGAAGGTTGAACTACTGTTATTGTTCCTAGTGTTACAGTAGTGTGTATTCGGAAAAAGGTTCTGAGGTAACTCGGTATCACGATACAAATAGTCTGGTGCCGTGCGTTCGGTAGACTCTAGAAGAGTTAGAAGGACGAACCATAAAGATTGAGAAGGGTATACCATTGATAGAAGTCTTGAATGTTAGTATATTGTGGTGTGAAGTCATTTTGGGAAACAAGTATAGGGCCTCTGTCTTTACAGACCCCTTCCACTCCCAAGAACCCAATTAGGTGGTTAAACGCGTTTCTGACAGTTAGTCTCGCGTTTAAACGTTTAACACTGGCGCCGTCTGTGGGAAGGTGGCAACAGATCAGATTGTTGCAAATCGATTGTGGTAACGTGACTATAGATTGTAAATCGATAGTAATAGTACGCGATTAGTACAAAAAATGATACATGCCGATTACTAGATCCGGTGAAACGTATCCGAAGAACCGACACCCTTGGGTACCTAATTTGCTAAGGACGCCTTCAGGAGGCAGAAGCGCAGATAGGTCTAACCTAGTTGTCAAGAAAGTGAAGAACCTTAGTAGTGATTCCGGCCATATTCCGGTGGAACGCACTACATTTCTGACAGATTCCGGTGCGATTTCGGCATAGTCTGTCGAAGGTATCGTAACTCCAGAATGTACCGGGACGCAGCATGAAGCTAGTTTAACACCATTAGGTAAAGATTCAAATTTGTTTACGAATAGAAATGTCTTGGCCAAAGAAACCAATGAAGGAGAAGGAGCACTTTGTTTTGGTGAAAAATCGACACCTTCCGGTGTTATTTCGGTACAAGTTACTGAGAATTCACAGTTTTTCGGTGACGGCTTACCATTTCTTGGTGAATCTTCAGTCCAATCGCCGCTATTGGGAGTAAGCTTCCCTACAATTGACATCAAGAAGGAAGATATTCCGCCTCGGGATACAGAGTGGAGTCACAATACAACCGCCAGCACGATGAGTGGGCAACAACAACAGCAGCAGCCACAGCAACATCTAATTCCACCATGGCCAACTCCAACAGGAGTAACGTACACTAAATTCGGTGGATTTCCAGGAGATGACCCAGATGCTCATGTACGCACATTTGAGATAAGTTACGCAGTGCTCAATCATCCGCCTGATCCGGCATATAAGGCTATTGTCTTCTAGTCGACATTGGTTAACGAAGCAGCCAGATGGCTTACAGAATATGATATTAACCACTTCGGCACCTATGAAGCAGTAAGGGATGCATTTTTGCAGAGATTCAGGTTAAAGAAGAATCCAGCCGAAATTTTCGACCTGCAAAACAACAGACAGAAGATAAATCGAACAGTGCAGGAATATGCTACCCTATTTAGAACCCATTTGAGGCAATTACCACCAGCACATGCCAACCTACTAGATGACGTTATCACGCAATGGTTTATCAATGGATTGACTCCGCAACTTAAACAAATTATGATCATACGCTGTGTAGGAGCTATGACACTAGATGCAGTTATTGCAATGTCTTTGCAGCTTGAGAACAAGGTTGGAGGATTTACAGAAGACTTGGAGTGGTTAAAAGCAAATAAAAATGTTGCAGAAGATCCGACCAGATAGATGTTCTGCACCACATGCAAGAATTCAGGGCACACTAGTGCCACTTGTGCACTTAATCAGTTGTTTTGTGCTATCTGCAACACGATCGGACATACCACCAAAAACTGTGCATACAATGCCAAAGTGCAGGGAACCGCAACAGTGAATGCAATTATACAAGAACCCGGGCAACCTGCCAATCATTATGTACCTCCGCAAATGAGAAACAACCAACAACAAGGCTATCGAAATTACAGAGGACAGAGAAATAATAACTACAATGCAAATCGCTGGCAGGCCGGACCAGCACAGGAAAATCCCAATTTGCCACCACCGCGCTGCCATTTTTGTGGTGAATTTGGTCACATTAGAAGATTTTGTAAGGATGCAGCTGAGTATGATCAGAGGAAGAAAGAACGTCAAAACCCAATGACTAATATGGTACAAATCACACCAGTAGAAACGCAAGCTGCAGTAATTCAGACCCGATCCGGTAAGCAACTACAACCAGCAGAAGAAGTATTTGAACCAAGCATACGCGAACAACAAAGGATGTATGATAAAGCCAGTCAATGGACCACCACTGAACCTCTAGTATTTCCACATCCTATTCCAGTGACCCAGGCTCCGTTAACCAAGGAAGGAACACAAAAACAACATTCTAATTCAGTAGCAGGCACATCATCTTCAGCAGATACATCATCTTCAGCCGACGCATCATCTTCAGAATCTATGGAAAACACAATGCAAGCACATAAGGCTTGGGAAATTTTATCTAAAGCGTCCATTACTCTTCCTCTTGGCCAATTACTTGCACTAGTACCAGGAATTTGGCAACAATTCCAACAACAGTTCAGTCCTGTACCTTCTTGCATTCCAGCAACAGCGACAATGCAACCGGAACCTGATTCTACGGTCGATCATTCAGTTCCTTTAATCACGGTATGGTATAAAAATCATAAAATTACACAGGCACTAATTGATGGAGGATCTGGTGTCAACATTGCTACTGCTGCACTCTGTAAAAAGTTAGGATGGAGCGAAATCGAACCAGTTCAGTTCTTTATCAGAATGGCTGACCAGTCAAGAGTCCATCCAGTAGGACTTGTACGAAATGTACCAATAACTTTGCAAGGTACCACATTTAAAATGACCTTTGTCGTCTTAGAATTATCGGAATCCACCCTTGATTATAATCTTCTTTTTGGTCGTCCTTGGCTGAAGCAAGCTAAGGTTATACAAGATTGGTCTGCACAAGAACTCACTTTCAAAGACAACAATTGTAAATATGTTGTAAAATTAGATGCTATACAGCCTTGCGAATTGCATGCTAGACCGTATTTTGCAGAACCAATTCATATGTTAGATGGTCTGTCAGATGAAGCAGAAGAAGAGTTTTTAAAGAATAATATTGACTTGATCTCCCTAGGAACTGTTGATCTACAATCTGTTGTAGATAATTGGAATCCCGCAGTCTGTACGGTGATGCCTGTAACAGAAGAAGATAAGATGGAAGATACCATTGCTATAGTTGACACTAAAACTACAACAACTTTTTAAGCCAGTTGATGATGTAGAGAAGTCCCGACAATTCTATGTTCCAGAAGATCAGTTGATCACTTATAATTTAGGAGATGAGGACCATCTGCGTCCTATCAAGATAAGGGAAAGCCTACCGGAAGTATTTCAAGCAGACTTAATCCAGCTACTCCGAGAATTTTCTGACGTTTTTGCATGGGATTACAAAGATACGAAGGGTTTGGACCCTCGCATATATCAACACAGGGTCATGCTGAAGCCGGAAGCAAAACCGATCAAACAACCCAGCTACCGGATGAATCCGAACTATGCATCACAGGTAAAGGCAGAGCTTGATAGGCTACTCAAAGTCGAATTCATTGTACCAGTAGAGCATGCCGAATGGATCTCACCAATTGTTATTGTTCCTAAAAAGAATAAGCTGTTGGAGATAGACGTCTACGGAAGCACGCGAACAGCACAAGGAAGAAGAAGAAGCTTGGAGCACAAACACAAAATACTGAATGTATTACTAGAGAATGTACAAAGATAAGTAGCCCATTAGGGCAATAGGCGTATATACAAGCCGGGGGAAAAAAACCTCCTAAAGAGGGAAAAAAGTGCCCCGGCGGTCCTAGAGTGTTCACACACATCACTACCTAGATATACCAACAAATCCCCCTTGGGAGTGATACGGTGAACAAGGAGCTGGCACTCATGTATAAGGAAGTGCCAAGCTATGTGGAAATCACTCCACAAAAGGAAGTAAGCCCAAAGCTTTGCGAAAAGCTTCAAACTTCTCCCTAGGCAGAGCCTTCGTGAAAAGGTCTGCAATGTTCTCCTGCGTGGGCACATATGCCAAGCTGATCTCCCCAGCAGAGAACCTCTCCCTGACATAGTGATAATGCACCTCAATGTGCTTAGTGCGAGCATGGAACACAGGGTTCCTCGCAACTGCCAATGCGCTCTGACTGTCAGTGAAGATGGTGGTGGCAGAAGACTGGCCAACACCCAAATCAGCCATAAGGCGTCTGAGCCACACACACTCAACAGTCGCTGTGAAAGCTGCCCTATACTCAGCCTCACAACTGGAAGTGGCCACAGTAGGCTGCTTCTTGCTCAACCAAGATATACATGAGCTACCAAGCATGAAGCAAAAACCACTGGTGGACACACGAGTGTCATAGCAACCAGCCCAATCTGAGTCAGAAAAAGCATGCAAATCTGGCGGTAGTGATCCCCCCTTGGGATAAAACAACCCAAGTAGCCGAGTACCACTCAAGTAGCGAAAGATGCGCTTAACCGCTTTCCAATGCGTGACTCCTGGGCAATGCATAAACCTGCTCATCTGTGAGACAGCAAACTGAATATCTGGCCGAGTAATGCATAAGTAAATCAAGCATCCAACAGCGTGCTGATAGAGAACAGCATCAAATGCATCTCCAGCATCATGAAGACTCAATCGTAAACCTGTCTCCATAGGAGTGGCAATAGGCTTACAGTCTTCAAGGCCAAAACGCTGCAATAATGTGTCAATATATTTCGTTTGACACAAAGCCATTCCACCATCAACGTGCATGAATTGAATGCCCAAATAGTGATGCAAATGCCCCAAATCAGACATCTCAAATGAGGCATGCAAATCAACCTTAAAATCAGCAATATGTGTCTCAATAGGACCAGTGAGCAGCATGTCATCAACATAGACAACAATGATCAGAAGCACATCATTAGCACGTTTAACATATAAGGTGCTTTCAGTTGGACTGTTCTCAAAACCATGTGCAATCAGATAGGCATGTATCTTCTCATACCAAGCACGTGGTGCTTGCTTTAAACCATATAATGCCTTCTTTAACCTGCAAACCTGGTTTTCATGCCCTTTCTGCACAAAGCCACGGGGCTGAAAAACATACACTTCTTCATGCAAGTCACCATTCAGAAATGCTGTTTTAATGTCCAACTGATGTACATTCCAACCATGATGGGCTGCAAGTGCACAAATGCTCCGAACAGTAGTCATACGGCATGTAGGTGCAAAGGTCTCATCAAAATCAATGCCTCTTTCCTGCGCATAACCCTTTGCAACAAGCCTAGCCTTATACCTGTCAACGGTACCATCAGGTTTACGCTTCAGCTTGTATACCCACTTAGTACCAATGGCCTTCTTGCCAGGAGGCAAGTCACATAAGGACCATGTACCATTCTTCATTATAGCATCATATTCAGATTGCATAGCAGCCATCCAATTTTCTGAATTCTGTGCTTCATCAAAAGAAACAGGCTCATTCTCATCACAGAGACTAGATGCAGCCATAGCATAGCAATCTGATGCAAAGGAGGCACTATGAGAGCCTGAACGAGTACGATATGACAAAGGTGCATCTAATTTGCTGTCACGCAAAGTCTGCACCAGCCATTTTGGCATAGTTTTTGCCTGCTCAATATCAGCTCTCTCATCAGCAAGTGCATCATGTAAATCTGGATCAGAAATGATGATCTGCATCATCATATGAAACCTACAAAGGCTGAGAAGTTTCCTCATTAGGACCAGCACTGGCCTGTCCACCTGTAAAAAGAGGCATCAAAGTATCATACATGTCTTTGGAGCTAACAGATGTCTCCTTAGTACATGAAAGCAATGGCTGAATAGCATCTTCCACAAAGACAACATCACGGCTAACCAGAATGCGTTTAGTCTGTGGATGATACAGACGATAGCCTTTACTTTCAGAACTGTACCCAACAAAAATACATTTTACTGCCTTATCATCCAATTTTCTGCGATGTTGTTCAGGCACTAATGCATATGCCAAACAACCAAAAACACGCAGATGAGCAACAGATGGCTTGCGGTCATGCCAAGCCTCATATGGAGTGATAAATTGCAACGCTTTAGTGGGACACCTGTTCAGTACATATGCTGCACACATGACAGCCTCAAGCCAGAAACTATGTGGTAAAGCCTGACTTTTGACCATGCACCTCGCCATCTCCATGAGTGACCTGTTCTTTCGTTCAGCAACTCCATTCTGTTGAGGTGTATACGGTACTGTACACTGGTGTTTTATCCCACGTTCAGCCAGAAATGCATTAAAGTCTGAAGACATATATTCCCCCCCTCGATCAGAACGGAGGGTGCCCATTTTACATGCTGACAGATTTTCAGCCAAAACCAAAAACTGTTTGAAGCACATGAACACTTCGGACTTTGCTTTGAGTGGATATACCCATGCATGCCTGGAAAAATCATCAATGAAAGTCACGAAGTAAAGGTAATTTCCAAAAGAGGGTGTCTGCATAGGACCACAGACATCACTATGTACAAGCTGCAATTTCTGCGTAGCCCGAACTGAACCATCTTTTGGAAAGGAAGAACGCTGCATTTTGCCCAAAATACAGCCTTCACAAACATGTTTTCCAGGTGCCTCAAGTTTGGGCAAAGAGGACACCATTTCAGATTTCTGCAGGCGTAACAAACTAGCAAAATTCAGATGACCAAAGCGTGCATGCCAAAGCTTTGCATCTGACATAGCCTGAGAATCATGAACTGCACATGCCGAATCATTCACAGATTTTTCGTAGTCTATGAGCTTATACAGCCCACGACATAAGATGCCAGAAGCAATAATCACATCACCATTTGAGAGATCATGGACTGTACACCTGTCATCAATGAATTTCACAACCAAGCCAATCTTGGCTAATGCAGAAACTGATAACAGGTTCTTTTTGATCCCTGGCACAAATAAAGCATTTGACAAAGTGAAAGAACTACCATCAGCAGTAGTCAGAATGATCTTACCAACTCCCATAATAGGATAAGAGGAGTTATTGGCGCATGTGACAGTATTCCCTGTAGGGGCAGGCTCGAGTGAAGAGAAGAAACTACGCTGTGAGGTAATATGTTTGGTCGCCCCACTGTCAAAGTACCAAACATCTGAGTCTACTGCAGACATGCACTGATCATGAGAAGATGGGTCAAAACTGCAGACAGTAGTAAACGCCCATTCTTCTTCCTGCACAAGATTTGCAGACTCTGTTTTTGGTGTAGAGGCCTCTGCAACAACCATTCCAGCCTCTTTCTTCTTTGCCTCTTTAGCAGCCAGTTTTGGACAGTTCTTTATAATATGATCATTTCCTTTACAGTACTTGCAGAACAATTTCTGCTTTTCTGATTTCTTTTCATCTTTATCCTGGTTCTTCGATTGTGCAGCATTTGCAGATTTTTGCTTACTAGTAGAAGAGCTCCATTTTCCTTTGCCCTTTTGACTAGCCAGGAAAGCTTGATCTGCAACACGCACAATGGACCTGTTCTGCCTGGACTGATCTTCCTGCAATAGAACAAAGACTAATTCTTCAAATGACAAGGCATTCGGATTGCCTTTCATCATCAACCGAAGAGTAGAGGCAAAACTCTTATATGAATCAGGAAGACCATTCAGAACGGTCTGCACAAGTGAGCTATCTGGTATAACCTCATCAGCAGAAATCAATTGTTCCTTCAGGTCTTTGATCTTTGTAAGAAAACTATCCATAGAATCACCTTCATTCATGTGCTCACTCTCCAACTGTTTTCGGAGGTAAGCAACACGAGCCTCATTCCTAGCCTGGTACAAAGTGGTAAGTGTATCCCAAGCATCCTTTGTTGTTCTACAAGAGCGAATGTGAGGAATAATGGCACGTTTGACAGACAAGGCTATCAATGCATGTGCCTGGGCATCTCTGCAATCCCAACGAATCTGCTCTGCAGTAGGTGCAACAGAAACAGCAGCACGAACAGGAATCTACGGAATATCATCTTCGACACCATCTTCATGAGCTCCAGTACCTCCAGCACTTGTATTTGTAGTACCTGTAGTCGCAGGTGTAACAGGACGTCTTTCAACACCCTGCACAATGTTCCACAGTCCTTTTGCAACCAGTACATGTCGCATCATATAAGCCCATAATGGGTAGTTGGTACCATCCAACTTATCCTCAACAGCCAACATACGGAATACATCACTTCTTTCAGCCATGGCCGGTGACTAAAATACCTTGATGAAGAAAATTGATTGTATCTCAAAAAGTTGAACGGAACTGCCCAGACGAGTTCTGCTAGACCTGTAGCAGACTTCGAGACGCTTAAACTGGCGAACAGAAACTGGTATATACCTTTGGCACAAAAGGATGAAATAGCCTACACAAGCGCTGCGATAGTGCGTTCGGAGGCCGAAACAAGCTCAGATCGCGATTTCGGCACCACACAGCGAAGCTGTTTTGATTTCGGAAACACCTTGAGTATGCTCACCAAATTTCGTGCGAATCTGAGACTGCAAACGGAGGAGTGTCGACGGCGCCCTAGAAGAAGCGACGACCTGCTCTGATACCAATTGTTGGAGATAGACGTCTGCGGAAGCACGCGAACAGCACAAGGAAGAAGAAGAAGCTTGGAGCACAAACACACAATACTGAATGTATTACTAGAGAATGTACAAAGATAAGTAGCCCATTAGGGCAATAGGCGTATATACAAGCCGGGGGAAAAAAACCTCCTAAAGAGGGAAAAAAGTGCCCCGGCGGTCCTAGAGTGTTCACACACATCACTACCTAGATATATCAACATAAGCAACTACGAATCTGTGTGGAGTACCGGAAACTGAATGCAGCTACGGTGCCTGATCCATTCTCGCTACCTTTTCTTGACACGATGCTTGACAGAATAGCAGGACACGAAATGTATTCATTCCTAGATGGATACAGTGGGTATAATCAAGTTAGAATGGCTGAACAGGATATACCAAAGACCGCTTTCATTACCAATTGGGGTGTTTTTGTTTGTACTGTTATGTGGGTTGGATTAAGAAATGCCCCCAGTACGTTCCAAAGGTGTATGCAGGAAATATTTTCTCCTTACCTTACCTCTTTTATGCAAGTATATCTTGATGATTTTTTGATTTTTGGTAAGATGGTAGCACACTTGTTCCATTTACGGTGTTGCTTTGAGAAGTGCAAAGAATACAGACTCTGTTTGAACCCAAACAAATCTGTGTTTGTGGTTTCATGTGGAAAGCTACTTGGCCACATTGTATCTGCACAGGGTATACAGGTGGATCCAGATAAAGTTACAGCTGTGTTAGAAGCACCTGTGCCCACTACACCTAAGGAAGTGATGCGCTTCATGGGCCAAGTAAGATGGCATGGTCGGCACTTACGGTGGCTTGCTCATTTGGCGATACCACTGAATCGGTTAATAACCAAGACTCCTCGACAATTTGAGTGGACTCAAGAATGTCAAATTGCTTTTGATCGTCTAAAGGGATTACTAACACAGGTTCCAATCTTACAGCCTCCTGACTGGGATCGCCCATTTCATGTATTTGTTGATGCTTCAGATATTGCCATTGGCAGTGTTCTAATGCAACAAACTGATAAGTGGTTTCGGCCAGTGTACTATGCAAGTCGAAGGCTTGCCCCTGCTGAAAAGAATTACTCTGTAACTGAAAGGGAATGTCTGGGTTTAGTATATTTTGTCAAAAAATTTAGGCATTATTTACTTGGCCGCAAATTTACTTTTCATGTAGATCATGCTGCACTTGTCTATCTAGTTCGAAAACAGCATTTAGGTGGCCGATTAGCGCGATGGGTTCTGCTGTTACAAGAATTTGATTATGAAGTTATTCATAGGCCCGGCAGTTCACATGCCTTAGCAGATTTCCTTTCTTGTTTAGATTCCGGTGAAGCTCCAGTCGGTATTGATGACACCACACCAGCGATTTACAGCACTGAACCAACTAATGATGAAATTGCAGATCCTCCTGTGCCAACTAATTACTATGATCAGTTGTTAACTTTTTTGACTGATGGATGCCTTCCTTCTACAACATCTCCTGCAATGCGTAGGAAAATTGTAGTTTTTAGTCGCCGATTTCGGCTGATTGCTGGGGAATTATACTATATGGATCACACTGAAATTTTACTTTGTTGTATTCCTCCACACGAAGTTAATTCAGTCATTGTGTTGGCTCATTCAATTCCATCCGGCGGGCATTTTGTTGCAGATTTAACACACCGGAAAATTCTGTAGAGTGGGCTTTGGTGGCCTACTATGTACAGGGATGTATTGCAGTTTGTCAAAAAATGTGATAATTGTCAGAGGTCTGGACAGCCCCTACAACACCATTATTTCCCTCTACAACCTGTCTTGCCATTAGAACCTTTTCAGAAGTGGGGTCTAGATTTCATTGGACCTATTACACCGCCGGCAATACTCAGTAATAATCGTTATATTCTGACCTGTACACACTATGCGACCAGATGGGCAGAAGCATGGGCTTTAAAGTCTGCCACAGCTATTTTGGTAGCAAAGTGCCTAATGAAAGATGTCTTTCTGCGTTTTGGATTACCTCTAGAGCTTGTTACAGATCAAGGCACTCATTTTGTCAACAATTTAATGAAAGTACTTACACATTCTTTTCAGATCACGCATAAATTCAGTTCATCATATTATCCTCGTGCAAATGGTTTGGCTAAGAGTACGAACAAGACCCTATTGAATATGCTTCGAAAACTAATTCTGGAATCACCGGAAAGATGGGATCAACTGTTACCTGTAGTATTATGGGCGTACCGGACTACATACAAAGCAGCAACAGGATGTACCCCTTTCAAATTGGCTTATGGATTGGAAGCCATAGCACCCATGGAAATTATTGTGCCAAGTTTACGTGTAGCCATCACTCAGAAACTGTTACCTAAAGAATCTCTGTCCTTTCGGTTAGATACACTCAGAGAACTGGATGAGCACCGATGGCAAAGTTTTCTGACTATTCAGGAAGTACAGACAAAACAAGCTCAAACACATGATCGATATCTAAAGACTCCAGTTTTTACGGTGGGACAACTTGTACTCTTCTACAATGCAAAGTCGAATCGCTCTGCTGGCAAATTCAAGCTACGATGGTTTGGTCCCTACCGGATTTCTGAACAGGTGGGCCCAGCCAATTTTTGGTTTACTACTTTGACCGGAATTCCTCTTCCTAAGGTGATAAATGGATCAAAGCTACGGCCGTATCAACAAGCATCCAATCCACACTGAACGTCCCACGGATTGGCCGCGCATTTTTGCGTTTTCTTTTCTTTTCTTTTATTTTCTTTTAATTTTGCGTGCTTAATAAAATAATAAGTCTGTAAATATCCGCGTTTTGATACCTAATTATGTCAACAGCCTCCCTGCCCTTTCCAGCTGCTCATGCATGCACACCGAAGTTATGAAGTTATCATCTCAGCGTCGCACGATGATTAGTGATTTTGACTACTCTCCACTGCAACGCATCTACTTAACCTTCTCCGTTTCGCCAAAAATCGCTATTGTGTTTGCATGATTTGTGTGATTGTGTAAACCCTGTGCTTTGCGTCTTGTGCTTGCGTTTTCTGTGTGCGCCATGGAAGCTTTGGCAAACTATGCCGCTTTCCATGACGGAATCCCTACCGATGTAGGAGAGTTTCTACGCATACGTGGGTATGCCAATTTCGCTTAACTGCCGTGGCATTCAGTGGAATCCCACCCGTTCTTTGCCCAGATAATCGCCGCTATCGCTAAAACACCTGCGTTTTTTACAGTTAGTCTCGTGTTTAAACGTTTAACACATCCAATTTTCTACAATGTTGTTTAGGCACTAATGCATATGCCAAACAACCAAAAACACGCAGATGAGCAACAGATGGCTTGCGGTCATGCCAAGCCTCATATGGAGTGATAGACTGCAGCGCTTTAGTGGGACACCTGTTAAGTACATATGCTGCACACATGACAGCCTCAAGCCAGAAACTATGTGGTAAAGCCTAACTCTTGACCATACACCTCGCCATCTCCACGAGTGACCTGTTCTTTCTTTCAGCAACTCCATTCTGTTGAGGTGTATATGGCACTGTACACTGGTGTTTTATCCCACGTTTAGCCAGAAATGCATTAAAATCAAAAGACATATATTCCCCCCCTCGATCAGAACGGAGGGTGCCCATTTTACATGCTGACAGATTTTCAGCCAAAACCAAAAACTGTTTGAAGCACATGAACACTTTGGACTTTGCCTTCAATGGATATACCCATGCATGCCTGGAAAAATCATCAATGAAAGTCATGAAGTAAAGGTAATTCCCAAAAGAAGGTGTCTACATAGGACCACAGACATCACTATGTACAAGCTGCAATTTCTGAGTAGCCTGAACTGAACCATCTTTTGGAAAGGATGAACGCTGCATTTTGCCCAAAATACAGCCTTCACAAACATGTTTTCCAGGTGCCTCAAGTTTGGGCAAGAGGATACCATTTCAAATTTCTGCAGGCGTAGCAAACTAGCAAAATTCAGATGACCAAATCATGCATGCCAAAGCTTTGCATTTGACATAGCCTGAGATTCATTTACTGCACATGCCAAATCATTTATAGATCTTTCATAGTCTATGAGCTTATACAGCCAACAACATAAAATGCCAGAAGCAATAATCACATCGCCATTAGATAGATCATGAACTGTACACCTGTCATCAATAAATTTCACAACCAAGCCAATCTTGGCTAATGCAAAAACTGATAACAAGTTCTTCTTGATCCCTCGCACAAATAAAGCATCTGACAAAGTGAAAGAACTACGATCAGCAGTAGTCAAAATGATCTTATCAACTCCCATAACAGGATAAGAGGAGTTGTTGGCACATGTAACAGTATTCCCTATAGGGGCAGGCTCGAGTGAAGAGAAGAAACTGTGCTGCGAGGTAATACGTTTGGTCGCCCCACTATCAAAGTACCAAACATCGGAGTCTACTGCAGACATGCACTGCTCATGAGAAGATGGGTCAAAACTGCAAATAGTAGTAAATGCCCATTCTTCTTCCTGCACAAGATTAGCAGACTCCGTTTTTGGTGTAGAGGCTTCTATAACAACCATTCCAACCTCTTTCTTCTTTGCCTCTTTTGCAGCTAGTTTTGGATAGTTCTTTATGATATGATCATTCCCTTTACAGTACGTACAAAACAATTTCTGCTTTTCTGATTTCTTCTCATCTTTATCTTCCTTCTTCGAATATGCGGAATTAGCAGATTTTTGCTTACTAGTTGAAGAGCTCCATTTTCCTTTCCTCTTCTGACTAGCCAAGAAAGCTTGATCTGCAACTCGCATAATGGACCTGTTCTGCCTGGACTGATCTTCCTGCAATAGAACAAAGACTAACTCCTCAAATGATAAGGCATTTGGATTGCCTTTCATCATCAATCGAAGAGTAGAAGCGAAACTTTGATATGAATCAGGAAGACCATTTAGAACGGTCTGCACAAGTGAGCTATCTGGTATAACCTCATCAGCAGAAATTAACTGTTCCTTCAAGTCTTTGATCTTTGTCAAAAAATTGTCCATAGAATCACCTTCATTCATGTGCTCACTCTCCAACTGTTTTCGGAGGTAAGCAACACGAGCCTCATTCATAGCCTAGTACAATGTGGTAAGTGTATCCCAAGCATCCTTTGTTATTCTGCAAGAGCAAATATGAGGAATAATGGCACGTTTGACAGACAAAGCTATCAATGCATGTGCCTGGGCATCTCTGCCATCCCAATGAATTTGCTCTGCAGTAGGTGCAACAGAAACAGTAGCACGAACAGGAATCTGTAGAATATCATCTTCGACACCATCTCCATCAGCTTCAGCACCTGTATTTGCAGTACCTGTAGTTGCGGGTGTAACAGGACGTCTTTCAACACCCTGCACAATGTTCCACAATCCTTTTGCAACCAATACATGTCGCATCATATAAGCCCATAATGGGTAGTTGGTACCATCCAACTTATCCTCAGCAGCCAACATAAGGAATACATCACTGCTTTCAGCCATGGCCGATGACTAAAATACCTTGATGCAAAAAATTGACTGTATCTCAAAAAGTTGAACAGAACTGCCCAAACCAATTCCGCTAGACCTGTAGCAGACTTCAAGACACTTATAATGGCGAACAAAAACTGGTGTATACCTTTGGCACAAAAAGACAAAATAGCCTGCACAAACACTACGATAGTGCGTTCGGAGGCCGAAACAAGCTCAAATCGCGATTTCGGCACCACAAAACGAAGCTGTTTTGATCTCAGAAACACGCTGAGTATGCTCACCAAAATTCGTGCGATTCTGAGACTGCAACCGGAGGAGTGTCGACGGCGCCCTAGATGGAGCGACGACCTGCTCTGATACCAATTGTTGGAGATAGAGGTCTGCGGAAGCATGCGAACAACAGAAGGAAGAAGAAGAAGCTTGGAGCACAACACACAATACTGAATGTATTACTAGAGAATGTACAAAGATGAGTAGCCCATTAGGGCAATAGGGGTATATACAAGCCGGGGGAAAAAAACCTCCTAAAGAGGGAAAAAAGTGTTTTTGCAGTGCTTATAAACACTCTTGCATCATTACTGGTGCATTCCTAATCTCTTGTGTTTATCACCACTATTTGCATTCCTTTTTGACACATTTTATGTATTTCTTTTTGTTGGTATATGTTATGCATTCACTATGTTACATATATACCAGGACACGCAGAGCACTATGCTGCATATGTTCGTCAATGAGCTGAAGTTGTCTATTGCATTAATCTGCTCCATCGTATAATGAAGCTATTGAATATGCTTGTCAAAGAGCTGAAGTTGTCTTCTCTTCCGTCGCTCAAGAGCATCGAAGTCCATCGAGAATTGTCAAGGGCTTGCAGCCAAAACCTCAGAAAAGCCTATCTACATTGGTAGAGCTGACAAAAACAAAGCCCTATCCTCGTGAGTTGTGACTTGTAGCCAAGTAACCATCAAGAGAAAGGCTTACATAAGTGCTTATGTCACTAGGGGTTGTAGCTTCTACATGAATGACTTTGACACTTCATTCTCTTTTTAGTCGGATTTTATATTCACGTCATGTATGAGCACATAAAGAGTTGTAACTCAGTGGGTGTGGTTTAGTGGATGTGCCTTGTATTCCTATGCAGATGGCTAGGGTTCAAGTCCCGCCTAGGACTGGATGCCTGAAACTTCCCCAAGATGGCTGCCTCTACTCACGAGGTCGGGTGTGTATCTTTCCAATTCATTGTACTCTCAAAAAAAAAAAAATTGTAACCCACTAATTTCGGACGACTCATTATTTTAGTTATTCACAGACTTTTAATTGTATCTTTGTCAAAAGTGCTCCTTGTGAGAACCACGTAGCCAACTAAAAATTTGTACAAAGTGTTTCTTCAAACTCAAGGACTCGTCATAATTTCATTTGGAATTCCATTTTACCCCACACCTTTTGGTTCTATTGAGCACTAATTTTGTAACAACCTAGAACCTCTCACTTTGTATTTCGATTGGGGTTCCTTTGCATTTTCAAGAAGAACCATCACCTTTCGTTGGCATATTCTAAGGCCTCCAATTGTATTTTCCAAGGCCTTTGGATCACAACTTTGGCTCATTTTTGCTCATCCTTGTTCTCTCCACTTTATATTTCTCCAAGGGTCTAACTCTTACTCTTTGGCACATCATTTGTCACTTAGTGCCTTATACTTTTGTAACTCAAAATATAAGAAAGATGAGTATTGCGTGTGTGTGTGTGTGTGTGTGTGTCTTGGGAGGCTACTCTAGGCCCCCAAGTGTGACTCTCCCTCTGTACAATGGGCTACTCTAAGCCCTCCTCTCGAGTCGACTCATATTGGTGTTTGTGCAAGTATAGGGTTATTCTAAGCCTCCCCCCCCCCCCGCGTCCAAGGTGTCTATCTCATTTCTGATGCGTGTAGGGCTACTCTAAGCCCCCCTACCCCAACACATTTTTTGTACAAAATTTTGCAAGTGTGGTAACTTTGTTTTGAGAGCGACCATGTCAATGATTTTGAATGCAATGTCCTCAAGTCAATTGTATTTACCCTCCTTTACAACAATATTCATGTCGAAAGATGAAAGCCTAAATGGGACAAATTACAACTTATGGAAAGACACCATTAGGGCCTACCTCTATACAAACCTATTGTACAAGGTAATTGAAGGCACTGAATGAGAGCTCAATAAGGAAATCTATCTAGGAGCTTGGAATATATGGAGCATCAAAGATAAAAGAGCATTAGGACAACTTCTCCTTGCATGTGGTGAATTGACAGAGGATCACATCACTGCATGTAAGGCTTCAAAAGAAGCTTGGGATACTCTAGCAAATCGATATGAAGATAAAAGAAGGCCAAATTTCACAATCTCACTATTCATGCTCAAGATACTATCACAAAGGTGATAGCCCAATTTGAAGATTATCAACACAAGTTCGCACTTTGTGGACAAAAGAGTTCAAGTGAAGACATGGCTATAAAATTTCTCAACAAGCTACCTAGGTCATATGAAACATTTGTGACTACTCTGTACAACAGAGGCAAAGTTCTAACTTGGGAAGAGGTTTGTCAACTTGTGCTCCTCCACGACTCATGAGCAAAGTTGGCTTCCTCACAAGAGACAACAATGAAGGCTAAGGGACCCTTCCACAAGGCCAAACATGCTAGTCATAATACTAGCAATGCACCCAAGCAAGGTTCCAACACTTCTTCGAAAAAGTCTTGTTGTAATTTTTGTGGAAAAACAAGGCACTTAGAGAAATTTTCCTACAAGAAGAAGCAGACCTTAAAGCCCTCTAGCTCAAAGAACCCATCAAAACCCTCTCAGCATAGGTCTCACTATTCCAATGAAGACCTGTTTATTTTCACAGAGGCCAATGCCCTAGTAACTTCAAGTTCATCTCAAGAATGGATCTTTGACAGCAGAGCGACATTGCACATGTGTAAAGATCGAGATTCTTTTCAAGAAATTGATGACCATATGGGTGAAGGTTACCTAGGCAACAACAAGAGCCTACCCATCAAAGGCAAAGTACAAATCACCGATGACCGAGGGAGTGAAAACCATTATCCAATGTATTATTTGTTCCTAACTTTTGCATGAATTTATTATCAGTTAAGGCAATCTCCAACCACAATAAACAAGTGTTATTTGATAACACTTCAATTAAGGTGATTGTTTGTGAAACCAAAGAAATCATCTCACAAGACGTAGAAGAAAAAGGGCTATACAAAATCTCTTGCTTTCTATCTAAGGAGTCGCTTTCCAATCTATGGCATCAAAGGTATGACCACACCTCATATTTACCAAGGATTTCTACCTCTCATATAGTTAAAGGATTGCCCAAGATTGGGCAAGTCAATGATGTCTGCCAAGCTTGCACACAAGGCAAGCAACACAGGGTTGCCATTCCCAAGGAGGCTTCCATAAGAGCTAGGAACCCTTTAGCCCTAGTCCACATGGAACTTTGTGGACCTATGAATACCCCTTCTCATAGTGGGTCAATCTACTTCTTTCTTTTAGTAGATGACCATTCACGATACATTTGGGTATATTTTTGAAGTCGAATGTAGACACTTTCTCTAAGTTTCAAGAATGGATCGCCCAAGTTGAGAATGAAGCATAAAAAACAATCATGACTATTTGATCATATGGCGGTGGTGAATTTATCAATCATGACTTTGACAATTTTTAAAGAAAAAAGGGATAAAAAGACAAGTCACTCAACCTCACACTCCATCTTTGAATGGAGTGGCTGATCGAAAGATCTGAAATGTGATGGAAATGGTGTGAACCATGCTTCATAACAAAGAATTACCCTACAAGTTTTGGGCAAAAGCAGTGCACACTATTGTGCACATACTCAATTGAGGCTTCACTAGTGCAATTGCACAACAAGATACCCCTTGAAGCCCATTATGGAAGAAAGCCTAATGTCAGCTACTTTCAAGTATTTAGAAATGAAGCATTTGTCCATGTGCCAAAAGAAGATCAAAGTAAGCTACAATCAAAGTCTATAAAGCATATATTCATTGGCTATAGTGAGCAATCAAAAGCATATAGATTGTATGATCTTGAAAACCACTCCATCACAATTTCAAAAGATGTAATCTTTAATGAGGTTTCAAGATACTTAACCAAAGATCCAAATACAAGTCTCAGTCCACCCATCTACACTTCAGAGGGGACATAGTCTTTTCAAAACACACATCAGAGCCAAGTACTTCACATCAACTAAGAAGATCACAAAGTCTCTTTGAAAAGAAGTAGTGAGAACAAAGTCATTATGTAAATTATGCATTGATGCATCAGATCCAACAA
Source organism: Ceratopteris richardii (assembly GCA_020310875.1). Taxonomy (NCBI): domain Eukaryota; kingdom Viridiplantae; phylum Streptophyta; class Polypodiopsida; order Polypodiales; family Pteridaceae; genus Ceratopteris; species Ceratopteris richardii. The sequence goes on along the minus strand of CM035409.1, from coordinate 23,989,476 downwards.
ATTCTAGAGCCTTCTAACTATAAAGAAACTCAAGGAAAACTTGAGTGGGAAGAATCTATGCAAGTCAAAATGGATGAAATCGAGAAGAACAAGACTTGGACACTTGTCCCTAAGCCCACAAATCATCAAGTCATAGGAGTTAAGTGGCTCTATAAAGTTAAGTACATGTCAAATGGAACATTAGAAAAGTACAAAGCACACATGTAGCTAAGAGATATAAGCAACAACATGGCATTGTTTATGAAGAAACCTTTGCCCCTACTGCAAGGTTCACCACTATCAGAATCATTCTAGCACTAAGTGCACATTTAAAGTGGCCCATCTACTAGTTGGATGTCAAAAGTTCTTTTCTCATTGGAGATCTTCAAGAAGAAGTATATGTTGAACAACTTGAAGGCTTCAAGATTAAAGGGAAGGAAGATAAAGTCTACAAGCTTCACAAAGCACTTTACGGGCTTAAGCAAGCACCCAGGGTCTGGTATGAAAAGATTCACAAGCTCTTAGAAGATAAAGGATTTCAAAGAAGAAGTGCCGATGCAAACTTATACATCTATCAGAACGAGTCCTTAGTGGCCATCATTATCTTCTATGTAGATGACTTGATCTTGATAGGCTCACATGAAGAACACGTCCAATTCATCATCACATAGCTTCACCTTGAGTACTCTATGACATATCTTGGACTACTTCACTACTTCTTAGGTATGAAAGTTTGGCAAACAAAAGAAGGCATATTTCTATCACAGAAGAAGTACTGCTCTAATCTCCTTTCCAGACATAACATGGACCAGTGTCGCTCGGTATCTACACCACTTGATCCAAGCATCAAGCTCACACTAGGAGAATCATCATCACTTGTGGATGTGCATACTTATCAACAACTTGTTGGCTCATTACTCTACCTTGCCAACATTAGACCAGATATTGCCTATGCAGTTGGTGTACTCGATCAGTTTGCACATCAACCTCAATAGACACATTGGGATGATACTCAAAGACTACTTCGATATCTTGCCCTCACCTGACATCATGGTCTTTGGTATAGAGGGGGCATCGAACTCACTGGATATTCAGATTCAGATTGGGCTAGTGATCCTGATTCTTGATGGTCCACTTTTGGGTACATATTCTTACTTGGCTCAGGACCTATCTCTTGGGCAAGTAAGAAGCAGCCTATAGTTGTTCTGTCATCCACCAAGGCCAAGTACTGAGCATCCAACTTTGCAACATGTGAGACCATCTCGCTTCGATGTTTATTATATGAAATTGGTGTTTTGTAGGTTACTTTGACATGCATTCGCACAGACAACCAGTTAGCCTTGGCCATCACCAAGAATCTAGTGTTCCATGCAACCCGGACAAAGCACATCAAGATTATGCACCACTTCATCCATGAGAAGCTCATATCTCAAGAGATTACTCTGGACCAGTGCACCTCTCAGGAGAACTTGGTGGACATGTTCATGAAGGCTCTACCTCTAGTTCCACTCCAACACTTGGTGGACCTCTGTAGCATTTAGCTACTCCAAAATGGAGTTGCAAAGGGGGTGTTGATGACATGATTGCTCCTACATCACCTACATTTGTATCTGCATGAGTGCATCTCCATTTTGTATCTAAGAGGCACTCCATTTCCAATTTATTTACATTTTATATTGTATCTCTTTTGTATTTGGGTACCTTGCCATTTGCTTCTACCATTGTATTCATTCTCCTGAGGGGAATTATCCCAATTGAGATGTACTTGGAGAGCCCCTCCGAAATCTATATAAGGAGGGACTCTCCCCCCATTTGTACTTGATTAGAAGCTTGAGGAGCCTACTCCATGCTCTTGGCAAGCTCATTTCTAATCCATGTGAGTTTACCCATTTCTTGGTCTAGTCACTTTGAGTCTCGCACACTCTTTCTTTTGTGAGTACACTCTTCTTTTCATTTTGCTTCCGTGCATGTACTCTCTACACATAGTTCCTGAGTGTTAGGGAAGGTGACACTTGAGTTGTTCATGCCTTGGGAAGTAAGTGAGTATCAAAGTCAAAAAAGCTATAATAGAGATTGACAAGAGAAATAAGAGTTACATTTCAACACGGCTACTCAAATGGGAAATGGATAATTCAAGAGTAGTGTGACAACTTACATCAATACTTGGAGCCTAGCTGGTACATGGGTAGAAATAACTACACCATAAAGGAGTTACTAACACGTGAATCCAAAAGATGGGGGGAACTCCTCAAAGATAAGCTAGAAGAGAAATGAAACTATACTTAGCTTGCATATGCCAAAGGAAGTGGGAGAGTCAACACGTAGAGCCACCTTCTCTGAGCCTCCCACTCAAGGCCCTTCCACTGACGATGTCCTTGCAAAAACTTCTTACCACTACCATTGGATTGTTGCATCCTCTTGGATTGGACTACACATGTACTATTCTAGGCCATTGCACCCCAAACTTCCTATGTACCCATGAGGCATGAGAGGTGAGCCCCCCCCCCCCCCCTCTAAATGTGTCTTCTTTTACGCAAAAAGGCTCCTTTACATAGACAAAGTTTTTTGCATCCAAGGTTGCACCAATCTATCGTTACCAAAACTATGCACACCTATACACCACTCCCTTCCTACACACCTGCAATCCATTGCACTTATTTAAACCTTCATGCACTACTCCCTTTTACCACCATCTCCCACATGAAGTACTATCGAAGCCTCTAACATGGGCCATTGCATATGGATGCAAGAGATTTGTTGTACCCCATGGACCCCTTGACATGAACTTTTCACCATGTTTGACAAGCCAAAGTTGACCAATATGTATATCAATCACCCAAGACAATATATCTACTTTGTTGATTGGTCAATAACAACATAAGTTAACACAATCAAACAAGTTAAATGCATAATTCTAGATAAACAAAGTGGTGGACCTTGATTACTCTTAGTAGACCAACATAAATAGTCTATAAATGCATGTGTTCTCAATCATCTAATCATAAGTAGTCCATCCATAGTATGCTCAATGGATCATATTTTTTTTCTTAGCTATTGAGTCAACCATATACCTCAATTGACCATAGTCCTTAGTACCAATTATGTGCCCAACTTCATGTTTGACCAAAATGTTGGTCCCCAAATTAGGTGGACCAAGAGACATTGTTTGACCAAAATGTTGGTCCCCCATATTTTTTTCTTTTGTTTTATTACCCGTTCACATGTTGAGAGAGAGAGACACACACACACACACAGATTGAGAGAGAGAGACACACACACACACACACAAAGATTGAGAGAGAGAGAGAGATAAAATGAATTCGATGCAACAAATATAGATGGATGGAGAGAAATGACATTTGATATGGTAGAACACAAATTATACACTCTCAAAGCTTGGAACTTCTTCTACTTTGGTTGTTGCCCATCTTGAGATAGAGCCAATGTATCTTCTTTCATGCGAAAAGGCTTTTTGCCTATGGGAGTCCACCACTCTAGCATTATTGACACTATTCTTCACATCTACACACCACTCCCTTTTAGCACACCTGCACAACACTCCCTTTTATTTCCACCTCCCACATCAAGCATTGTCAAAGGCTCTAAAATGGTCCATTGCATATGGATGCAGAAGCTTCTATGTACTGCATGGACCCCTCCACATGAATGTTTGACCATGTTTGACAAGTTGAATTCGACCAATATGTATATCAATCAGCCAAGCCAATATATGCAATAATCAACTGGTCAATAAATGCATAATTTAATCCATTAGAATAGTTTGAATGCCTTGGGAGTACTAATTCTGCCAAGGTAAACTGGAAGAGAAATGCAACTATACTTAGATCCTTAGCTAGTGGTCTTTGGCTCCTTGTGTTTCCTTTGAGTTTCACGCGTCTCTACTTTTGCAAGATTCTATTGGAAAATTCATAAGAATCCCTACTCCCACAAAATGTCAAGGAGGCTTTTTGAAGAACTCTAGAACTCAAAAAATGGAAATCGAGGCTCAAAGTTATGTCAAATGAGGCTCCTAGGGAACAAAATAGGTAGACAAACTCTTAAGAGCACTTTAGAGTATTGTGAGGCTCACTCTTTCCTTCTTTGATTTTTTCAAGAAATTTATTGATTTGATGTGTGCTTTTTGGATCTACCACAAATTCCCTAAGGGTCTAAGTTTGTTGAATTATCCAATATTTTGACCAATACAAATAGTTTTCCTTGTTTGGTAGGGAAATCATTGTTTGTGTTTTACCTAGAAAATGAACCTTCTTCTTGAAACTTTCATTGGCACACCATTCCAAAGGGATTTATGTATAGACTCTCAAACTTCAAGAATCAGCCCCAAAATGGTTAAGATGCAAACAAAGATTTCCCTATTTGGTTGAGAAATTGTTGTTTATATTTCCATGGAAAATAGTTATTTTCTTGGGAATTTCACTAGCATGAGGATGTCGGAAGTTCATATTTTGTGCCAAACACAATTTAACTATGAAGGTTTACCTCTTGGAGTTCACAACAACCAATGATCTCGCTAATAGCTCTAGGGAAATCATGGTTTCTTTTAGTGATAATCATATTGCTCTAGACTTGATTGAATGCTTTGGGCTCTTTCTTAACACTCTAAGACACGCCTATGGCCTTTCCATTCTAGAATTATGTCTATACACCATTTTTTTTTGGAATACCTCACTTACAGTCATGCCATCCTCTTGTTCCACTTTGGTGCAAAATTCCTTTTAACTTAATCATAAACGCACAATGATTTGTCTATGATTTAGGGATTTCTTTTTTTTTTTACCTCAATTATGTCATTTAATAGACATGTAGTCTTTTAAGCAGCTTCCAACACAAAGGTTCCTTCAAAATCTCAATTTGAAAAGATTTCTCTACTTAGCATGGAAATCATTTTTTGCACTTTTGATTCTTTTTGAGTTTGTAATGAGTATTCACCTTGTTCAATACCACCACATATGCGTGAATCATGTATGTGGTAACATGGGAAAAAACCCCTAGCTAGATCTAGAGTAAAAAGTGCCCATGTATAGGGAAAAGGTTCACATCAAAGCTACTCAAGGAACACATAAATGTGACAAACCCTCGTGAGCGAATGATGTGAACACATATAGGGAGTGAGAGATCAACCGCCACTAGGCAATAAGCCTAACGCTTTGTGAAAAGCTTCAAACTTTTCCCATGGAAGAGCTTTGGTGAATATGTCTTCCACATTATCTTGTGTTAGCACATAGATCAAATCAATATCTCTTGCATGAAGGTGCTCTCTCACATAGTGATAATGCACCTTAGTATTTTTGGTCCATGCATGAAACATTGGGTTTCATGCAACAGCCAATGCACTCTGACTATTAGTGAGAATATGCCTAAAAGCATCAATCTCCATGCAAAGATCCATCAATAGGGTGTATCAGCCATATACACTCCACTGTAGCTGTGAAAACTACCTTGTACTCACGTTCACAACTCGATGTTGCCACTATAGGTTGCTTCTTACTCAACCAAGATATGCACTGGAGTCTCCAGGGAAAAAGCAATTACCACTAGTGGACATGTGAGTATCATAACAGCGAGCCCAATCATTATCTGTAAAAGCATGCAAGCATGGCTTAATATCTCTTCCATAAGAGAGACCTAAACTCAAAGTGCCTTTGAGATATCTAAACAAAATTTTCACCGCTTGCCAATGCTTATTGCCAGGGCTATGCATGAATTGATCCAAGTGGAAAATTGCATACTAAATATCCGGCCTTGTGTTGCATGCATATATAAGAAATCCCATAACTTGTTGATAAAGAGAAGTAACAAATGCATCACTCGAATCCTCAAGTGAGAACCTAAATCCCGTCTCAATGGATATGGAAAATGGCTTGCAATCCTCAAAGTCAAAATGTTGAAGTAGTTTTTTAACATACTTTGCTTGATGCATAACAATTCCACCGGAATGGATACAAAGTGGATGCCAAGATAGTAGCTCAAAAGACCAAGATAAATGACATCAAAAGTATGCTGCAAATCAGCCATAAGAATGTCAAATTTTGCATCACATGACCTAGTCAAGAGTATTTTCATCGACATAAAGAACAAGCACTGTAAGCGTACATAGAGCATGCTTTCAATTGGACTACATGTGAAGCCAAGAGCAATCAAGTGCTTATGGATTTTGTCATACCATGCACATGGAGCTTGCTTGAGACCATACAAGACTTTATGCAAGCGAAAAACCATATGCTCTTGCCCTTTCATGAAAAATCTAGGAGATTGCTTCACAAAAATCTCTTCTTGCAAATCACCATCCAAGAAAGCTATTTTTATGTCCAAGTGACATACTTTCCAACCTCCATGGGCAACCAATGCAACCACAGTACAAATGGTAGTCATGCATGAAGTAGGTGCAAAAGTTTCCTCATGCTCTATGCCATATTGTTGTGGATATCCTTTGGCAACCCATCTAGCTTTGTAGTGATCAATGCTACAATATGGATTTCTTTTAATCTTGTAAACCCACTTTGTACCAATGGCATTTTTTCCTTTTGGCAATTCATGTAACTCCCAAGTACCATTCCTATGTATGGAATCCATTTTTCATTGCATAGTGCTCATAGAATGTGGATCATCACATGCATCTTCAAAAGTAAGTGGTTCTTCATTACATGCTATTGCAATAAGAGAATAATCCACAAAATTACTTGATGCATGGAGAGAGCTTGATCTTGTTCTACCAAGTGAAGGTGCACTCAATTTGTTGTCCTACAAACTTTGTTTCAGCCACTTTGGCATACTTTGTGCACTCTTGATAGACATCCATTCATTATGTAATACATCATCAACATGTATATCATGCTTGGTATGAATTTCATGCTCATTTTTAGCCATATTTTGACCCAAATTTTCAACCATATATAGCTAGAAATTTCCAACAGTTCCTATAATTTTTGGCTGAAAATTTTTAGCAATGTTTGTGTTGGAGACATTGGATGAATCCAACTATCATCTAGAAGTTGCAATTCACAAACCAACTTTCTCGGTGATTGGAAAAGGACCACAATATCTAGGTGATAACTTGGCGCATTGACCAGTCTTGAAATTTTCCGATCTTTCAAAAATACAAAGATAAACTTGATCGCCTACCTAAAAAGTAACATTTCTTTGCTTCGGATCGACATAAGCCTTTCCACAATCTTGAGATTTCTTTAAGTTTTCTTTAGCTAACTTAAGTTTAAAGTTCATGTCTTATAGGAATTCTTGAGCTGCTTGAACACGTTCATTTCGAAGTCCTATAGCATACGGAGACCTAGGTTGGAACCCATACATCAACATAAATGGACTAAATTCAGTTGATCAATTCTTGGCACTGTTATAGGCAAACTCAACTAAAGGAAGATAGTCTTCCCAATCAGTCTGTTTGGAAGTAACATAAGCTCTGAGTATGTCTTCCAAGATTTGATTGACTTTCTCTATCTGTCCATCCATCTGGGGATGTTCCGTAGTACTTAAACTTAGTTTAGTTTCAAGTCGACTAAAGACTGCTTCCCAAAAATGACTTGTAAATTGAGCATCTCTATCAGAAACTATGTATAGTGGAAGACCATAGAGTCTATAAAGTTGATTTACAAATATTTTTGCAAGTTCTGGAGTCTTATAAGTAGTCTTGACTGGAATAAACAGAGCAAGTTTAGTCAATCGATCAACTACTACCCAGACTGAATCAAAGCCTTTCTGAGTGCGGGGTAATCCAGGAATGAAATCCATGGAAATACTTTCCCATTTTCCTTTGGGAATTTCCAAAGGATGCAACAATCCTCCAACTTTAAGTCGTTCAAACTTATTGACTTGACATTTATGGCACCTGGATACATAGTTTTGCACATCTTGATGTAAACTTGGCCAATAAAAATGTCGTTTAACTAACTCAGGTTCGGTTAATACCAGGATGTCCAACACTTGGAGCATCATGGAATTCTAAAAGTACTTGATTTCGTATGTCCGACATACTTGGGACACAAAACTTATCTTTATAAAGCAAATATTCATCTTGGAAAGAATAGTGTTTAAACTTTCTCTCATAAGTACTTGCTTCATTCAGTTGAGCTTGTTCAATTGCTTTCCATGCCTGACTGTAGCTTGGATCTTCTTTGCAACTTCCTTTCAAAGTTGAAATAAATTCACTTTGAATTTGTACAAAACTTAGGTTGTTCAACATAGGCATCCGACTTAAGGCATCTACCACTGCATTGAACTTTCCTTTTCTATACCTTAGTTCATAATCTAACTCTTGTAACTGTTCGGCCCATCTTGCTTTTCTACCTCTCAAATTTGGTTGGTTTGCAAAACACTTGATGCTCTTTTGATCAAAGACTATGGTTAACTTTGATCCATATAGGTAATGGTGTTGTTTCTTCAGAGCATTTATAATAGCGAACATCTCTTGCTCATAGGTAGAGTAGTTTTGTTGAGCAGGACTTAGCTTTCTACTCCCGAAAGCTATTGGTCAACCATGTTGGCTTAGTACTACTCCTATCACAGATGAACTTGCATCTATTTCTAATTGGAAAGGCTTGTTCAAATCTACGATTTGTAGAACCGGGGCTGATGCTAAATCAAGTTTAAGTTCTTGAAAACTCTTTGCTTGTTCCTCTTTCCAATATATCTTCTGATGCTTCCCTTTGAGTTGATCTATCAAAGGTACTGCTAATTTGGCATACCCACCCACAAACTTTTGGTAATATCCAGCCAATCCGAGAGAACTTTGTAATTCTCAAGCAGTCTTGGACTAAGGTCAATTAAAAAGCGCTTGGACTTTATCTCGATCAACTTTGATTCCTTCCGCGGAAATGATATGGCCTAGATACGTTACTTCTGGGATAAAGAATTCACATTTTGGCTCTTTACCATAAAGTTGATTATTGCGAAGTAACTCAAAGACTTTCTTCAAGTGCTCTAGATGTTTTTCATGATCAGTATTGTAGATCAGTATATCATCGAGAACTACAAATTTTTCCAAGTACGCCTTAAGCACTTGATTCATTAAAGTCATAAATGTTGAGGGTGCATTTGTCAACCCAAATGGCATCACTAAAAACTCGTAGTGACCATACTTAGTTTGAAAGGTTGTCATGGGAATATTATCATCTTTGATTCTGAACTGATGATAATCTTGGCGTAAATCAATCTTTGAAAAGACTTTAACTCCCTTTAGGCTATCGAAAAGATCTTCAACCAGCAGGATGGGATACTTATTCTTTACAGTAAGATTGTCTAACGCCCTATAGTCCATACATAGCCTTAAAGTTCCATCTTTCTTTTGTACAAGAAGGATGGACGTGGCCCAAGGAGACTGGCTTGGCCGAATAAATCAGTTATCTAAATAGTCTTTAATTTGTTTCTCGACTTCTAGATTTTGGAGATAGAGGAGGCAGTAAAGGTTTTGAGATTTTGGCTTGGTTCTCGAAAACAGATTGATTGTCTGATCAATGTCTCCATGAGAGGATGACAAGCTGTGGGGGAGTTCCTTGGGGAACACATCTTTAAATTCCTTCATCAATTCATTGAATTTAGCATACACTTCATGAGGAATAAAAGACAAGACATAAGAAAATTGATTTGTATTATCAAAATCTATTGCATTAGTGCTAAGGACCAAAAAAGCTTGGGTCCTAGCTTCATTGCTTATAAGTTTCTTTAATTCTGTGTGTGAAATCAAAGGGGTGCTTGGAACATTGTGCTCGCCCTTGATCTTATACAACACCCCATCATGCTGGAATTCCAAAGTGTTTGTATAGTAGCATCTGGACAATGAAGGTCCAAGACTCCAAAGCCACTCTCTCCCTAGAACCAAATCTACCCACTCCATGTTCATAATTTGGAAGTCCAATTCATTTTTATAATCTTGGATTTCTAGTTCCAAATTCGAAATCATGGTATCCCAAATGTGAGTGTCCCGCCTATGCATCATAGAGACAACATATCTATGAGGAGAGGAACTCTGAGGAAGAGACAATTTCTTTACGAGTGCATAATTTATAAAATTATGCGTGGCCGAATCGTCCATCATAATCCGGATGATGTGACCTTTGACAGACCCGTGCAGCTTGACCAAATCATGTGGACCAAATTCTTGAGGTTTCCATATGTGTTTGGAGGCTTGGCACTCATGGGTACTATCACATTGCATGATCTAAACCTTCTTTGCACTTGAATTTTCAAGTTTAGATTAGATGAATCTGTTGTTTCCCCTTACTTTTGTCAGTCAAAGAGGCCTTATTATATCTTCTAACTGGACAAGCCCTACTACGATGTCCTGGCTTGAGGCATTTAAGACACAAATTTTTCTTTTGTGCTCTAATATGATCTTCTTGAGAAAGCGCATGTCTAAAAATACGAGGTTTTTTAGACATTTGTTCAGACGATCTTGGCCCTTTGCCCTTGCGCTTAGTGTTATTCTTTTGGAAATAACCACTATCTTGGTGGGATATCTAAACGGGAATTATCCTCATATTAATCTCTTCATTAAATGATTTAGGCGCATGTCTCTTCACCTCATTACGGATTCGTTGATTAAGTCCTCTAACAAAACCATGAAGCTGATGGAAGTCATTCAGGTTTTTTTTTTTCGGAATAATGTCTCGGTACTCTGAAATGTAAAACGATAATGGCATTCCTCTTTGTTGAATTCTATCCCACGCCTCCCAGTTATATTCCTCCTCATTCTCCGGGAGAAACTCTTTCTTAAAGAGATGCGTGAACTCAACCCAGGTTGATGGTTTTTTATGAGTCTCAGAGAGACTCATCCACCACATATAAGCCTTAGGGCCCAGCGATAAACTGGCCTCTACCACTCTCACATGCTCGGGGGTGTTCTTGAGCCGGTGGACATCATGCCACTTCTCTAAGTATGTCAAAACAACGTCCTTATTCCTATCTTTATCTTTGCCCGAGAAGTAAGGTGGATGTAGATCTTTTCCTAAGGAAAGATCCACGGGACGACTTTGACCTACTGCTTGCCCCGATGTATTAGCAAAAAGTGGAGCGGTAGGAGTCATCAAACTAAGAGGACTCATGCTACCAATCAGTGGAAATAAATCTGCTTGGGAGATGGATATAGTTGGATCCTTCTCCATCAAAACAGACATCAGCAAGGTTGCTATCATGTCGGTATGGCTACCAAGAGTAGCCCTACCTACCTCCTTGGCTTCTGGAGTAAGTCCAGAATAGCCCTAAGGTGATTTTGAATTCTGTCAAAAGATTGACAAAGTTCCGTAACGTCTATCGGGACATTGGACAAACGTCCAAGATCCTTCTCTACTCTCAACATCCTACCTTCAAGATCTTTCCTCTCGTTTAAGGTGGTCTTGATGTCCCCTTGCATCGTGGTACCCGCAACGTCCAAAATTAACGCCATCTTTTCTAAGTTCGATGCATCAGATATATGACTAGGAATTGAAACCATTTATGCACATGTATGCAATGCATGTGACACTATTGGTGGTCCAGTCATGAGTGAAGATGTTACTAAAATAGGAACTGAAACATACATCGATGCGCTAGTACTACTTGTCAAAGCGGTGTGGCTCAAAGTCCCTTCCATCACACACAGTCGATATACAAACTCACTTAGATTCCCTAACGTAAGTGGTATGTGTGATAAAATTAAAGGTACAATGCACAAATTCACAAGAAAACCTCCTTGTTTAATTTGTGCTTTGTAGTGGACTCGATTCTAGCAAAGAACGCTAGGATAATGACGTAGCTTGATCCTCCAGGTCTTCGCTTGTCCTTCCTTCGATCTTCTCCAAAGACTTTGGTTATCTTTGGCTTTGATCACCAAGGATATGCAGTCGGGTTTGGTTGGGGATGATAGCAAGCTCTAGAGAATACACAAACAAAAGGATCTCGGCTCAGGATTAGCAAAGCACACAAAGAACAAAACAAGACAAACTTTGCAGGATATCAAGTGATAGCACTTTACTATAATGGTTAAAGCGCTGCCAGGTCCTTTCGAGGTCAATTCCCGTGCTCCACCAGTGCTATAGTTTTTTTGCTTTACCTCCTTTGTGATCTAGGAGGCCTGCAGGACTGAAGATGAGCAATAAGTAATTGCACCCAAAGGATTATGACTCCCCGTGTTGCAGGTTCGATCCCCAAAAGCTCACGCCAAAGATTGTACCTTTTGCTTAATTTAAAAGCTTCTGTAGCGCTTCTGCAGCACATAAGAGAGGGTTATGATTCGTTTGCAGCGTGTAAGCATGCAACATACTTGCGTTCATGGATATGAGACAACTTCTTGCTCAAAAAGGTTAGGGGTTCAATTCTTCAAAGACTAAAAACAGTTCTTTTGCTCTGAGTGTAGACACAATAGTTATAGATCCTGAGTAAAGTTGAAGAGGTAAATCGGACGAATGTGCATTGCTCCCTTGGATAAGAGACTACCTCCTGAATCGGTAGGTCGGCCGTTCAAATCCGTCCGCTGTCTTCTTTTCCTTGCATTGTGGAGTTCTATAAGATTTAAATAAGCTCCTGAGATTGAAATTCACCCCAAGCGGCTGTGCCTCCTTGGATAGAAGGAAGCGTCAACCATGTAAGGTTGTCGGTTCGATTGCCGTGAGCGGATAGAATTCTTGCAAACTCCAAAAATGAAGCTTCTTTTTGCATTGCTACTCACAAAATAGTGATGATGAAGATGAAAAATGGCAGCACGAAATCATGACGAGGAAGGTGAAGGAAAACTACTCTAGCTTTGATACCAATGCAACTATGTAGCCATAGGAATAGCTCATGAATGAATGACTCTCCTCCCAACCATATGCCTCTATATATAGCTCTCTCCAAAATAGTGATGATGAAGATGAAAAATGGAAGCACGAAATCATGACGAGGACGGTGAAGGAAAACTACTCTAGCTTTGATACCAATGCAACAGTGTAGCCATAGGAATAGCTCATGAATGAATGACTCTCCTCCCAACCATATGCCTCTATATATAGCTCTCTCCAAAATAGTGACGATGAAGAGGAAAAATGGCAGCACGAAATCATGACGAGGAAGGTGAAGGAAAACTACTCTAGCTTTGATACCAATGCGACAGTGTAGCCATAGGAATAGCTCATGAATGAATGTCTCTCCTCCCAACCATATGCCTCTATATATAGCTCTCTCCAAGGGACTGCCTGCCGGGCAAGTGGATACTAACCATCCCATCCATGTGTCAGCCATGTAACTGCATGTGCGCCAAGTGTCCCAATTAACCAGAGTTAACTCAAGTAGTTGCTTCTAGAAGGTTCTAAAGCTCTTTGGGCAAAACACTCTCCCCATGTACCCCATGGGGGTTGAACCCCAGACCTCCTCCTTCACACCCTTGACTCTTAACCACTAGGCTAAGTGGATCACTTGGTGAAGAGTAAATGACCTTCTAGTAAGTCTAGACTCGAGATCTTTGGTCATACATACCGATCACAAACGGTGTCCGATTTCAGATCTATCTGAACCGGCTAGACCCTTAGATCATAGACTTACATTATTACATGCAACACTTTGGAACAAAGGCATGAGTGTATCAAACACATCAATGAGCTAATTGTTGGCTATTTTTTGCATTCAAGTAGAGGGAAAATAAATTTTTAGAAAATACCACATCTCGACTCACAATAATTGTGTTTGCCAATGGATGGTACAAATAATATCCCTTACTTTCAGCACTATAACCAACAAATATACATTTCTTTGACTCGTCATCAAGTTTGTGACATTGTTGTGATGGCACAAGAGCATATGGCAAACAAGCAAACATACACATATGACTAACCATAGGTTCATGTCCATTCCAAGCCTCATAAGGAGTGATGATTCTCAATGCTTTTGTAGGGCAGTGATTCAACACATGGTTTTTTGCACTTGACTGTTTCCATCCAAAACTTGTTAGGAGGGTGCTTTCCTTTGACCATACATCATGCCATTTCAACAAGTGTTCTATTTTTATGCTTAACAAGAACATTTTGATGAGGTTTATTGGCATCGTACATTGGTGTGAAATACCTCTTTCACAAAGAAAAACATTAAATTCATGTGACATGTATTCACCACCAGGATCTATGTGTAATCAAAATCTTGTTTGAAGAAAAATTTTCAGCCATAGCTAAAAATGCTTTGAAGAAAGAAATACCTCCTTTGCTTTCATAGGATACATCCATTTATGGTGAGTAGCATCATCAATGAAGGTAACAAAATACCCATGCTTCCCAAAAGATATAATCTTGATGGGGCCGCATACATCACTATGAACAGACTGCATTTTTCTTGTAGTGTGTGTATGACTATCTTTTGGAAAAGAATCACGATGCATTTTTCCAAGAATGCAACCTTCACATTCATGCTTTTCAATGGACTCAAGTGTTGGCAAACCAATAACCATGTCCTTCTTTTGCAAGTAAAGCAACTATTGAAGCTCAAGTGACCAAAACAAGCACGTCAAAGCTCCATTTCAACCACGGAAGAGGTATGAGCAACCAAGACATCCGAGGTAGCCCTCTTGTATATATCCATGTGATACAAACCATTAAAAAATGTGCTAGACATCACAGTAATATCACAATTGCTTAAATCATGAACCATACATTTATCATCAACAAAGTGTACATGAAGTCCAACTTTGGCAATTAGCATAACTAAATTAAGTTCTTCTTGATATCGAGTACATACAATGCATTTTTCAAGATAATCACGCCTCCATTTGTAGCTGTAAGCTCAATTTCTCCTACTCCAATGATAGGATAATAGGCATTGTTTGCACACAACACATGTCCTCCTTTGGGTGCATCTTTCAACGAGTTATGTGCTTTGAAGCACCACTATCAAAGAACCAATCCGAATAAGCCTCATTAACAACCATACATTTGTTGATATATTTAGGTAGTGATGTGTGTGAACACACTCCCATTTCATCTAGGGCGTTGTTGACACCCTTCCAGTCACAATCTCAGAATCACAAAAAGTTTGGTGAGCATACTTAGGGTGATTAGGAGTTCAAAACAACTTTGTTCTATGGAGTCGAAATCGTGATCTTAGCTCATTTCAGCCTCTGGACGCACTATCACAGTGCATGCATGCAATTTCATCTTTTTATGCCAAAGATATATACAGGTTTTGGTTTGCCAATATAAGTGTCTCGAAGTCTGTTGTAGGTTTAGCAGAATTTGACAGGGTAATTCTATTCAACTTTTTGAGATACAATCATTTTTTTGCATCAGGGTATTTTAGTCAGTGGCCATGGTTGAAACTAGTAATGTGTTTCGTATGTTGGCTGTCGAGGATAAGTTGGATGGTACCAATTACCCATTATGGGCTTATATGATGCTTCATGTATTGTTTGCAAACGGATTGTGGAATATTGTGCAAAGTGTTGAAAAACGTCCTATTACACCTGCAAATATAATTATTAAAGGTGTTGCAGATGGTGTTGAAGATGGTGATATTCTTCATATTCTTGTTCATGCTTCAGTTCCTGCTACACCTACTACAAAGAAAATTCATTGGGATGGCAGAGATGCTCAGGCACATGAATTGATAGCCTTGTCTATCAAACATGCCATTATTTCTCACATTCGCTCTTGCAGAACAACAAAGGATGCTTGGGATACACTTACCATTTTATACCAGGCAAGGAATGAGGCTCATGTTACTTACCTCCAAAAATAGTTGGAGAGTGAGCACATGAATGAAGGAGATTCAATGGACAGTTTTTTGACAAAGATCAAAGATTTGAAGGAGCAATCGATTTCTGCCGATGAAGTGTTACGTGACAGTTCATGTGTGCAGACTATTTTGAATGGTCTTCCAAATTCATATCAAAGTTTTGCTTCTACTCTTCGATTGATGATGAAAGAAAATCCAAATGCCTTAACATTTGAGGAGTTAGTCTTTGTTATGTTGCAAGAAGATCAGTCTAGACAGAACATGTCCATTATGCATGTTGCAGATCAAGATTTCCTGGCTAGTCAGAAGGGCAAAGGCCAATGGAGCTCTTCTACTAGTAAGCAGAAATCTGGTAATTCTTCACAATCAAAGAAGGATGACAGAGACAAAACGAAAACAGAAAAGTAGAAATTGTTTTGCAAATACTATAAAGGAAATTATCATTTCATTAAAAGTTGTCCAAAGCTAGCTGCAAAAGAGGCAAAGAAGAAAGAGGCTTGAATGGTTGAGTATGCTAATCTTGTGTAGAATGAAGAATGGGCATTTACAAATGTTTGCAGTTATGACCCATCTTCACATGAATAGTGTATGTCTGGAGTAGACTCGGATGTTTGGTACTTTGATAGTGGGCAACCAAACATATTATCTCGCAGCGTAGTTTCTTCACTTCACTTGAGCCGCCCCTATAGGGAATACTGTGACATGCACCAACAACTCCTCTTATCCTATTATGGGGGTTGGTAAGATCATTCTGAATACTGCTAATGGTAGTTCTTTTACATTGTCAAATGCTTTATTTGTGCCAAGGATCAAGAAAAATCTGTTATCAGTTTCAACATTGGCCAAGATTGGCTTGGTCGTGAAATTTATTGATGACAGATGTATAGGTCTTGATCTATCAAATGACAACATCATTATTGCTTTTGGCATTTTATGTCGTGGGTTGTATAAGCACATAGTTTATGCAAAATTTGTGAATGATTCGACATATGCAATTCAAGATTCTCTGGCTATGTTAGATGCAAAGCTTTGGAATGCACGCTTTGGTCATTATTTTGCTAGTTTGTTATGCCTGCAGAAATATGAAATGACATCCTATTTGCCCAAACTTGAAGCACCTAGTAAACATGTATATGAAGGTTGTATTTTGGGCAAAATGCAGCGTTCCTCCTTCCCAAAAGATGGTTCAATTTGAGTTACTCAAAAATTGCATCTTATTCATAGTGATGTCTGTGGTTTTATGCAGACACCTTCTTTTGGGAACTATCTTTACTTTATGACTTTAGTCGATGATTTTTCCAGGCATGCATGGGTATATCCATTGAAAACAAAGTCCGAAGTATTTATGTGCTTCAAACAGTTTCTGGTTTTGGTTGAAAATCTGTCAGCATGTAAAATGAGCACCCTCCATTTTGATCGAGGGGCGGAGGGATGTATCTCTTCTGATTATAATGCATTTCTAAGTGAATGTGGGATAAAACATCAGTGTACAGTGCCGTATTAACCTCAATAGAATGGAGTTGCTCAAAGGAAGAACATGTCACTCATGGAGATGGTGATGTGTATGGTCAAGTGTCAGGCTTTACCACATAGTTTTTGGCTTGAGGTTGTTATGTGTGCAACATATGTACTTAACAGTTGTCCCACTAAAGCATTTTAGTCTATCACTCCATATGAGTCTTGGCATGGTTGTAAGCCATTTGTTGCTCACTTGCACGTTTTTGGTTATCTGGCATATGCATTAGTGCCTGAACCACAATGCATGAAATTGCATGATAAAGAAGTGAAATGTATATTTGTTGGGTATAGTTCTAAAAGCAAAGGCTATCATTTGTATCATCCACAGACTAAACACATTTTGGTAAGTTGTGATGTTGTTTTTGTGGAAGATGCTATTCAACCATTACTTTCATGTACGAATGAGACATTAGTTACCTCCAAAGACATGTATGATAGTTTGCTACCTCTTTTTACATGTGGACAGTATAGTGCTTGTCCTAAAGAGGCAACTTCTCAGCCTTTATAGGTTTCATGTGATGATGTAAATCATTCCATTTCTGATGGAGATTTACATGATGCACTTGTTGAACAGAGAGATAATATTGAGAAGGCTAGAACTATGCCAAAATGACTGGTGAAGACTTTTTGTGACAACAAATTAGATGCACCTCTATCATATCGTACTTGTTCAGGCTCTCATAATGCTTCTTTTGTATCATATTGCTATGCTATGGATGCCTCGAGTCTTTGTGATGAGAATGAGCCAGTTTTGTTTGTGAAGCATAAAATTCAGAAAATTGGATGGCTATTATGCAATCAGAATATGATGCTATCATGAAAAATGGTACCTGGCCTTTATGTGACTTACCTCATTACAAGAACGCCATTGGCACTAAGTGGGTATACAAGCTAAAGTGTAAGCCTAATGGAACATTTGGCAAGTATAAGGCTAGGCTTGTTACAAAGGGTAATGTTTAGGAAAGAGGCATTGATTTTGATGAGAGCTTTCCTCCTATATGCCAAATGATTATTGTTTGTAGCATCTGTGCACTTGCAGCTCATCACGATTGGAATGTACATTAGTTGGATATTAATACTGCATTTTTGAATGGTGACTTGCATGAAGAAGTGTATGTTTTTCAACCTCGTGGCGTTGTGGACAAAGGGCATGAAAACCAAGTGTGCAAGTTGAAAAAGGCATTATATGGTTTGAAGCAAGCACCATGTTCTTGGTATGAAAAAATTCATGCTTATATGATTGCACATGGTTTTGAGAACAGTCCAACTGAGAGAACCTTATATGTTAAGCATGCAAATGATGTGCTTCTTATCATTGTTGTCTATGTTGATGACATGTTGTTCACTGGTCCTCATGAAAAGCATATTGTTGATTTTAAGGCTGGTTTGCATGCCTCATTTGAGATGTTAGATCTGGGGCATTTGCATCATTACTTGGGCATTCAGTTTATGGAAGTTGATAGTAGAATAACTTTGTGTCAAATGAAATATATTGACACATGATTGTAGGATTTTGGCCTTGAAGACTGTAAACCTATTGCCACTCCTATGGAGATAGGTTTAGAGTTGAGTCTTCATGATGCTGGAGATGCATTTGATGTTGTTCTCTATCAGCAAGTTGTTGGATGCTTGATTTACTTATGTATTACTCGACCAGATATTAAGTTTGCTGTCTCACAGATGAGCAGGTTTATGCATTGCCTAGGTGTCAAGCATTGGTAGGCGGTTAAGCGCATCTTTCACTACTTGAGTGGTACTCGGCTAGTTGGACTGTTTCATCCCAAGAGGGGATCACTATCACTATATTTACATGTTTTTTCTGACTTTGACTAGGTTGGTTGCTATGACACTCATGTGTCCACTAGTGGATTTTGCTTCATGCTGGGTAGCTCATGTATATCTTGGTCGAGCAAGAAGTAGCCTACTGTGGCCACTTCCAATTGTTAGGTTGAGTATAGGGCAAATTACCACCATCTTCACTGACAGTCATAGCACATTGGCAGCCACGAGGAACCTTGTGTTCCATGATCGCACTAAGCACATTGAGGTGCACTATAATTATGTGAGGGAGAGGTTCTTTGCTTGAGAGATCGGTTTGGCATATGTGCCCACATAGGAGAACATTGCAGATTGTTTCACAAAGGCTCTGCCTAGGGAGAAGTTTGAAGCTTTCCGCAAAGCTTTGGGCTTATTTCCTTTTGTGGACTGATTCCATATAGCTTGGCACTTCCTTATACATGAGTGCCAACTCCTTGTTCACCCCATTACTCCTAGGTGGGATTTGTTGATATAATTTAGGTAGTGATGTGTGTGAACAGACTAGGACTATCGAGGCACTTTTTTCCCTCTTTAGGAGGTTTTTTTCCCCTCGGCTTGTATATACACCTATAAGCATAATGGGTTACTTATCTTTGGACATTCTCTTGGTAATACATTCAATATTGTTTGTTGTGCTCCCAAGCTTCTTCTTCTTCCTTGTGTTGTTTGCGTGTTTCCGTAGACCTCAAACTCCAACAACATTTAGAATGCAAAGATGCATCATAATGACATGTAATGCCACATGAAAAAAAATCTTGAGCCATGTTGGCTTCATCATTCTTTGCATTTGAAGAATTTTCAACAATGGACATGCTGGATTTGTTCTTCTTTTCATTGCACTTAGCAAGCTTTCTCCACTCATCAATAGTATGACCACCCTTTCCACAATTTTTGCTTGCTCTTCTTACAAAAGAAGAGACACAACCTCATCAAATGCATACATATTAGGATTCCCTTTTGCAACCAAAATGAGTGTAGTGGCAAAGCTTTGAAAAGATTCTAGTAATCCTTTCAACAATGTAGAGATGAGTGACACATCTACAATAATCTCATCTATGTTTGCCAAATGATCTTTCAAGTCCTTGATGCATGTCACATACACATCCACAGAATCATTTACAGCCATACATACATCCTCAAGTATGCAACATGTGCTTCATTATGCACGACATACAAAGAAGCAAGAGTGTCCCATGCCTGTCTTAATGTAGAGCATGACTGAATGTGTGGAACTATATGATGCTTCACAGAAAGCGCAATCAATGCAAGAGCTTGAGCATCTTTTCCATCCCGTCTAAGTTGCTTCTATGTAGGTGGAGAAGGAGTAACCACTGCACTTGAAGAAGAAGCTTCATGTGTGATAGTAGAAGAACCTGGGGGGCTTCGATCTACATCTGCCACTATGTTCCAAAGTTGTTTTGCAACAAGAACATGCTTCAGCATCTAAGACCACATTGGATAGTTGGCCCCATCAAGCTTATCTTCAGCTTGAAGCATTGAAAACAAGTCATTGTTGCTTGCCATTTCACTAAACAACAAGAATGTGATAGAATCTTTACTTCAACGAAAGCTAAAATAAATGCTAAAATTTTAGCTTACAATTTGTCACTTTTATGGCAATTCTGATTGCATGAATGGCTTTGAAATGGGGTTAAAACTCTATTGCAATAGGTGGATGTTTTTTAGTGGCCGAAAATCACTATTCTATGTTTCAAAGTTGATTTGCATTGATAAAAGTGCACGTGTGCTGCAATGCAAAAAACCAAAACTTGAGAAGGAGCTTAACCTGCTTTGATACCATTGTTGGGTGTGTGTAGAAGTGCAAGAGACATAGGAAGCACACATAAGGAGCAAAAATGCATCAAAACACACAGAGAAGATAGATGGCTCGATTAGCTCTCTCTATTGATAATGTTCAGAACTAAAGTAAGAGCTGAATAATATCCCTAAGTACAAAGTACCATCACATATGAGTGAATCATGCATGTGGCAATATGGAGGATGACTTCAAGCCAGCTCTAGAGTAAAAAGTGCCCATGTATAGGGAAAAAGGTTCACATCAAAGTTACTCGAGGAACACATAAGTGTAACAACTAGCAACAATATACTGGTAAGAACTTTTTGTCATGAATTCCTTTTCCTCATGTGATTTGGGGCAATCATCCTTGCTCAATTTCACATATGCGGGGAAAGGCGTACTCAATGCCTTTCCACCTTGCATATTAAACATATGAAGAACTTTGGATATGTACTCAATTTGAGACAATCATATGCATCTTTTACTCCTATCACGAGTAATGCGCACGCCAAGAGTATGTTTGGCATTCCCCAAATCCTTCACCTCAAATATTTGACTCAAATTCTTTTTGAGAATTGACAAGTCATAAGAGGACTTCCCAATAATGAACATATCATCGACATAAAGTATCAAGCATATCAAGCTGCCATCTAAGCATCTCTTTGTGTAGAGATAACGATCCTCATTGCTTTGAGAATAGCCTTGAGACTTCATAAAAGCATCAAAATTTTGGTACCATTATCTAGGGGATGGTTTAAGTCCATGTAAGCTCTTCTTCAACTTACAAACTAGACATTCTTTGCCAAGAACTACAAAACCCTCTTGTTGTTCCATACAGATCTCATCTGTAAGATCTCCATGCAAGAAAGCAGTTTTCACATCCATTTGGATTAGCTCTAAGTCCTCCATTGCAATGAATCCAAGCAACATTTGAAGGGTAGTCATCTTGACAACTAGAGAGAAGATTTCCTCGAAATCAACACCATGCTGTTGCTTAAAATGCTTTGCACCAAGTCATGATTTACACTTTGGAGAAGCACTATTTGATGTGAATTTCAGCTTATGTACCCATTTACATGGTAAAGCTTTCCTAACCTTTGGCAAAGGTACTAAAATCCCAAGTACCATTCTTGTAAATAGAATCCAACTCACTCTGCACGGCATGCTCCCACTTGACATGATCCTTTGTTTGCATGACCTCTTAGTAGCAAGAAGGCTCACTAGCATCTATTAGCATAACAAAATCCAAACCTGGAACATATCTATCAGGTGGATGTGAGACATGTGTAGAGCATCTCAATGGTTGCTGAACAGGAACATTTGTAGACTAATCTAATAGGACATTCTCTTGAACATCCCTATGTGCATCATCTTTATGCATGCGAACTAGAGGACTATAGTATCCTCAAACACCATTGTTCTCACTTCAACCTCCTCAATGGGCTGTTTATGCATCTTAGACTCATTGAAAATGACATCACTAATTATGATCACTGACCATGTTTTGGGATCCCATAAGCGATACCCAAATTGTCCTTCTTGACCATATCCAAGAAAAATGCATTTCTTTGACTTATGGTCTAGCTTTTGTCTAAGCTTCTTAGGTATATGAACATATGCTTCACACCCAAAAACTCAAAGATGATCATAATATGGTGGTTTCCCTGTCCATAAGTCTTGTGCCCCTTTCAGACCTTTGGCAGTACTAGGTGAAAGGTTAATCATGTGAATTGCAGTCAATACTGCTTCTGCCCAAAAGCCTTGTGAAAGGTTTGCATGATGCAGCATAGAAACTACTATATCATGAATAATTCTATTCATCCTTTTAGCTAACCATAGCTGTAAACTCTCTATGAATTCCTTTAGATTGACAGAAAAGGTTGAATTCATGTGAGGTATACTCACCCCCATTATCTGAATGTAAAGCTTTGAGCTTAGTTCCTTTTTCAGTCTCAACCGAAGCAAGCCATTTTTTGAAGAATGCCTGCACCCTCTGATCCTATGGCAAATTCTACATAGGGGAATTTGGACCAACATGAAAGCTGCGAAAATCAATGGATTTGTGCCTTGGTGTAAAAGATGCCATTGGCCGTAGGAAGACCTCCCTCACTCTTCTTCTCTTTCCCTAGATGTGTTCTTATTTGGAGAAGGGTCAAAGAGCATCTTAAGTTTGATCAGTCTATTGATTGGAAACAAGCCTTGTTGGTGAGGGATTTGGATGCTCCTCAACCTTTTGGAATGCAATAAGAAGTGAGGTCGTCTTGAAGATTTGGAGAGAGTGCTGCTTTGCAAACTTTGATAGCTCGCGTTAAGAATGGTCCATTGACTCCTCCCTAGACTTTCTAACCAGAAGAATAAAAAATTGTTCTTTTCCGTTATTGGAAGCCATTGTGTCATGAACTTTTTCCATTTATTAGTGAATAAAAGGCTTCAACAAGCTCATGTGCGGACAAAAGAATATCTATGAAGACATATATTTTGATTATAGCCACCATCATGCTGAATATAAAAAGCACAGGCAGCCATTATGACGAAAACAGCTTAAAAATGTGCCATTGTGCCACAGCTCCCATATGAGTCCAACCTTGGTATAATTTTCACAAAATGTTCAAACGCATCTAAGGATGATCAACGTGATGTGCCTCATTCAGTTGGCCAAATAGAGTGTTGAGATCACTTAAAAAATTTGAAGCTTTAAAGGATTGTCGGGCCTCTAACTTCCAAAGACAACGTCGGCACGAATGATCTAAGTTCGTTAAGCAGCCTAACGTGAATGTATACATTGATTGATATCTACCGCGTTCAGTGTGTTCTCTCGCCTCACCATCGCCACGTAGATATCGTCCTACTCTGCTCCCATCCCACTGCAGCAAACAGACACATGCTCTTGACATCATTCATTTCTTATCTGTCTTTTGTCTATTGCCAACAGTGTAGAAGGTTTTTTCCTTCACATTTTTCTCCTTGCTTGGCCATTTTGTGCAATCCTGCAATGACTTATCACCATTAGAGAAAGCTTGAGCGTGTGCATAAATGGGACATGCTGGCCAGCATTATGTCACGGGCAGGACGACAATCAAATGCCCATTACCATCGCACGAATTCAGAGATGAAGGGCGTGTTGTTGCTGTTGATGGTCCTGTAGACACCTTGCTTTACCACAATCTCGTAGAGATGATCCCCCTGGTCGAGTCACTAATGGTATGCTTACGTTTGTAGTCATTCGCATAAAATCTGATCAAAATAAAGCTCATAGATGCTGCATGATGTACTTCATATTTCTTTTCATCTGTTTTATGGTTGGTCTACATTCATACTATATATGTTGCGTTTATTTATAGATGTATACAGTTCGTATTTTTCATATGCTCATTTGATAGTTGTGTGCGCACTTCATCCTTAATATGCCATAGAAAAGATTACCTGGGTCAATATAAGCGCTTTTACAGATAAGTATATCCGTAATTTTTGCACGTACATATTATCACACATTCATGCATCACATATTATCACACATTCATGCATCCGATATCTGTGATGAAAGATCAGAAGAACATATTTAGTATATAAGTAATCACAGTAGGCTCCTCTCATTCCATATGAATGAATTAATTGTAACTCAGGTATGCATATGTGAATATCCGTAGATATAAAAGTACGTCCGCAAGTTTGGTTTGTGCGTTCGTATATCATATCCATTTATAATCCATTAATGTACTACATTCAGTAAATACATTGAAAGCTATGCATGGATATGCATAGGCATGTAGCTTCGATCTTTATTTTCAACTTTGGGCAGGCACGACTGAGCATTCCTTGCCATGAAGCTGGTATCTTCTCCTTTCTTTATAATATTCTAAGATGTGGGCGGCCCTGCTATGTGGGCATTTTGGCAAGTTTGGGTTCTGGTAAAAGTGAGGTACCGGCTCCAAGTGGTACTTTCCGTGCCATGTCATAGTGTCCATGCCAGGATGAGTCTAAGAGCGAATAATATGGTAAAAATGAGAA
>CM035409.1:23954656-23959656 GCA_020310875.1 Ceratopteris richardii | reverse complement strand
ACAAGTCGAGTAGCAGAAACAAAACTTCGGAAGTTACGTCAAGGTAACCGCCGTGCCTCTACCTATGCATCTGAATTTAGGCCGTTGATATGTGATCTCACTTGGCATGAAGATTATTTCATAAGTCAATTCAGATGGTTTAAGAGATTATGTGAAGGACCTTTTGCTCACGATGCCTGAGGTTAAAACATTGAATGAATATATCATGCAAGCTATTCAATGTGATAACCGACTTTTTGAAAGGAAACAAGAAAAACAAGTAGAAGGAGGACCTTGCCAGTGGAAACCTTTCCAACCGACTACTAGAGATGAGTCCATGCCTGAACCTATGCAAATAGATGTAACTAGGTTTCAGCCTCTAACACTAGAAGAGAAACAGAGAAGGAGAGTTAATAAGTTATGTCTCTAATGAGGAAACCCTGGACATATTGCAATTAATTGTCCAAACAAGAGAACAAACTCCAGAGTCGCAGCCATCCTTGTAGAGAAGGGAAACGAGGAAGTCCAGTTGTAAAAGAGACCCTGCAGTTGTAAAAGAGACCCTGCAGCCGGACCATGATATAAGAAAGGGTCTCATAATTCCAGCTACACCCATAGAAACATGTCTTGCACCTGTCAAGTTAATCATGCCCAAGAAGACCCTTTCCCTTACAGCCCTAGTAGATTCAGGAGCCTCCTCATGTTTCATCGATGAAGGATTGGTTAAGAAACATGGAATTCCTGTACTTCGGAAGAACAAACCAGTAGTAGCTTAAGTAGTAGATGGACGACCTCTAGCATCTGGGAATATAACCATGGAAACCACACCATTAAGAGTATACCTTGGTGACTATGAATCCCACATATGTTTCAATGTAATATCGAGCCCAGTACATCTAGTTATCATTGGAATGCCCTGGTTAAAGAAGCATAATCTAGACATTAATTGGGAAAAGAATAAAATCACCCTTCAAGATATCCAGAAGAACCCAATATATGTCGGAGCCAAAGCCTTCATACATGGAGTAAGGAAGGAACCTACATATATGATCTATGCCATACCAGCTCAAGAATCCAAGAAAGATGATCCAGTACAACTACCCAATCAGTACAAAGGCTTTGAAGATGTTTTTGAAAAGAAGAATGCAGATATCCTCCCAGAGCATAGACCTTACGATTGCCCCATAGATCTTTAAGATGGAGCACAACCACCCTTTGGACCAATCTACAGACTATCCCCAAAGGAACTTACAGAACTACGTAAGAACATTGATGAGAATCTAGCAAAGGGGTTTATCAAACACTCGAAGTCTCTAGCAGGAGCTCCGATTCTATTTGTAAAGAAGAAGGATGGGACTCTCCGGATGTGTTTAGGCTATCGTGGATTGAACAAAGTCACTATAAAAAACAGATACCCTCTACCACTCATATCAGAGCTCTTAGAACGCCTTGGAAAAGCAAAATTCTTCACGAAAATTGATCTTCGAGGAGCTTACAGCCTTGTCAGGATCAGAGAAGGAGACGAATGGAAGACAACATTTCGAACAAGGTATGGGCATTTTGAATATGTAGTTATGCCATTCGGTCTTACAAATGCTCCAGCTGTCTTCCAACATATGATGAATGATATCTTTCGAGAATATTTAGATGACGTTGTTGTAATATACCTTGATGATATCTTGATATTCTCCAAAAATCTAGAGGATCATGAATGTCATGTAAAGATAGTCCTAGAGAAACTAAGAGAAAAAGGATTACATGCGAAATTGGAGAAGTGCTCTTTCCATAAGACATAACTGGAATTTTTAGGGTACATTGTATCAGATAAAGGAATTTTTATGGACCCTAAGAAGATTCAGACAATCCTTGATTGGCAACCACCTTCATGTGTTCGAGATGTACAATGTTTTCTAGGGTTTGCCAACTTCTATAGGATATTCATCAAAGATTACTCCAACATAGTGACGCCTCTTACCAAGCTTACAGGGAACTCCAAATTCTCATGGATCGAAGAAGAAGGAAATACATTTCAGACCTTGAAATCAACATTCACTACTGCTCCAATTCTAGTTCATCTTGATTCTAGTAAGCCCTTCTTCCTAGAGACAGATGCATCAGACTTTGCCCTAGGGGCCATTCTCTCACAATATGGAGATGATGGACACCTACATCCAGTTGCATACAATTCAAGGAAATTTTCTCCTCCAGAAATTAATTATGAAACTCATGATAAAGAACTTCTTGCCATAGTGGACGCGTTTGATACTTGGTGTCACCATCTAGGAGGAGAAGCTCATAAAGTTATCGTGTATATAGATCACAAGAACCTAGAGTATTTTATGACCACCCTCATCCTCAATAGAAGGCAACTCGATGGAGTAACTTTTTATCCAGGTTTGACTTTGTCATCACATATCCTCCAGGACGGCAACAGTGTCAGTCAGATGCCTTGTCAAGAAGATTCTACCTTGCACCAAAGAAGGGTGAAGAGGCCTTTGATCAATTGGAGAGCATATTACTCAAGCCTGAGCATCTCCAATTAGAAGCTATCTCTTCAAGCCATCATGAAGATTCAGCCTTGAATCATTTGATCCGTGAGACTTTTCCACGAGATGAATTGTTTTGTAACGTTAAGCAAAAAACTCAAGAAGGAAGAATTCAAGAAGTAGATGAATTCCAAGAAAAGGATGGGTTACTATTCTATAAGAACCTATTGTATGTCTCCCAAGATCCAAGTACTTCAACAACGTCATGACAACCTTGCAGCAGGACATTTTGGAGTGAATAAAACAATAGAACTTATATCAAGGGATTTTGGTGGCCTCAAATGTGGAAGGAAGTCAAAGAATATATCCGAACCTGTGACACTTGCAATAGATCTAAAGTACCACGACATAAACCTCATGGCCTCTTGCAGCCTTTACCTATTCCAGAAAGGCCATGGGCTTCATTATCTATGGAGTTCATCACAAACCTCCCAAAGTCAGACAAGTATGATGCCATTCTTCTTATAGTGGATAGATTTACAAAGATGGCACACTTCATTCCAACTACCAAGGCAATCATAGGTGCAGCCACTGCTAGGCTTTTCCTCATATACATCTTTAGGCTTCATGGATTGCCTGATGATATTGTCAGTGATCGAGGCCCACAATTCATATCCATCTTTTGGAATAGTCTTTGCAAGCTCCTTGGTGTTCAAGTTAAACTATCTACAACCAATCATCCATAGACTGATGGACAAACAGAACGGGTGAATCAAGTCCTAGAACAATATCTCCGTTGCACCATCAACTATCATCGGAATGATTGGTTTGAGCTGTTACCCTTTGCAGAGTTTGCCTATAATAATAGTGTTCATACATCTACCAAGCAGACTCCCTTCTTTGCAAATTATGGACAACATCCAAGGATGGGCATACAACTCGCAAATCATGTCAAGAACCCAGCTGCCAGAGACAAGGCTCAGTACCTCATGGAAATTCACAAAGAACTCAAGGAAGAGATCCATAAAGCTCAAGAACATTATAAGTACTATGCATATTAACATCGTGTTCAAAATCCATCGTATCAAATTGGGGATAAAATATGGTAACTCAAAAACAATTTACAAACTTCAAGGCCCTGTGCAAAGTTAGATCATCAAAGATTTGGTCCATTCACCATCTTGGCCAAGATCAATCCAGTCACCTTCAAGCTCCGGCTACCAAGCACCATGAGAATACATCCAGTTTTCCATGTATCCATGTTGGAACCATATCAGATTTCGCCATTGAGGGGGGAGAGACCTAGTCCTTCACCACCTATCGAGATTGATGCATAGTTGCATCGCAACGCGTTGCGAACGGTCCGCAACTTGGCCATCGCAACTTCGCAACGTTGCGACGTTCGCAATGCGTTGCTTTGCAGTCATTTTTTTTAATTCAAAAAATACCACAAAATATATTTTTCTTAGGAAAAAATAACAAATTATATAAAGTCTTATGTAAGATCTTATCCAAAATCTCTAATATATGCAATACAAAAAATGTGGAGAATGAGGAAGACAAAAAGCTTTAGAAGAGTAGAGATTCATTTATGTATGCTTTTCTTTTTTGGCCTTATCATCTCGAGATAGATTGATACTTTGGATTTCCCATGTTCTTCTAATAATCCACTTACACAATGCACATGTTGGACAAAAGCTTCATCCTTGGCCTTCAAAGCTAAGGGTAGTCTTCCATGATGATTGATTTGACTATTGACATAGTTGTGAATGGTGAATCATATAGTGACTAGTGTAGAGTCAATAATTTATGTTATGTATGTCTTATACTACAATTTATAGTATATTTAGTCATATCCCACCTTATATATGTCAAAATATCCAAAATAACAGAAAAAATATATATACAAATTTTGAAAAATAAATAACTTTATCGCAACTCCTAGCTCCAAACGTTGCCCTCGTTGCTAACCCGTTGCTAACGCGTTGCCGTTGCCGTTGCTAAAACGTTGCTTTCCACTATGGATTGATGATCATGAAGAATTTGAAGTCGAGCATGTCCTAGATTCCAGAATATCCCGAGGAAGATTGGAATACCTTATTCATTGGAAAGGGTATGACATTAGTGATCGTACTTGGGGACCTGTAGAAAACCTTCAGAGAGCACCAATCAAGGTTCGAGAATTCCATAAGAGAAATCCAATGAAGCTGAGACCAAAGAACATGACCGCTTCTCGTGGAACTCGTCGCTTGAGGGGGAGGTAATGTCATGGACAAAGAAAACCATCCTGAATCTCAGATTCCATGTGAATCCTATATCTCATGATTGGTTTAGAATTTGGGGAAACTAATGCTTCCATTGCATCCGGAACGTGCCAAAACCCTAAGATCGACTTTCTTCTTGCTTGATTCTGACATCCAGAGACCATGCTTTGAATTGATGACATCATCGATGACATCATCAATTCGTAACCGCCCTAGAACCGCCCTTGGAAAACCTATATAACGAGGGGTTGGCCACATTCATAATCAGTCT
>CM035409.1:23892156-23949656 GCA_020310875.1 Ceratopteris richardii | reverse complement strand
CCAAAGGGCGTATGAGCAAACATGCTAAACAATAGCTGTGAAAGCTTCCGTATACTCATCCTCACAACTAGGAGTAACCATTGTAGGCTTCTACTTGTTCAACCAAGATATGTATGATCTACCAAAAATGAAGCA
This sequence comes from Ceratopteris richardii, assembly GCA_020310875.1. NCBI lineage: Eukaryota > Viridiplantae > Streptophyta > Polypodiopsida > Polypodiales > Pteridaceae > Ceratopteris > Ceratopteris richardii. The sequence continues at coordinate 23,949,521 of CM035409.1, read as the reverse complement.
AAACCCACTAGTGGACATACGTGTGTCATAACAACCAATTCAATATGAATAAATAAAAAACATGTAAATTTGGAGGTAATGATCTCCCCTTGAGATAAAACAATCCAAGTGGACCCACAAATGTCATAACAACCAACTCAATAAATAAATGAAAAGCATGTAATTTTGCCGATAATGATCCCCCCTTGGGATAAAACAATCCAAGTGGACACATGAATATCATAATAACCAACCCAATTGGAGTAAAAAGAAAGCATGTAAATCTAGCAAAAGACATGCTTAACGACATGCCAATGCTTGATACATGTGCTACATAAACTTTCTTGTATGAGAGATAGCAAATTGAATATCAAGCCGGATCATGTGTAAGTAAATCAAGCGTCCAATAGCTTGCTAATAGAGAACAACATCAAATGCATCTCCAACATCATGAAGACTCAGCGGCAGACCTATCTCTATGAGAGTGGCAATAGGCTTTACATTTTTAAGGCCAAAATGTTGCAATAATGTGTCAATGTATTTTGTTTGACACAACTATTTTTCTTTCACTTGCATAGGACCAGTGAGAAGCATGTGATCAATATACACAATAATAATCAGAAGTACATATATGCAGGCTTAACATGTAAGGTGCTCTCAATAGGACTATTCTCAAATCCATGGGCTAGCAAGTAGACATGTATCTTTTCATGCCAAGCACATATGCTTGCTTCAATCCATACCTCTTTCAACTTGAATACTTTGTTTTCATGCCCTTTTTGCAATAAAATCAAGAGGCTGAATTACATACACCTCTTCATGTAAATCACCATTCAAAAATGCACTTTTGATGTCCAATTGATGTACATTCCAACCTTGATGAGTTGGAAGTCCACATATGCTACAAATTCAGGTTGTTCGACACTTGGGAGCAAAGGTCTCATGAAATTCAATGCCTTTCTCTTGAGCATAACCTTTGACAACAAGCCTAGCCTTATACCTATCGATTGTTCCATCTAGCTTACGTTAAATTCAGCAATATGCTTCTCACTAGGATCAATGAGGAGAATGTCATGAGCATACACAAGAATAATAAGAAGTACATAATTTACATGCTCAACATGTAAGGTGCTCTCAATTGGACTATTCTCAAATCCATGTGCTAGCAAGTAGGCATATATTTTTCCATACCAAGCATGTGTGCTTGCTTCAATCCATACAATGCCTTTTTGAACCTACATACTTTGTTTTCCTACCTTTTCTGCACAAAACCACGGTGCTGAAGTACATACAGTTCTTCATGTAAATCACTATTCAAGAATATAGTTTTAATGTCCAATTGTTGTACATTCCGACCATGATGAGTTGCAAGTTAACATATGCTACGAAACGGCACGTGGAAGCAAAGGTTTAATCAAAATCAACGCCGTTCTCTTGAGCATAACCTTTGGTAACAAGCCTAGCCTTATACCTATCAATTGTTCCATGAGGCTTACATTTCAACTTGTATACCCATTTAGTGCCAGTAGTTTGGCAAATCACATAAAGACCAAGTACCATTCTTCATAATAACATCAGATTGCATGGTAATCATCCAATTTTTGAATCATGTGTGTCATCAAAAGAAACAAGCTCGTTCTCATCACAAAGACTAGAGATAACCATCACATAACAATATGATGCAAAAGAAGCATTATGAGAGCTTGAACGAGTATGATTTGGCAAACATGCATCGAACTTGCTATTTTTTAAAATTTGCACCATCCATTTAGGCATAGTTTTTGCCTCTTCAATGTCAGCTTTCTCATCAATAAGTGCATCGTGTAAATTTGCATCAGAAATAGAATGATATGCTTTATCATTTGAACGTTGTAAAGATTGAGAAATCACCTCACTAGGAGAAGCATTTGATTACCTGCATGTAAAAAGAGGAAGCGAAGTGTCATACATATCCTTTGAACTGACTCATGTCTCCTCGGTACATGAAAGCAAGGGTTGAATTGCGTCTTCCACAAAACAACATCATGATTAACGAGAATGTGTTTAGTTTGTGGATGATATAGACAATAGCCTTTGCTTCCAAAATTGTATCCAACTAAAATACGTTTCACAGCCTTATCATCCAGTTCTTTGCATTGTTTTTCAGGCATTAATACATATGCCAAACAACCAAAAACATGCTGATGAGCAACATATGTTGTAGAGATAACAACCTGAAGCAAGAAGCTATGTAGTAAAGCCGGACTTTTGACGGTATATCTTTCCATTCCATGAGAGACTTGTTCTTCCTCTCAACAACTCCATTTGTTGAGGTGTATATGACACTGTGCACTGATATTTATCCCATGCTCAACAAGAAACGCATTAAACTCAAAAGACATCTACTCCTCCTCTTGATCAAAACAGAGGATGCCTATTTTACATGCTACCAAATTTTCAGCTATAACCAAGATCTATTTGAAGCACATAAATACTTCAGAGTTCACTTTTAATGGATAAACCCATGCATGCCTAGAGAAGTCGGCAATAAAAGTCACAAAGTATAAGTGGTCTCCAAATGAAGGTGTTTGCATAGGACCACATACGTCACTATGAAAAAGCTGCAATTTATAAGAAGCTCTAACTGAACCGTCTTTGGGGAAGAAAGAACATTGCATTTGCCCAAAATAGATTCCTCATAAAAATGCTTAGAAGGTGCCTCAAGTTTGAGTAAAGTGGATACTGTTCAGATGTCTACAAGCGAAGAAAACGAGCGAAATTGAGATCAACGAAGTGTACATGCCGCTTGATGATCATGAACTGCACATGTTGAATCATTCTCAGATTTTGCATAATCTATGAGCTTATATAGACCACGATGTAAAATGTCAGAAGCAATGATATCATCATCATTTGAGAGATCGTGAACTCCACACTTGTCATCAAAAAATTTAACAACCAAACCAATTTCCGTTAGTGCTAAAACTGATATAGTTTTTTCTTGATCTCTGGCATATCTAAGGCATTTGGCAATGTGAAAGTACTACCATTAGCAATAGTAAGAATGATCTTTCCAACTCCCATGACAGGATAAGAGGAGTTGTTAGTGCATGTGACAATATTCCTTGTAGGAAGAGGTTCAAGTGAAGTGAAGAAACTATGTTGCTAGGTAAGATGTTTGGTTGCACCGGTGAAGATACTGTGGCGCGAGGTAATATGTTTGGTTGCACCCTGTCAAAGTACCAAACATCGAGTCTATGACAAACATACACTTCTCATGAGAAGACGAGTCATAATTGCAATTAGTAAATGCCCATTCTTCATTTAGAACAAGGTTAGCATACTCTCTTTAGGTGTAGAAACCTCTACAAAAACCATCACAACCTCTTTCTTCTTTGCCTCTTTTGTAGCTAGTTTAGGAAAACACTGGATGACATTATCATTTGCATTACAGTACTTGCAAAACTATTTTTGCTTTCTATTTTCTTAACATCTTTATCTTCCTTCTTTGACTACGGAACATTTGCAGATTTGCCTACTAGTAGACGAGCTCCGTTTACCTTTTCCCTTCTTATTAACTAAGAAAGCTTCATTTGTAACATGTATAATTAGTTTGTTTTGATTGATTGATCTTCTCATAGCAAATCAGAGACCAAATCCTCAAAGGTTAAGGCGTTTCAAATGCCTTTCATCATTAATTGAAGAGTAGAAGCAAAACACTGATAAGACTTCAATCAAATCCTCTTTCAAATTCTCGATCTTTGTTAGAAAAGTTTCCATTGAATCTCGTTTATTCATATGCTCACTCTCCTACTATTTTTGGAGGTAAGCAACAGGAGCCTCATTTCTTCTTTGATATAGTGTTGTAAAGTATCCCAAGCATATTTTGATGTTTTGCATGACAAACGTGACAGAGAATGGCACATTTGATAGACAAAGCTATCAATGCATATCCTTGTGGGTCTCTCCCATCCCAATGAAGCTTCTTTAGAGTAGGTGCAATAGGAACCATATATAGATCAAGAAATTGAAGATCATCACCTTCAACACCACTTGCATCACTAGCTATCTCTGTATTTGCAAGTGGAGGAGGACGTATTTCCAACACCTTGCATAATATTCCACTCGCCTTTTGCTACCAATACATGATGCATCATGTATGCCCACAATGGGTAATCAGATCCATTCAATTTATCCTCAACCATCAACATACGAAATACATCATTGCTTTCATCCATGGCCAATGACTATATACCTTGATGCGAAAAATTGATTGTAGCTCAAAAAGTTGAACAGAAATACTCAATTGAGCTCAGCTAGAGGGGTAGCAGACTTTGAGGTGCTTGTACTTGTAATCGAAGACTGTATATATGTTCGACATCACACAATGAAACTATTTTGAATTACTGTTGACCCTGAGTACCCACAAATTTTTGTGCGATTTGGAGACTGTGTCCAGAAGGGTATCGATGATGATCTAAAGAAAGCGCTGACTTGCTCTGATACCAATTGTTGGAGCTCGAGGAATGTGGAAGTACTCAAACAATGCAAGGAAGAAGAAGAAGCTTGGAGAACAACACAACTGAGTGTATTACAAAGTGAATGTACAAAAAATCAATGACCCGTTAGGGTTATAGCATCTATACAAGCTCGGGGAAAAAGAACTACTAAAGAGGGGAAAAAAGTGCCCTGGTGGCCCTAAATGTGTTCACACACACACACACACACACACTATTAAAATATATCAACACCATGTGGATTGATGGGAAAGCTTCCTTTCAACTTTTTGGGTGGATTCATTCCACCTTGAGGGGAACTTGGCATGCTCAATGATCAATGATTCAGATGATTCAGATTTTCGTCTTGATACTTGTGGCAATGTGATGCTTGTACCATACTTTTTATTTTTGTTGTCCCTTTTCCTCTAGATGTGCTAAGCTCATGATCTACTAATGCTTCTATGCATCATTTGTATTCACTTATGATTTCAAGAGATCATGAGACATTTAAATTTCCCTTCATCTCACTAAAATGCTATCCAAAGTCTGGCTCGATTATGTAATTGTAGTGTTGAATGATGAAAGTGATTCATAGTTCGATCTAGCTCAATGCTCTTCCTGAAATTTCAGAGATATGAGTCCTTGTGCTATCCCATTTGCATAGAGAAACTACAACGGAGGTGCTTTTCAGTAAAAACATAGATAGCCACTCTATTCGGTAATACTGATTAACCTATTTATGTGATTGAAAGGTATTTATGTGAGTTCTGCACAGAGAGAAACACCAAAGATCAAACCTTTCATTGAATACATTGAAACTGACATGTGACAACAATATGAGTCGAAATACAAATGATTGTTCTATTGCAAAATGAATTTCACATTTCACCAGTGTATACCCTTTCAGGGTTTTTTTGTTCGCCCTATAAATTAAAATAAATAGAGCAAGTATTTTCCTGATAAAGGATGTTAAGAGTCATCTGGATTGTAGGAAAACAAATGGAAAATGTCTGTGTCAAGGTATTTGTTTGTATGATGTTTAGAAGTCTCCATCCTCTATATGTAGTCCTTTGATCACATTGGGCTGATTCTTGGTTTCCATGACTTGATCGATTCCTGGCCCATTTTGTCTATTCTGCAGCTTGAGGTTGTGAGCCTTCAGTCCCTAATGAAAAAGTCAGAAGTAAACATGCAAGCATCAAACATGAAGGCAGCCAGTCTTGAAGATGAGTTGAATGGGTTGCGATCCCAAGTGGGAGCTCTTCTTCTCCTTGTCCAAAGTCGGACACCTGGTTCTATAGAACATCCAATATTTGAAATGCCACCTTCAAGTGAAGCGCTGTCAATGCATGAAGGATTAGTCATCGAGGAGCCTATTCTCACAAAGACACATGCAATACCAACGATGGTAAACTGCTCGATCTTAGACTTCGTAGTAATTATAAGTTCAAATCCTTGGGTTGATATCTTTTTACATGTTATCATACAGGTAGATGCATCGTCAATGGGGCTCGAAGTCACAGATGGCTTGAAAGAGGAGCACATTGAAGTGGTGCGGAAGAAGTATGAAGCAGCGCTCACTGCTGCAAGAAATAATCCATCAGATGAGATGCTTTCACTTGTTGCTGATCTAAGGATGCAGCTGCATACACTTGTAATGTGCCCGTCCATTGCTACAATTGCAACAAAAGAAGAGATATGCTGGCAACCCTTGGGCATTTCTCTTTGCTGAAAAATGTTCTGTAATGTGACTGAGGGAAAGGATTTGTAAAGTAGGGTTCATGGTGCTGACGCAGCAGCTGATCTGTTTAGAAGAAAAGCATCAAGATGAATTTTTTTCTTGATGCAAAGCACAATACATCAACGCATTGTGCTTGTACAAAAATTCTGATAGCATATGGTTACCAATAAGGCTTTGAGGTACTTAACTTCGTTACCTTCAACTGACAGTCAGGGCTCATCATGATTCTTTACCATATATACAGGGCCCCGAATTGTACATACTTTCTGCAATATCTATAACAGATATACGTATACACATATATGGATATGTATGTAGAATGTTTTTTTGAACCTCTTAATTCTCTGCACGTGCAAAGAAATTGGTACTGTAACCTTTTAGCAACGTCCATCATATCGCATGAGTGTATTTTCTCAATCATATCGTTCCATAGTATGTGTTTGATTTCATACTGATTTACTTAGTCATATGACAATGTTGTCTGCAGAAGATTAGTCATTCGAAATTTCTGACAATTATAAGTGGCATACAAACCTTGCATTCATGGTTGTTATCAATCCCATATTCTTTTCCCAATGTGTAGGATGATTTTTGTTGAAAATAAAATTGTATGTGAGAAATAACGGTCAATATCATGTCCTATCTGGCTAGTATAGTATGACAACTTTTATATGGCATTTGGCATCTAGAGGATTTTGGCTTTCAGAAATTAGGATCAATGAAATTGTGAAGTTCACAATTTTCCTGCAAATGATGCAAGTATAACTTTAATTTGATTGTGAATATCCTGAGGGAGTTGACTTTCAAGTATCATACATAGACTATTATTGCCAAAAGCTGAGACTCTTGGAGTTCGAAAGGCTGAACGGATTGTTTCATAACCAGGTAGTCGAATAATCAGGCTTGTTAGGGAACCTTACACATGATCTGAATAAGAGCCTGTGATCTCTGTGGCATCTTATTTTAAATAACCTAAATTTGCTTCACATTTCACCAATGAATGATAAGCTCACAGATGTTTATAGTGTGTGCAAAATCTTCAATACTTTGTCAATAATTGTGCAACTGCACAGAATCCACAGAATCTTGCAGGATTTGTTGCAAGCTATCTATCATCCAGCTCATCAAACACTTAAAGGAGGAGTTTTCAAAGTTTGAGAGTGCATGTTTTAGCATGCAACCAATTGCTTCTAATATGCTCCCTTTTGTCTGGATAGATTACAGTTTTGTATACAAATAATGATAAAAATTATTGTAGTTCTTAGCTTTTAGGAACTACTATTCAACAGCTCATACATTCTGTTTTAAAGAAACTTTTACTGGACCGAACTTATACTTGAAAACAGGACTCTGAACTCTCTGTTCCTTTGTTTAAGGAAAAGATGTATAAGGAAATACATTAGTGGTAAAGGTTTTCTGCAAGGTATTCAGGACAGTATAATTTGTCTTGTTCAAATAATGATTCAAAATAAGAAATACACCAACGGTAATAAATTAAAGAGGAATAATTGGACCTGATTTGCAATTCTATCGCATATGGCTATAAAAGAAGGATTCAGATTTATTATGAATGCCTGACTATTTGAACATTTTGAATCTAATAATGAACCTAAAATTTTGATAACATATGGCTGAGCATCATTGGCTGTCCCTACGTCACCTGATTTTGCAATCACAGGTAATTACTGATGGGTTTATAATGCTTGGTAGCAAACCAGATGTGTGTATGTGAGACGGAATCGATCACCTCTTCATTGGTACATTTTCTCTTGGAAAGTAATGATTGCAGGGTTATGTATTGGAATTTTCCTGCAAAGACAGTCAGATTCTATTGTGTTTTTCATCCCCTCAATGTGGTGATAAGAGAATTTATAGGCCATCTTTTTAGGGATTGTCCACATATTTAAAGTTGGTGGGTAGATTCTCTGCCATGCAGTGCTTCTTCTCCTTGTCACACCGTAATGCAGTATTTGGCTTGTACAAACACCATAACATACACTAGCTTTGGCTTCTTGATAAGATGTGGTTTTGGTTCCAGTTGTTTAAGTGGCAGTCGAGAAACGCTGTTGGAACACCTAGTTTTTGGTTCCAGTCGTTTATCCAGCAGTAGAGAACTGCTGTTATGCCGTAATGCCTAGTATCTATGCGGCAGTCAAGAAGCAACAAATGATTAAATATGATATTCCTGCAGCCGTGCTCTGGATTGTCTGCTTTTGGACACACAAAGTTCTCTCAGCTCAGATGCGAGCCCCTTTGCAAATCCTCATCCATTCTAGTTTCTCTAGTGCTTGACAAATGGGCTAGTGCTTAACTCATGGGCTATGCATAAGCCTACTGATCTAAGAGATAGTAAACTGACGCGAGGCCATGTAATGCATACAAGTTCTTCTAAGTAATCACTTTAAAACAAGTTGATAAGGAGGTTTGTTTGGTCAGTCCTATATGAAGTAGAAGGAACAAGGAAGAACATTAGCAATAGAAGATTAGTAAAGTGCACATGCACTGCAACATTTTGACTAAGTAGCAGTGACTTTGAGCTATGAGAAAGTATGACGGCCTGGCTATACATTCTCCTTGGAATATTTTTTCCTAGTTAAAAGGGGAGAGGAAGAATCTCTCAAACAGATTAGTTATGAATCACAAATCTTCTATACATGATTACACAAGAAAAGGATGTGAGACATTTTCTTGTTCCCTCTTGAACACACCATTCAAACTCTTGATTTCAATTATTATTTATTAAGTCAAATTCCCTTTATGAAAGTTAAATGTAATGCAAATTGGCTTTTCCCTATTGTTACATAAATACCAAAAATTACACAATCTTGTAAGTTCAATTCCTTTTTGACAAGTGAAGATATCATTTCAAATTCAAATTAAAGTAGAGTTAACTTTAATGATAGAAAGAAATATTATAACTCTAAAATTTTCAATTCAAGTGTGATATGATATCTTAAATTGTCAAAAGAAATTGACTCTATAAATTTGTGAAATTTTTAGTATCTGTGTAATAGTAGAAGAAGTCACTTTGTAGCGGTTTAACTTCCATGAGGGCTTTATGTCTCAATAAATAAAGGTTAAAATTAAGAGTGTGAGTGGTATTTCTTCTTTCTAGGGGGCAACAAGAAGATTTCATAAAACCTTTTCCTTTATAATCATGTATATAAGAAAAGGTTAAGAACTACTGTATATGAAATGTTTTTCCTATCTCCCCTTTTTAGTAGGAAGAAATATTGCTATGAGAAATATTTATGGTTAATAACTACTGTATATGAAATGTTTTTCCTATCTCCCCTTTTTATTAGGAAGAAATATTGCTACGAGAATGTATAGGTCTTCAGACTTACCATGGCTTAAGTTGTTATTTAGTCAAATTGTTGTCGTACATATGCAATCTTCTACTCTCTCCTAATCCTCTATTGCTACTTTTTTCCCTTATTGCTTCAACTTCATATAGTACTAACCAACAAACCACTTCATCAACAAGATTTCAGGTGATCACTTAGAAGAACTTATTTGCACTACATGACCTCACATTCTATTTGTTATCTCTTAGATAAAGATTCTTATGCATAGCCCATATATCAAGCAATATCTATATACTTTTCTAGACTCAGAATGGGTGATTGTTATAAAACTTGTGTGTCCACAAGCATTTTTTGCTTCATACGTGATAGCTCATGCATATCTTGGTTGACCAAGAAGTAGCCCATTGCAATAGCTTCTAGTTGTGAGGCTAGTATATTGGAAATATTCATTGATAATATTGAGTCTATGTGGTTTATATGTTAGATGGATGTTGGAAAATTACATGACACCACCATCTATATTGGTAATCAGAGTACATTGGTAATTATGAGGAACTCAATATTCCATGCTCAAACAAAGCACATTAGGATGCACCATTATTATATTAGGGAGAGATTCTCTATAGAAGAAATCAATTTGGATCATGTGTCCATATAAGAAAACCTTGCACTTCTTTTCACAAAGGCTACATCTTAGGAGAATTGTGAATTTTTTGCAAAGCATTGGGCTTTCTCCCTTTATTGAATTGATTGTGATCCACATATTTATGGCACTTCCTTATACATGGGTTCTAGCTCTTAGTTCATTGTCTCACTCCCAAGGGGGATTTGTTATCATATTTTGATGGCATATGTGTCGACACAATTAGAACTAGTAGGGTACTTTCTTTTTGCTTGCTTAGGATTTTTTTCCCCACTTTGTATATAAATTTACAAACTTAACAAGGAACTTATCTTTGTACGTCGCACACTTTGTAATACAAGTATATTTTATGCTCTCGAGATATCTATGTAGAGAGTACATGCGTGGAAAAAAATGAAAAAAAGAGTGTACTCACAAAAGAAAGAGCGTGAGAGACTCAATGTGAGTGGACCAAAAATGGGTAAACTCACATGGATTAGATATGAGCTTGCCAAGAGCATGGCATAGGCTCCTCAAGCTTCTAACCAAGTACAAATGTGGGGAGAGGCCCTCCTTATATAGATTTGGGAGGGACTCCCCAAAGTACATCTCATGTGGGATAATTCCCTTCAAAGGAGAATGAATACACTAGTAGAAGCTATAAGAAAATAACACCATAGTGGAATAGACCAATAGATAAGAGTTGAGGAAAAAAAAACATAGACAAAGATAGATGTAGACTTAGAGATAGAGAACTCAAACTCTCAGATTGCCAACCGTAATGCAGTTACAACAATGGTGCTATCCACCTGTGCCCTCCCAATGTGGAGCTTAGATGGTGATCTAGACAAACTCTAGATGAAGGGCTTACTATTGCACAATGCTATGTAAAGCTCAACCTGGGCCATGCTTATATAGATTTTACAAGGAGATTCGATATGAATAAATGCAGTTGCGAGATACAAAATAGTCGGTAAAATATAAAACACAACAATATTTCCATGACTAGAAGTCCTATCATCTCGTCCCTAGGGTTCTATGGGGAAACTATGCGATGCCACAGGGCCTTTATTTTCACCTTGAATGGCAACCCGATGGCCTAAAAGTTTATGCCCTACCTAACCTAACGGTTAGGCTCACAAAGATCATCTATAACCATCAACGGTCACACATAGACCTCATCTAAATTAGAAGTTAGGGTTTCTCTGGGCTCTCATAATGGTTTCTCCTCATAATGGGGGCCGTAAAACTTAGAGCATCATGGATCATTTGTGGTCACTTGAGGGTGGAGTATTGAGCATATCTAGCACCCCCCCCCCCCCCTCAATGTCCACCGTACGGTGAACTACCTCCTTGGTCCAATCATAAGCTTTGGAAAGTGTCGAAGAAGTTCCTCTCTCCCAAGAGCCTTGGTGAAGATGTCTTCTCCATTTTCTTCAATTGGAAAATAACTTATCTCCACGACTCATTCCTCAACAACTCATGCACATAGTGATATTGAATTTCTATGTGCTTAGTACATCCATGGAAAACAGGATTCTTGGCAATGGCCATGCAACTTTGGTTGTCACACTTCAACTCTGTAGCCTCTTGTCCTTGTATTCCTATGTGCCATAGGATTCTCCTCAACCATAGTGCTTCAAATGCTGCAACACATGCAACTTTGTATTCAGCTTTAGTAGAAGATAAGGTTGCTCCTTCCTGATCCAAGAGAAAACCCTTGATCCTAAAGAAAGGCAATATCCAAAAACTGATTTTCTAGTATTAATATCTCCTGCCCAATCTGAGTCACATTATCCAACTAGAGATTATCTTTCTGCATAAAGAATATATTAATTAGTGGTTCCTTTCACAGACCTGCATCTACATGCACCCTTCCAATGAGTTTGGCAAAAATTATTAGAGAATTTGCTTACTACTCCAACATCATGAGAGATATCTCATCTTCTATTGTACAAGTAGATGAGACTTCCAACTAATTTCCTATATCTTCCAATATCCATTTGAGGTGAAGTATCTTCAATAGATAATTTTTTGTTGATCTCCATAGCTGTAGAAATTTCCTTGCAATCCTCCATGTCTAATGCCTTCAATATCTGTCTTGCATACTTTTTTTGATAGATGAAAATCTTCCCTGGTTCCTACCAAACTTCAAGGCCTAAGCAACAATGCATTAAGCCCAAGTCTGTCATTTCAAATTTTGAACTCAAGGCATCTTTCATTTGTTGAAGAAGAGAATCATCATTTCTTGTAATCACAAGGTCATCTACATGGAGTACAAGCACAATTGTCTTCCCTCCTCTCTTTAGAACATACAAGTTAGCATCAAAAGCACATCTTCTGAAACCTAGATCCAAGGGATACTTATCTATCTGTTGGTGCCATGCTCTAGGGGCTTATTTCAGCCCATATAGTGCCTTCTTCAGCTTACTCACCTTGTTCTCTGAATGGGGAGACTCAAACCCTAGAGACTGAGACACATATACCTCCTCCTTGAGGTCTCCATTTAGGAATGCTAATTTGACATCCATGTGATAGACTGACCAATGCTTATGTGTAGCCATAGCTAGTACTACTCGGATAGCAGTCATCCTTGCAATCGTGGCAAATGATTCACAAAAGTCAATGCCTTCAACTTGTGAGTATCCCTGTGCAATAAGTCTTGCTTTTTGCTTTTTCAAAGTACCATCAACCTTGTACTTTAGCTTTCAGACCCACTGGGTGCCAATGACTTTATGCTTATGGTCGATCCACTACCTCCCAAGTTCCATTCTTCATGATATTGTTGTATTCAGTTTGGATGGCATTCCTCCAATTTGGATCGTGGAGTGCCTCTTCCACATTGGTTGGTTCCGTTGCTTGTTCTTGAATAAGATCATCATCAAGATTGTGTTTACAATATGGGCGCTTGCCCGTCTCTATTCCTCTATTCTCTCTGATCGCCTCGGTCCATTTGCACCCTGTTCTAGTGATTTCGAGATGGGGTTTGCAAAATTATAGAGCTGCATCACCCAATGTGGCAATGGCTTTTCCACTTGGGTGATGATAGGTTGGTGACTTTTAGACTTATCATTTGAAGATGATGCTTCCTTCTCTTGTGTGGAAGGGATAACTCTTGGACCAGGCTCATAGTGGATTTCCCCTTTGTCTGATGATAAAGTGGAAGCTCTCTTTTCCTCCTCCACTCCATGCGACTGCTAGTCCTTAAACACCACATCGTGACCCGCCATGAACTTCTTAGCCTCAGAGTCATAAAGCTTATAGGCCTTCTTATCTTCTTTGTACCCTAAGAAGGTAAATTTGATGCTTTCTTGTTGAAGATTGTTTCTCTCCCTATCTCGACATGTACATAACATTCACTTCCAAATACTTTGAAATGGGAAACATAAGGATTTTTACCAGTGTAGGATTCTTGTGAAGTCTTTCCATCAAGTGCCTTGGTGTAGCTTTGATTCAAGATGTAGGCAGCAGTGTTGACAACCTCTACCCAAAATTGATTAGGCAAACCCTTTTGCAACATGCACCTTGCCATCTCTGTGATGGTTCGATTTCAACGTTCTGCAACACCGTTCTATTTAGGGCTATGTGCCACTGTGAGTTGATGCTTGATTCCTTTACTCTTCTAGAAATCTTCAAACTTTCTTGATGTGAACTCATCATCGCTGTTTGTCCTGAATTTCTTCATCTTCTTCCTTGTTTCAATTTCAACAGGTTGAAACCATTCTTTAAACTTAACAAATGCTTAAGCCTTATTGCAAACTAAGTAGAGCCGCATTTTCCCACTGTAGTCATCGATAAGTAACATGAAGTAGGAAGATTCGCCCAAGGCCTGTGTAGGCATTTTTCCATAGAAATCAGCATGTCCCAACTCTAGAGGATAGCTTGCCCTGTTCTTTCTTTCTTGTGGAAATGCATTCCTCTATTGCTTGCCCATCATGCAAACTTCACATGAATCCTTCATTTTTGCAATCGACGGTAGTTGTGCAACCATACCCCTGCGATGCATCTCCTTCAGTACAGGGTATCTGATGTGGCTGAATCTCTCATGCCAGAGCTTACTTGTGCCCACACTTGTAGTGGCTATAAGAGCACACACATCATACAAGTTGTTCCTCCTTATACCAATCCCAACAATGTTGCTATTACTGTCCATAATCTTAGCTCCTATCTTATTGAAAGATACTTGATGACCTTGATTAGTTATAAAAGCTAATGAAAGTAGATTTTGTTTGATTTGTGGAGCATACAACACATGTGAAAGCTTTCTGACATTTCCATTATATTCAATGAAAGAAACCGTACCTTCAGCCTCTACAGGGCATCTTGCATTGTTTCCTACCTTTAATGTGATGGGTTCCTTTGGAGGCTATAAGAAGCTGTAAAGGTCTTTTGTGCTAATCATGTGATGAGATGCACCACTGTTCAACACCCATGAGTCATCCATTCCTGAATCTTCAGTCGAAGAGCACACCTCCTCTATCGTAACAAATAACTCAAGCTCTCTTTTTGCTATGTAGGAAGACTCCTTGACCTTGCCACCTTTTGAAGAGCCAGTCTTCTCTTTTGCCTTCCTGATGTGACAGTCTTGTATTCTGTGTCCTTTCTTCTTGTAGTGGAAACACTCTCCCTTGAACTTCTTTTTGTCGTTCATGTGGGAATTCATATCTACTAAATGGTATAACCATGCAAGATCACTAGGTACTCCATAAAATGAACACCAAATGGATCAAGCAGATGCTCCATAGGTACACCACCAACGAGGTACAGGAACAAAAAAAGATCTCATGGGATCACCTCTATGCGACATAGATAGGATCACCTCCATGTGGTATGTGGGAACCTCCAAAGCTTTGACAATATTCACCATGAGATATGTATCACCAAGAAGTAGGTCTTGCAAGAATGAAATATAAACCATGAAGCATAAAAACAAAGTCACATAGTACATCTATATGCTATAGTCCTCCATGGAGTGTACAAAATCTTGATGTGTGTTGATAGGACCATGAAAGCCCTCTCTGAACCAAGAAGCTAGCCCAGAAAAGTATCCAACTGAGTGATGAATCCAAGTAGATGCAAGAGTATCCTGTGGAAAATGAAGAGATGCTGGACTCCATGTATGGAACACTACATGCTCAGAATGCTGCTATAGATGAGGTAAGGGGGAATGTAAACCTTCAAAGTTACAATAGGAGATATATCCATCTGAGTCATAAGCTGAGATTGTATCTCTGATTCCTCATGCTCTAAAACTATACCATGATATGGAAAGTCATGTACAAAGAGGGCATGCTCCACATAGTGTGTCCATCCGAAACTAGAATGATCCCTCTCTAAAGCGGAAATGGGGGGATCTAGATCTTGATATGAATCCAAAAGGGATGAATACTTAGAGTATTCATCAAAGGTGCAGTCTTTGGTTACTATAATTGGGTGAATCTTTGCATAATAGAGTTTGTATGCCTTCTGTCGGTCACTGTAACTGATGAAAATGTAATGCTTAGGCCGATCACCATCATGTCCTTGCACATATGCATCATTACCAAAGATGCAAAAATAGCTCACACTTGGATTCTTCTAAAATTAAGCATCAAATGGTGTTTGGTTCTTCAAGACATCTGAGACCTCTTTGTTAAGAATACGCACTGTTGTTTGTACTGCTCCACCCCAAAACTTTGGCGGAAGTTGCTTTCAACTAAGCATAACCTTGGCCATTTGGATCACACTTTGAATCTTTTGTAGGGCAATATCTTGTTGAGCATCTTGCTCTGCTCGATACTTAATTCCTTGTTGTTTCAAGTACTTGGAGAAGTTGTGATTGACAAAGCTACTGTCTCCATTAGATCGGATTATCTTCAACAAACTTGGAAAGTCTTCTTGAATGGTTTGTGTCCACTCCTTCAACTTGAAAAGGGCATCTTCTTTATGATTTAGTGAATAAACCCAAGTGTATCTAGTGAAGTCATCTACTATCAAGAAGAAGTAAAGTGAACTACTTAGAGAAGGTGTATGCATAGGTCCAAAAATATCGGCATGGGCTAATGCTAATGGTTTGAATGCAGAAATAGATGCTTCTATAGGCAAAGGTTTAAAACTCTACTTAGCACATGCTTGGAAATTCAATTCCACTTATGCGATCCTGGGTAGACCTTTGAAAAGATGACTTGAAGAGATCTGTACTAAGCAAGAGGTGTGTCCAAATCTGTAATGCCATAGGCTAAAACTTGAGTCCTTTGCTATGAAACTTGAAAGCTTGTAAAGACCTTTATCTTCAAATCATTGAGCAATCACTTCATTGGGTTCACAATCGATGGCTTGAACTTTGTTGTGATCAAATTGCACCGTCATGTTGCACTTTGTAATGGCCTTCACTAGATAAAGTTCTTACAAAGGCGTCATACATAAAGAACATCTTTGAGTGACTTGGTCTTGTTGGAGGAGATGGTGGACACTTTCCAGAGATGAGATGGTGCTGCATTCCTGCTTCACACTAGCCAAAATTGAGCTGAGGAGTGCAAACTAGAGCTCTTGAGCTTTCTAGGAAGCACAAATAATCACCCAAGTACTATGAAAGATGATCCTCAAATCATTGGATCAAAAAAGGCAAGTTGGAGTTTCATTGTGAACCAAAAACATGCTATTTTGGTCACTACACCTGCTCAAAGAAATGAACAATACTCCTTCTCTACTAACAATTGAAAAAAATACTTTTGGGCATATCTAATTAACTTAGGTAGCTAACTTTTGCAAGTTATCTCACTTGAAATGATAGACCATGCTCAGAGAATGATGCTTAGCAATTTAGATATGCATCCCGACAATTTTGGGTGTTGACAGTATGCAAACCAGAGGGTAATGCTTTGCACATAAGTGAAGGATGGCTGAGCCAATTGAAGTGAAAATTTGTAGCAAGAAAATAGATAGTCTACTATACCAACTTAAATCACTACAAATGATCAAGTACACATTGAGAAATGGATCAGTGAAGTTCATTATTTTGAGTGATACATGACAGAGTAGAAGATATGAGATATGAGAAAAATATATGTATTAATGCACATAAATTACATTGACATTGTCAATGAACGATTGCGCAATGTGAGGGCAATATTAGAGATACAATGTGAGCTCAACATGCCACATAAATTCCTCTGAAATCTCTGCTATATTTGGCTACTTTCCATGCGACTAGGTAGTCCTCTTTTATAGCCTTTTGTTGGAGCCAAGATTCAAATTTGAATTCAAATCTTCACCTAAAAGTGTTCCAAAGTTTTAGGACTTGATTTTCCATAAATCCCCACCAAACAAGTCGTGGAAAGATTCTCCTAAGAACTTGTGTTTGAAGTGATTCCATATATGCACTTTTACAAGGAGTAAAAAATCAATCTTTTACAAGAGATCATTCATGTGCTAATACATGAATGCACATATGAGCCTTAGGATAAATGATCAAGCATTTAGGCTTGGAGTAATTGCACCAATAGCTCCTCCTCAAGCCTAATATGCTTGGGCTTCATTTCTCTTTAATCTCTTGCAATCCAATCATCACCTTGAACCTGTTCAATTTAGTTCCATCCAAAGATTTGGTTAGCATATTTGCACATTGCAAGTTGATTGTTACATATAAAAATTGTATGTCCTTGCTAAGTAGCTTGTCTCTCACATAATGATAATGCACTTCAATGTGCTTAGTCCTTGCATGATATACATGATTAGTAGCCAAATCAAGTGAGCTAGTGTTATCTCCAAAGATCATTGGAGTGTATACATGTATCCCCAAATATGAGTAGAGTAGCTTTAACTACATTGCCTCTTGGGTTGCATTTGCAAGGCCTCTATATTCAGCTTCAGTTGATGACAATGCCACAATTGGTTGTTTCTTTGATGACCATGAAATCAACTTAGATCCTGCAAAAGATAAGTAGCCAGAGGTGCTTCTCCTATCATCTTTTGAGCTAGTACAATCTGCATCAAAGTATAGCTTGATATCCAAGTCAGATGCAAATGGATAAAATATCCCTTCATTTATAGTACCCTTTAGATACTTTAGGATCCTTTTGGCAACTTCCATGTGAGGTTTTCTTGGTGTATGCATGAATCGACTCAATGTACTCACCCCATAGCATATATCTACTCTTGTTAGGGTTGCATAATTGAGACCCCAACAAGACTTGATATCCCATAATTTCTTCAAGTACCTTTCCTTCATGAGTACTGAGTTTGTGGTTCAATTCTATGGGTGTACCTGCAACTTTTGCATTTTCCATTTTGAACTTAACTAGTATATCATGGATATACTTTCTCTGAGTAATGAAAACACAAGAATCTATATAAACAATCTCTAAGCCAAAAAAATATGTAAGCAATCCAAGATCATTGATCTTGAAATCCTCTTTGATCTGGGATTTGATCTTCTTGATGCCATTGGCATCATTTCCTATAATGATAATGTCATCCACATAAACACATAGATAAATAGCTTCTGAATTAGTCTTCTTAATGAACAATGAAGAATCTGCCTTACTTACAACAAAGCTTTGGTCGTGTGAAGTATGTGACCAGCCTATGGTTCCAAGCTTTAGGAACTTGCTTTAAACCATATAGTGCCTTCCTTAATTTACAGAAATAATCAAGTTTGTCTTTTTCTTCATATACTGGTGATTGAGCCATATAGACCTCTCAAAGATCCATCCATTAAGAAATGCATTCTTAACATCTAATTGGTACAAGTTCCAATTCTTTGAAGTAGCAATACTTAATAAAACTTTGATATTTGGCATCTTAGCTATAGGTGAGAAGGTCTCCTCATTATCCACTCCATGGGTTTGAGAAAACCCCTTTGCTACTAGCCTTGCTTTATACCCGTTTATTGTGCCTTCTGAATTTCTTTATACTTTGTAAACCCACCTGGATCCTATTACATTCATGAATGGTTTTTTTGGGAACCAAATCCCAAGTAGTATTTTCTTGAAGTGCTTCAATTTTGCTCCTGCATAGCTTCTTTCCATTCTTCTTTCTTGTCGGCTTCTTTAAATGAAGAAGGTTCTTTTGACATAGAATATTTAGCCATATTTATAGAATTCTTGGTGACTAGTGATGTGTCATAGCCATACCTTATAGGTTTCTTGCTTCCCCCTTGAGATCTTCTTGTGAAGAGAGATGGTGGATGCAATCCAAAGATGAGTAGGTGCTGCTACAACCAGCTTCACACCAGCCAACTGAGACTTCAGAGTTGATTAGTAGACCCTTTAAGCTTCCTAAATCCACAAAAATATCAGCCAAGTACTTTGGAACATGTATCCCAAAAGTTTAAGTCAAGCCAGACTAGTTGCAAAATGACTAGCTCCCAAAACTTGCTATTTTTGAACATACACCTGCTGGAAAAAATGAACAGTGCTCTCAACCTGGAAGGAATTAGAAAAATTCCTTTTGGGCATAGCAAATAGACTTAGCAAGCTTCCCAATACAAGTTAAAACACTTCAAATTATGGAATGATCACTGAGAACAAGTTTCATCAATTTCTGGAACATGCCCACAATTCTCGGGGCTCTATAGAGATAGAATAGTGAGCAGTAAAATGCAGATATCGCCAAAACTATAAATCCAATGACCTTGAAAATTCATATGCAAAAAGTAGACAGTAAGAGCTATCCAACGCACATTAAATCACTGAAAAAGGATCAGTAGAACTCAAGATATGACCTTCTGAAGTTACTGCTCTGAGTGAGTATAGCAGAGAACAAAACAGAAGAGTAGATGATAATAAATGTATAGATTCACATATGATTACAACCACATTGGCAATGAATCTTTGCACAATGGGAGTAGAATGATAGAGCTATGGAGTAAGCTCTTCAATCTCTACAAAATTACATGAAGTGGTCACGTAAAAGGCTTGCTAATCGCCTCTTCCTTCTTGCTCTTTTTATAGCTATTCTTGGAGGGATTTTTGAATTCGAATTCGAATGGATCCACCTAAAAGTGATCCCCAAAGTTAGGAGATATTCCCTCAGCTCAAAAATTCGTGGGTTTTGGTAGTTAGAGTCACGAAATCTCTTGTACATCATGCATGAGGTAAGCCATCCTTTTCCTTTTTCTTTTTTCAATTACAAGAGATAAAAATGAACTCTTTTACAAGAGGTGTTCACATGACTACTCATGTGACTTACAAATGACGATAATATCAAGCATATCAAGCATGAAGGCTTGGGCAAAATGCACCAACATCTCCCCCTCAAGCCTAACATGCTTGGCCTCCAAATAAGTCTTCAATTGTCCTTGATTTCCTGCAAGCCAATCATCAACTTGAATCTACTTAATTTTGTACCATCAAGAGCTTTAGTCAACATGTCGGAACATTGCATATCTGTAGAGACATAGGATAGTTGAATATCCTTGCTCATTAGCTTCTCTCTTACGTAATGGTAGTGGACTTCAATATGCTTGGTTCTAGCATGGTATACCGGATTAGCTGCTAGATGTAGTGAGCTTGTGTTGTCACCAAAAATATGAGGTGTTGAAGAATGAAGTCCAAGATCTATGTACAAAGACTTTAACCACATGATTTCTTGAGTTGCATTAGCCAAACCTCTATATTGAGCTTCCGTAGAAGATAATGCCACGGTTGGTTGCTTCTTCGATGACCAAGAAATGATTTTTGAACCTGCAAATGATATATACCCGGATGTGCTTCTTCTATCATCTCTAGATCCGGGCCAATCTGCATCTGAGTAGACCTTTAGCTCAATATCTGAAGTATATGAATAGAACAAACTTCATTCATGGTCGCCTTTAGGTACTTGAGGACTCTCTTGGCCGCTTCCATATGTGGTCTTCTCGGCTTATGCATAAACTGACTCAATATGCTAACACTATAGCATATATCCACCCTTGTGAGTGTTGCATAGTTCAAACTTCCAACCAAGCTTTGATAGCTTGTGATGTCTTCAATTGGCTCTCCTTCATAAGCACTAAGCTTATGATTTTGCTCCATAGGTGTACCTGCACACTTGGTATTTTCCATCTTGAACTTGACGAGCATGTCATGGACATACTTCCTTTGTGTGATGTATATACCTGAATCTGTGTAGATCAACTCCAATCCAAGAAAATAAGTGAGTGGTCCGAGGTCACTTATTTTGAACTCCTTCTTCATTTGACTCTTTACCTGTTTGATTCCTTCAAGATCATTGCCTGTGATAATAATATCATCAACATACACACATAAATAGATCACTTCAGATCCATTCCTCTTTATGAACAAAGAGGTATCCGCCTTGCTAGCTTTGAATCCTTGGTCCTGCAAATAAGTCACCAATATGAAATTCCAAGCTCTTGGAGCTTGCTTCAATCCATACAAAGCTTTCTTTAGTTTGCATACATAGTTAGGATGATGTGCATCCTCATATCCAGGAGGTTGTGCCATATACACTTCCTCAGAAATCCATCCATTCAAGAAAGCATTCTTTACATCAAGTTGATAAAGATTCCAATTTCTAGATGCAGCAAGACTAATGAGAACCCTAATTGTAGGCATTTTTGCAACAGGAGAGAAAGTCTCCTCATAATCAATACCATGGGTTTGAGCAAACCCTTTAGCAACTAACCTTGCTTTGTGTCTATTTATACTTCCATCTGGATTCCTCTTGATTTTGTATATCCATCGAGATCCAATTACCTTCATAGATGGCTTGTTAGGTACAAGCTCCCAAGTGTCATTTTCCTTCAAGGCTTCCATTTCTTCATCCATTGCATCTCTCCAAGCTTTCTTGCTTTGTGCTTCTTCGAATGTGGTAGGTTCTTCATTGGTTGAATCCTTTGCAATGTAGATTGAGTGCTTGGTGACCAAAGAAGTATCATAACCAAACCTCTCAGGTTTCTTCTTCTCCCTTGAAGACCTTCTAAGTGGTTGATGTGAGCTCTCGGGTCCATATGTAGCATCCTGCATCTTTGCTTTTCCTTTGTTCTTCCATAGCTTTAGTCTTTCCAAGTCTTCTAGGTCAATCTCCGAATCACTTTCTTCAATCTTCTTTGGCTCCTTTGGTTGAAGTGATGGAAAATCTTCATCCAAGTCATATGGCAGCTTCACTTTCCTGTCATCATCAAACCATGATTTGTTTTCATCAAAAATTACATCTCTACTCACAGAAAATCCTTTATTGGTTGGATTGTACAATCTATATCCTTTTTGGTTTTGGTCATAACCAATAAATACGCACTTCTCTGCCTTGGGATCCAATTTCCCTCTTACTTGAGAAGGAATGTGAGCATAGGCTAAGCATCCAAAGATTTTGCAATGCTCTAGACTAGGTCTTCTTCCATTCCACACTTCATATGGAGTGGTTCCATCTAGTGACTTAGATGGAAGTCTATTTATGAGATATGTGGCTGTCGACATAGCCTCTGCCCATAGGTAGTTTGGCAATCCCTTTTCGTTGAGCATGGACCTTGCAGCTTCGACAATAGCTCTATTCCTCCTCTCTGCTACACCATTGAGTTCGGGTGTATACCTTGTAGTGACTTCCCTTTTAATGCCTCTTTCATGCAAGAAGGCATCAAATTCAGAAGAGAAGTATTCTCCTCCACCATCTGATCTGAGTCGTTTCAACGTCCTACCTGTTTGGTTTTCAACAAGAGCAATATACTTCTTAAAGCAATTAAACACTTCATCCTTGTGCTTCATGAAAAACATAATGGTCCACCTGCTACAATCATCTATGAAAGACACATAATATCTTGAGCCTGATATAGATGGCTCCTTACTTGGACCCCACACATCCGTGTGCACTAGATCCAAAGGATTTTGATACATATATCCTTTCTTATTGAAAGGTTGTCTATGAGCCTTGCCGAGTTGACAAGCTTCACACTTATAAATCATGTGTTGCCTTGTGATATTAGGCAAACCAAGTACACTTTGGTCCCTGCAAATCTGTTTGAGTGTACTCTCACCAATGTGAGCAAGCCTTTTGTGCCATATCTCCAACTCTGTTAGAGTTTGAGATCCATAGCTAAACAAAGCTATGTTCTTTGTATCTTCCACTTCAAAAGTGAAAAGCCTTCCTATCTTTTCTCCTTTGGCAATCCTTCGAAAGCCTTGCCTTGGGTCTTCAACATATGCTCCAAATCCATTGAATCTAACCTGCAATCCTTTTTCAACAATCTGTCCAACACTTATTAAATTTTTGGTAATTGTAGGGACATACAAGACTTTGCTTAAGAGGTTCATATTCCCATCTGATGTCTTCACAATACCTATCTTCTCCACTGAGTGCTTTGTGTCATCTCCTGTCTGCACTTCATGCTTGTTATGAGGATCTTCCAAATCAGAAAGTAAAGCCACATTTCCTGCTACATGGTTCAAGCATCCCGAATCAATGTAAAATATGTGATCATCATCCTTACCCTTCTTCGCTGATAGATTCATAATCAATAATGAATCTTCTTGACTTTGGTCCTCTGCATAGTTATTGTAATCTCTTCTTCCTCTATGGCCACTTTGATAGTTGTTGTTGTTGTTGTAATTGTTGTTGTAGTAGTTGTTGTTGTTGTAGCCTCCATTGTATCTACCTCTATTTGATCCATAGTCACCTCTATTGAATCCTCTTCCTCTTGAGTTCCTCGGGTTCCTGAAACATTCTTCAGTAGTATGGTTAGATAAGCCACATATGTTGCAAGGTTGAGATGATTGGAATCTCCCCCTGCCTTGCTTTCCACCTCTGCCTCTTCCTTTAGCTCTTCCTCTACCTGCAAAGTTTGCTTGGAAAGAGCTTCCTTCATCTTCATTCTTCCTATTCTTTGACTTGTCCTTGACCTTAGCTTTATCAAAATATAAGGCAGAAGTTTGATTACCTCTTGAGGACTCACCACCTTTGCTAATCTTTGCTTCATGAGTGAAGAGTTGGCCCATGAGTGTGTTGAGGTCGGGTACATGCATATCCATGTATAAATCCATGGCTGTTGTGAATGACTCCCACTTGTCGTCTGCTTTGATTCCATTCATGATTTGTCTTATGATTTGCTCCTCTTCAATTACCTCTCTAATGCTTCCAAGTTGGTTGGAAATCTCCTTCATCTTTGTGACATAATCAGTCACATTTTGCTTCGGGCTTTTCTTCATTGTTGTGAACTCCATCCACAATTGGTTCTTCCTTGCTCGAGTGTTGGAAGAGAAGAAAGGAGCAAGTGCATTCCAGGTTTCTCTTGATGTCTTGCATCCCTTGACATGAGGTAAAAGAAAATCAGAGATTGAGTTTAGAATATAGGACCTTGCAAGTGCATCCTTCGAACACCAATTTGAAAGTCCTTCCACTTCTTCATGTGATGGTTGCCCTTTGTTCCTCATGGTTGGCATTGCTTCATCTTCGGATATGAATCCATATAGATTCCTCCCTTGAAGGTAAGCCTCCATCCTTAGAGACCATGCCGGGTAGTTGTTTCGATCCAATTTGTCAATTGTTGATGGAAATCCATCTCCCATGTTGCTTGACTATGCTCTGATACCATTGTGAAGAGAGATGGTGGATGCAATCCAAAGATGAGTAGGTGCTGCTACAACCAGCTTCACACCAGCCAACTGAGACTTCAGAGTTGATTAGTAGACCCTTTAAGCTTCCTAAATCCACCAAAATATCAGCCAAGTACTTTGGAACATGTATCCCAAAAGTTTAAGTCAAGCCAGACTAGTTGCGAAATGACTAGCTCCCAAAACTTGCTATTTTTGGACATACACCTGCTGGAAAAAATGAACAGTGCTCTCAACCTGGAAGGAATTAGAAAAATTCCTTTTGGGCATAGCAAATAGACTTAACAAGCTTCCCAATACAAGTTAAAACACTTCAAATGATGGACTGAGCACTGAGAACAAGTTTCATCAATTTCTGGAACATGCCGACAATTCTCGGGGCTCTGTAGAGATAGACAAGTGAGTAGTAAAATGCAGATATCTCCAAAACTATAAATGCAATGACCTTGAAAATTGATATGCAGAAATTAGACAGTAAGAGCTATCCAACGCACGTTAAATCACTGAAAAAGAATCAGTAGAACTCAAGATATGACCTTCTGAATTTACTGCTCTGAGTGAGTATAGCAGAGAACAAAACAGAGGAGTAGATGATAATAAATGTATAGATTCACATATGATTACAACCACATTGGCAATGAATCTTTGCACAATGGGAGTATAATGATAGAGCTATGGAGTAAGCTCTTCAATCTCTACAAAATTACATGAAGTGGTCACGTACAAGGCTTGCTAATCGCCTCTTCCTTCTTGCTCTTTTTATAGCTATTCTTGGAGGGAGTTTTGAATTCGAATTCGAATGGCTCCACCTAAAAGTGATCCCCAAAGTTAGGAGATATTCCCTCAGCTCAAAAATTCATGGGTTTTGGTAGTTAGAGCCACGAAATTGCTTGTACATCATGCATGAGGTAAGCCATCCTTTTCCTTTTTCTTTTTTCAATTACAAGAGATAAAAATGAACTCTTTTACAAGAGGTGTTCACATGACTACTCATGTGACTTACAAATGAGGATAATATCAAGCATATCAAGCATGTAGGCTTGGGCAAAATGCACCAACACTTCTAAGTGCTTGATTTGATGACTCTGGAATGTCTTCCAATTTTTTGAACTTTGCTTTGCCCTTGGACTTCCAAGCTTTGAAATCAATTTGTTCTTCATCTTCTGAGTTGACATCCTCTGATGTATGTGGTTCTTCTTGAAAATCATTCTCCAAATCATAGGGTAGCTTTATTTTCCTACAATCATCTTGAAAACATGAGTTATTCTCATCAAATACTACATGCCTACAAACTGTAAATCCTTTGTTAGTGGGATTATATAACCTATATCCTTTCTGATTCTGATCATAGCCAAAGAATATGCATCTTTCAGCTTTTGGATCAAGATTTCCTCTAATCTGTGAGGGTATGTGTGCATAAACAATGCATCCAAAGATCTTACAATGATCTAAAGAGGGTGTCCTACCATTCCATGCCTCATAAGGTGTCATCCCATCTAGAGACTTGGATGGAAGCCTATTGACTAGGTAAGTGGTTGTGGAAACAACCTCTGCCCATAGATAATTAGGAAGCTTTTTTTCATTCAACATTGATCTTATAGCCTCTACTATTAATCTATTTCTTCTCTCTACCACTGTGTTTTGTTCATGAATGTATCTTGTTGTAATCTCTCTCTTTGTGCCTCTGTCTTGTAAGAAGGAGTCAAATATGTGACAATTCAAGGCTTTTGTCCAGATTGTGGGAAGGGGCACCTGTTACGAGATTGTCCTAAGAATCCCAACAATATGCCAAAAATCTCTACTATCAACGTTATTGGGTTAGTGCTAGACTCAACACGAAGTGTGACTTCCATGGCCTCAGTGCAAGTCATCACGAAAGCTCAGGCACTTAAGCAAAACCAAGATTTAGGCCAGGAAAGGAGTCCTGAGGTTAGTGAGACCGAGATAGAATAAGAAGAGGACAAGGGATTGGAGAGAAAGTCGTGAATGAATGAAAAGACAATGGTCTAAGAAGATGAGCGAGCTAGAAGAGAGCCTAAGAGAAACAAAAGCCAAGATAGTCAAAATCGCCTCTCAAACACGCTCTCACACTACTTCACCACCATCATTCCCATCCCCCTGCAATCCACCACCTTCCAACCCACCTCACACAATCCCACCTACCCCTAGAGTAGGATTAGTCTTAGCAGATCCCACCCTCGAGGACCTAGAAATGATGCTTAAGGGATATCAGGCCATACCCCAAGAAGGGTCAAATGTGATAGATCATGCAAAATGTTACCCTAGAACTGACCTAGAGATAGAAAGAACCAAGATTTGTGCAAAGGTGGTGGAATTTGCTCAAACCATGTTTGAAGCCAGTTGCCTTTTCAACTACTCTGGTTCAGCTAAGACACAGTTGCACTTTAATGGACTATTAGAAAGATTGGAGAGCTCAATTGTAAGATCTGGAAAGGAAGCCACCTCCCAAGGAAAGGACAAGGCAAGTGAAAGGATAAGCCTTCCTCCCCAAGAAGCTTATGTGCCTAATTCCACAGAACCAGACCCATCTTCTTCTATGGATCGATATTCCGTGGAATTTCTAAGAGAGATCCAACAAGAGAAATGGGCAAATGAAAGTGAAGCTCCTCTCCCATTGAACTTGTGGATGACTTTCACGATCAATTCCCACAAGACATTCCTTCCATTTATGGAGAGCAGAAGGATGTCCAATCTCATGAGAGATTAGACTTCGAGTCTAATTCCTTGCAGGAACTACCCCATTTCATAGGCCCATGGGAAGCGAAGTCTACTTGTATGAGAGCACCCATGATCATGGTAAGTAATGAAGATTTAGTCATACCTAGGAACACAAAGGTAGTGAAGAACACTAAAGTGTAGTGCAACCTCACTTTAGAAGAGCTACTCAAGGTTAAGCCAAAATTGTGGAAACATGTAGCCAACCAAGTGCTTGAAATAACTAAACCTCATTCCCAGGTAGGATCTCATAGACCAGTGCCAGAAATTCCCTTGGACAAGATAGAAGACATGAGTGAAGGAGAAGAAGGAAACACCTATCTTCCAATCACTAATCAAGGATACACAACCAATGCCATTTTGGACTCAGGTGCGGGAGTTGCAATTGCTATCACTTCCCTATGGAAGCATTGGGACAAGCCAGCACTTAGTCTAACAAGAATGAAGTTGGAGATGGCTGATGGTCATATAAAGAGACCTTTGGGATTGCTAGAAGGAATAACTCTCACCACTTGTGGGGTAGAGTTCGAGCACACCTTTTCTATATGTGACTTTAGCAAAAATCAAGCCTATGAGATGATTATGGGAAGACCCTTCTTGAGGCAATTGCAAGTAGTAGAGGATTGGGGAGCCAATTCTTTGTATTTGCAACACTTAGGCATCACAACCAAAGTCAACCTCAAGGATTACTCTCATAGAGACGTACCCCCCATTCAATGAAATCCCATCCATAGAGCTAAAGATGTTACACAGTCAGTGCATTCCATAGGATCAGGATCCTCATGGATGCATGAAGACACCCACTTATGGATGTGCAAAGTAGTAGTAGAAGAAGAGAAAAGAGAAAGAGCCAGAGAGGTAGGTGCGAAGGAAACCCATAGATCAATTCAAGACCCAACCAATGCACCTATAGTATTTCCAGACGAAGAATTTGAACCTCATGGTTGGGTGGAGATTTTAGCAAAAATGGATGTAGCCATCAATGAAGAACAATGGACACCCCACTGTGATGAGGATGGTTATTACATTTCAGTCTTCACAATAGAGCCAATCATGTGTGATTCAATTATGGAAGAATGTGAACCTAGCACTGATGCATTCGAGGATGCAAGTGAATCCGATTTAGAGCATACACATATAACGATAACTATGCTGCCAAGATCAAGGAAGAGATAGATCGCTTGGTTGAAGCTGGATTTATCTATGAAATCAAGCACACTTAATGGGTATCCCCCATTGCTGTGGTTCCCAAAAAGAATGGAAAGTTACGTGTATGCATTAACTTGAAGAAAGTTAATGCAGCCACTATTAGAGTAGTTATCCGCTTCCTATCATTGAGCATCTTTTAGAAAGAGTGGAAGGCAAGGAAGTAAACAAGTTCCTTGACGGATTCTCTGGCTACAATCAAGTGGCCATAGCTCTAGAAGATCAGCATAAGATAGCTTTTTCCACAGAGTGGGGCATATTTGGTTTTCGGGTAATGCCATTTGGCCTCACCAATGTGCCTGCTACCTTTCAAAGGCTGATGTGCCATGTGTTTAAAGAGTTCTTGAGGAAAAATTTGGAAGTCTATGTTGATGATCTTTGTGCTCATTCCAACATAAGACAAACACATATCCTAGAGTTGAGAGCTATCTTTGACAAATGTAGAGAACACCAAGCCTGCTTGAACCCAAAAAAATGTGTTTTTATGGTCAGGCAAGGCAAGATTCCAGGACACATAGTGTCAAAGAATGGAATATCCATGGACGAGGAGAAAGTTAGAGCATTTAAGAGCTACCTAGGCCAAAGAATGTCAAGGAAGTACAAGCCTTCATGGGGCATTGTGGATATTATCGATGCTTCATTCATATGTATGCAATCATTGTAAAGCCTCTGTAATCCCTCTTGACTAACTTTGAGTGGACTGAAGAATGTGAGAAATCCTTTAATGAGCTCAAGAGAAGATTGTGTTTTGCACCAATCTTGACTACACCCGATTGGAACAAGCCATTCCATGTATATGTGGATGCATCCAATTATGCCATTGGATGTGTACTTGCACAACCTACTAGTGAAGGTAATATGGATCTCTCGATAGCCTATGCCAATAGACAATTGAATGCAGCTAAGCGGAACTATAATAGCAGATTAGAATGCAGAGATCAAGCATCACACTAAGAAGGAGCCAACCTTTGCAACACAGTTTGCCCCGGAGGACATTCTTGAGAGTGCCACACAGGGCATCATCTTCCAGCCTACATGGAGGATATGGTTACTAGAAAACTACCCCGAGATGGTGCACACATGGAACAATATGCCCATTTATATCAAGTATAACCCCTGCTATTTCCTTGTCTTTCGATGACGATCATGGCCTGAGTTCGCTAACACAGTAAAGAATGTCAAATGATGCAACGAGTGGCTCAACTATGTATATTTGGCACCACCGTGTGGTCCTGCAATGGTCGCATATATGATTTCCACCATTAGGCATTAGGGCATTATGTTCAAAAACATACCAGATGTAATGGCATAGATGTGCCTCAAAATATTCAAACTCATGCTTGTCACATTCCGTACATTCAAAAATGTTAAAGAACCTCACCTCTCGGCCCTAGGCTTCAATGAAGGCAACCTCGATCTAGTCTATGATATGAGCACCACCCCATCCATCAATGTTGTATATGCGTGGCATGCTCGTGTCAAGTATCTCCTAGAATGCTTCAAAGAGACGTTTGAAGAAATGTTTATCACAGGTTTTTGGGAGTATCACTCCGAAATATTCATTCCCAGACCCTCTCGTCTGTTACAATTATTTGCTATGGAGCAGGCCCTACACTTAGACAAGCTGCATATGCCACATCCGTAGGTACCCGGGCCAGTAGATTGGGACGCCTTACTCACAAATCTAGCCAGAGGACTGAGGCTCGAAGAGCATCACTTGGCTGCACATATGGTCGAATATTACATCAAAAGTTTGGCTCAGCAAGGGTCTGTCAGAGACGACAAACACGAGAGAGGGGCGAGTGTTGGAAGCAGTCAGGGCTTCACAAGACAAGGAGTCAACATAAAGAATTAGAGCAAAGAGAAGGGCCAAGCAGGCAAAGGAGTCAAAGAAGATGCGGCAAATAGGCCATACAATTTTTCCAAAATAACCTCCTTTTTATAGTGATTTTCATCACTACATGAACATTGTAAATGCCGTTTTTGATAGATTAGACTCCATTTTGTTCAAGCGAGGAGTCCTCAAGATTGAGGAATATTATAAGTATTTATGTACCAATTTTCATAATTTTTAGAGCTCATTTGAGCCTCCAAAATAGCCTAGGAACCTAATTTTAACTAGGTCGGACACTAGGTATGGACATGGCCACTAGCTAGTCAAAAACTATAAAAGGAGCTAGAGAGCTCATTTTTGAGGAGAAAAAATTGTCGTTTGAACTAAGAAGAGCTCTTGTAATTGTCTTTTGATCTTAATCAAAGCTTCCATTGTCTCACTCTTTGTTCTTACTTGTGTGCGTGTGTGTGTATGTGTGTGCATGCTTGTGTGCTTCTCCATCACCACTTGTGCACATAGTAGAGGGCAAAGTGTGCTTGGACTACCCAGTATCTAAAAACAACACATGATATACAAGTGTAGTGCATGTCAATTTGGGAAATTTGATAGGCAACCATTCACCAAGAAAGGATACATACATCGATATCTTCTAGAGCTTGTCCACACAGATGATTGGGGACTAAGAAAAGAACCATCAATCTTAGGATCAAGGTATTATGTGTCGTTCATAGATGATTGTACCAGATGGACTATTTTGTACTTCATGAAGCATAAGGATGAAGTTTTCTAATGTTTTAAGAAGTATTTAGCTATTGTGGAGAATCAAGGAGGTAAAATCCTAAAGAGACTAAGGTCTGATGGAGGGGGATAATACTTCTTCCATGAATTTGATTCGATTCCTACTTGCAAGATAGAGGAATCAAGAGAGAGATTACTACTAGGTACACACCTTAACAAAATGGAGTAGGAGAAAGGAGGAATAGGATCATTATTAAAGAACAAGGTCCATGTTGCATGAGAAGAAGCTACCAATTTTTTTTGGGTAGAGGTAGTGTCCACTACCACATACTTGATGAACAGATTACCTTCAAAAGCCTTGGATGGTATGAATCCTTATGAAGCTTGTAATGGGAGAAGACCAAGTTTGGACCATTGCAAGATTTTTGGGTGCATTTCATATGCACACATATCATCTCAAATCAAAGGTAAATGAGACCCTATGATAGAGAAGTTTATCTTTCTAGGATATGACCTTAATAAAAAAGGTTATACACTATATAGTCCTAGTAAAAAAGGTTTTATAGTCACTTGAGATGTTGTGTTTGAAGCTACCATATCACCTAGAAGAGGGCATTCCAACACTCTCAAGCAAGAATACACATGCAATTGAAGCATCAAGTGATTCTGAAGATGATCAGTAGACTCCTAGGAGGGAAATCCACTCATGGAACTCCAAAGGCAAGGCCAAAACACAAAAGTTAAGGGAGGTTGCACAAAAATCTCAAGAAACCATCAGAGGATCTACTAGGGAGAAGAAGAACACTAAAAGGTATGGATATGATACATTATTGGTGACTAAACATTGTATCTATTTAGCATAATACTTAAACTCTGAAGAGCCCTCATCTTATGAATACAATGGAAGACAATTGAAGCCTTGTAGGAGAATCACACTTGGGAATCGATGCCCAAGACTCCAACTATGAAGATTATTGGATCCAAGTGGATATAGAAATTGAAGAAGAACTTTGATGGAACCATCAACAGATACAAAGCTAGGCTTGTGGCCAAAGGGTATGCTCACACACAAGGTATTGACTATGAGGAGACCTTCTCACCTGTGGCAAAGATGCCAACAATCAGAGTACTTATGAGCATTGGAGCTACCAATAATTGGAAGATCTATCAAAGGGATATGAGAATGCATTTCTAAATAGATGGATATACGAAGAGGCATATATGGCTCAACCCCTTGGGTTTGAAGATTCACATTTTACTAAACATGTATATAGGTTGAGGAAAGCTCTATATGGTCTAAAGCAAGCTCCAAGAGCTTGGAATCAGACGCTTGTGACCTATTTGCAGGAGAAGGGTTTCATTGTTAGCAAAGCAGATCCTTTACGCTTCCTCAAGAGGACTCATGGAGAAGCCATACACCTTTATGTATATGTAGATGATAATATTCACATGTAATGATGTTCAAGTTATCAGGAGGATAAAGCTATAGATAAAGGAGGAATACAAGATTAGTGACCTAGGGAAGCTCACATACTTCCTTGGTTTGGAAGTAGTGTACACAGAGAAGGGTATGTATCTCACTCAAAAGAAATATATCAAGGACATGCTAGCCAAGTCCAAGATGAAGAATGCTAAGGTTGCAGGTACACCCATGGAGGTAAATCCAAAGTTAATTGCTCATGAAGGTGAGATAATTGAAGACATAACAAGCTACCAAATCTTGGTGGGAAGTTTGAACTATGCAACACTCACTAGGGTAGACATATTCCTAAGAACCCATATTCCTAGGAAGCCATACATGGAAGCAACTAAAAGAATACTCAAGTACATGAAAGGAACCATAAATGAAGGTTTATTCTATCCATATATATCTGATGCTATTCTCTAAAGTAGATTGGGCAAGATCAAAAGATTAAAAAAGGGGTACTTCAGGTTACTTACATTTACATGGACATAACTCATTCCCTGGTCATCCAAGAAGCAACCCACTATTGTTCTTTTATCTACTAAAGCTGAATATAGAGGGTTGGCAAATGCAACTCAAGAAGTCATGTGGATTAAGAATTATACTCAAAATTGGGTGTGAAGTCTTCTAGTCCTCATATCTTTGGGTACAACATAAGCTCTATTCACCTTGTAGAAAATCCAATTTATCACAATAGAGTCAACACATTGAGGTCCATTATCATATTTTAGGGAGAAAATCACAAGAAAGGAAATTGAACTCTCATATATATCTACTCAACAAAAATGTGCATATATGATGACCAAATCATTGGATGGAGTGAACTTCAAAAGATTCAAAACTATGATTGGACTTCAAGAAATATCAATGGATTGAAGACTCAAGCATCTTATGCTTGCAGGGGAGGTGTTGGTGCATGAAGCAATCCTAAGTACTTGATTCATGTATTAGGACTTCACATAGCATTTGAGGCACAAACTTATAAATATGTATGTATTTTGGATGAAGTTTTAAGATTACTGTTAGGTTTTATCTTGGTCAAAATAAAAGAAATATTTGGAAGGATCTCATGGACACATTGGGAGCCAAATACCACAACTTAACTATTCACTTTAGTCACCGGACATGATCTGATCCTCACATTTATTTTGAGTAATTCCAAATCTTGCCTTGAAGCCAAAGAAGTCCTCCATTGTCTCATTGTATCATATCTCAGTTATCGATACATTTAAAACTTATCTCCATAGCTACATCGATCTCTATCTATTGTTACAATATATTGAGTAAAGTCTATCAACTTATCTAAGTTATTTCTCTACCTATATTTTCTTATTATCTAATATATTGATTGAAGTTTGAATTTAGGAATGTGGTAATCATACTTGCAGATTTCATAATCATTGGATTTGTAGACCTTGAGTTATGAGAAAATCAATGTGATTGTGTCTATATATCTTTATCTTTCAAAAAAGTCTGGATTACCCCCCAACTTCTTATGCACATTTCCCTTAGCATATTCCTCATAAATTCATGAAATAACTTAGTATAATTCATGCAACACTTCATTTGAAAGTGTGCAAAATATCTTGGGTCCATTCCTACCATGCTATGAGCTCTAAGTGAGATATTGGGTGCCTTATTCCATAAATAGAAGGTTCTCTCAAGATAATGTTTACATAAATGCATATTTGGAAATTTTACTTCTTTAGACTTAATCAAGATGGTCAAGAGTAGGTTTTTGACAAGACCCTTTCATCTCTGTGCATTGCTATTACTCCTCATAATGGACTAGGATGAGCTAAGGTCAGAACTCATTGTTTGATGCAACACTATAAAACTACCAATCAACAAAATTTTCCAAGTATTTGACAACACAAAAGCTTGCTCATCACAATCTATGGTGTTCAATAGTTCAAATTGTTCATCATATTTTTTATCACCAACTAATACATTACCACAATCTATTTTCTATTTCACTAATCTAAGTATGCACTTATTCATGTTGTTTAACAAGTTTCTTCTTATTGTTTGAAACTTCTCGTTACTAGTCTTACAATCTCTAAACCCAATTTTTTGAAGTTATGGATTAGAGAAAAAATTTCATGTGTGACTCCTTGCGTTGAAGAATATTTGATAAATATATGAATTAATGTATCTAGATTTGTAAAGTTCTCAATTGATTGGGGTTGGAACCATGTCAACGTAGATCCTTTGAGCATTAACACAAAAGCTTCATACTAGATCATGAAAATATCTACCTACTCTACATAAAGAATTTTCTTGAATTCCACAACAGGATCATGGAGATCTTCATGACACTCATATAGCTATCTCATGCAACTATCTATCTGAGTAGGCCTTAGCCTCCTCTCCAAATCAAGCCTTTTGATTGACATTTGTGTCTTGCCTCTACATGTTGGGTCTTCGAGCACCTTGAATGTGCAAATTGGTAGCATCATTCCTTGCTTGATGGCTAGGAAGGTTAGGTCTTTCTAAGCCTCACCCACGTTGATTGAGTAAGAAATAACTACAAAATCACTATCACAATCACTTAGAATATCAAAGAGAGATCTACCAACTAGATTAGATGAATTCACACTTGCTCTAGCCAAATATCTACTACTGATGATGCTCTTATCATGTGCTTCATTATTTTTTCTTTGTGCAATAGAAATTTTTTTTCATCCTAATGTAGTTTGTGATCTTAAAATCATAAATGTTATGCTTTCAGTGCACACTCCCATGAATGATCTTCATACATTTGATGCATACGTTCTCAACATTCATAAGCATAATCATGCAAAAATAATCCTTCTATTTCTTGTTTTGCTTGAAAGATGAAAATTTCACTAGAGGATGTTGAGACATGTACCAGATAATTCTCCCAAACTCTTTCAAGAAGATGGGTTTCCATTCCTAGTAAGCCCCTAGGAAATGATCAAGGTTAGATTTCTATGCAATTCATATACAGTGCACAAGGCACACTCTTTGTATGCACATACAAACAATGGTGTAAGAAACACTAACATAAGTTACTTCTTGATGATTTGGATCAAAATCTTTCATTTTAGTCACTCTATTGGGTCCAATTTAACATATTTGTTGATACTTTGGCTCTCAAAGTGAATGGGATTGCTTCCTAATTTGCCTTACAAGTCTAATGGAATGCTAGGGTTTTCTATCAAAAAGTCCACTCTCTCTCTTAAGCTAAGTTCTCAAATGACTTAAACAAGCTCAAAGTGCTTCTCCAAGTATGACTTTACTCTAGAACTACATCCATGTCTAAAGCAGTTGTTCTTTCCTAGCAATTTAGGGAAACCATGAAAAGATTTCCCACTCTTCCTGGATTTCCCACTCTTCTTATTTATATTTCTAATGTGGTTTTTTTTCCTACTAGTGTTTAATTGGACTACTTTGGAAGATTTATGGACAAGTTTTTTCATAGATGATTGCTTTGGCAAACTCTAGTCGAGGCAATCGTGGTCTATACCATAATGACTTTCCAATGTCCCAAAATCTTTTGAGCCTTTAAGCAACAGTTTCTTGAAATTTTTATAGACAAGGCTCAATAACTCAAAACCACAAGAATCTACCAAAATTCCAAGTCAACTGCTCTAGGACTTAGGGAAATCATGGGTTGATCTTAAGCTTTTCTTTAGGATCCACCACCTAAACTTGAATGGCATGATCTTTCCTAAGCCATGTAGATACCCTAGATCCAAAACTACCCTTCAAATGCACCAAGTTCCATGCAATGTATGCCCTAGACTTTGCATTTTTTATCTTTCTATGGATTAATGGCTTGATATGCATCTTTTAAGGCTAATCCCTGTCGGAGTTCAAGGTCTACAAAAGTACACGAACAACAAAAGGAAGAAGAGAAAGCTTGGAGCACAACACACAATACTGAATGTATTGCCACTAGAATGTACAAAGATAAGTAACCTGTTAGGTCTATAGGCATATATAGAAGACTGGGAAAAAAACATCATAAACAGGCAAAAAAGTGCCCCGATGGTCCTAGTGTGTTCACACACATCACTACCTAAATATATCAACACATCCCCCTTGTGAGTGATGCAGTGGACAAGGAGCTAGCACTCATGTATAAGGAAGTGTCAAGATATGTGGAATCAATCCACAAAAGGAAGTAAGCCCAAAGCTTTGCAGAAAGCTTAAAACTTCTCCCTAGGTAGAGCCTTCATGAAAAGTTCTGCAATGTTCTCCTGTGTGGGCACATATGCCAAGCTGATCTCTTCAGCAGAGAACCTCTCCTTGACATAATGATAATGCACCTCAATGTGCTTAGTGAGATCATGGAACACATGGTTCCTCGCAATTGCCAATGCACTCCGACTGTTAGCAAAGATGGTAGTGGTAGAAGTCTGACCAACAACCAAATAATCCATAGGGCATCTGAGCCACACACACTCAACAATCACTATGAAAGCTGCACTATACTCAGCCTCACAATTGCAAGTGGCCACAGTAGGCTGCTTCTTGCTCAACCAAGATATACATGAGCTGCCAAGCATGAAGCAAAAGCCACTAATGGACACACGAGTGTCATAGCAACCAGCCCAATCAGAGTTAGAAAAAGCATGTAAATCTGGTGGTAATGATCCCCCCTTGGGATAAAACAATCTAAGTAGCTGGGTACCACTCAAGTAGCGAAAGATGCACTTAACTGCCTGCCAATGCTTGACACCTAGGCAATGCATAAACTTGCTCATTTATCAGATAGCAAACTCAATATCTAGCCGAGTAATGCATAAGTAAATCAAGCATCCAACAACCTACTAATAGAGAATGGCATCAAAGGCATCTCCAACATCATGAAGACTCAACCCTAAACCTATCTCCATAGGAGTGGCAATAGGTTTATAGCTTTCAAGGCCAAAATGATGCAATAATGTGTCAATATATTTCGTTTGACAGAAAGCCATTTCACCATCAACTTGCATAAACTGAATGCCCAACTATTGATGCAAATGCCTCAAATCAGACCTCTCAAATGAGGCATGCAAATCAGCCTTAAAATCAACGATATGCTTCTCATGAGGACCAATGAGCAACATGTCATCAACATACACCACAATGATCAGAAGCACATCATTAGCATGCTTAACATATAAGGTGATCTCAGTTGGATTGTTCTCAAAACCATGTGGAATCAGATATCATTTGGCAAGTAGGTGCCAAGGTCTCATCAAAATCAATGCCTCTTTCCTCTGCATAACCCTTTGCAACAAGCCTAGCCTTATACTTGTCATTTATTCCATCAGGTTTATGCTTCAGCTTGTATACCCACTAAGTGCCAATGGCCTTCTTGAGAGGAAAGACCAAGTACCATTTTTCATGATAACATCATATTCAGATTGTATTGCAGCCATCCTAAGTTTAGAATTTTGTGGTTTATCAAAAGAAATAGACTCAATCTCAAGAGAGAGACTAGAGGCAACGATAACATAATGATCTGATGCAAAAGGGGCACTATGAGAGCCTAAACGATTATAATATGACAAAGGTGCATTTAATTTGCTATCACCCAAAGTCTACACCAGCCATTTTGGCATAGTTTTTGCCTCCTCAATATCAGCTCTCTCATCAACAAGTGCATCATGTAAATCTGCATAAGAAATAGAATGATTTGCATCATCATATGAAACCTATAAAGGTTGATAAGTTGCCTCATTAGGACTAGCATTAGACTCTCCACCTATAAAAAGAGGCAACAAAGTATCATACATGTCTTTGGAGCTAACATATGTCTCTTTCATGCATGAAAGTAAAGGCTGAATAGCATCTTCCACAAAAACAACCTCATGGCTAACCAACATGTGTTTAGACTGTGGATGATATAGAGAATAACCTTTTCTTTGAGAACTGTACAAAAAAAAACATTTTACTGCTTTATCATCCAGTTTCTTGCGATGTTGTTCAGGCACTAATGCATATGCCAGACAACCAAAAACACACAGATGAGCAACAGATGGCTTGCGACCATGCCAAGCCTCATATGGAGTGATTGATTGCAGTGCTTTAGTGGGACACTTGTTAAGTACATATGCTACACACATAACAACCTCAAGTTAGAAATTATGTGGTAGAGCCTGACTCTTGACCATACACCTCGCCATCTCCATGAGTAATCTGTTCTTCCATTTACCAACTCCATTATGTTGAGGTGTATATGGCACTATACACTCATGTTTTATCCCACATTCAGCCAAAAACGCATTAAATTCAGAAGACATATATTCCCCCCCTCGATCACAATGGAGGGTGCCCATTTTACATGCTGATAGATTTTCAGTCAAAACCAAAAACTGTTTGAAGCACATAAACACTTCAGACTTTTCTTTCAATGGATATACCCATGCATGATTGGAAAAATCATCTATGAAAGTCATAAAGTAAAGATAGTTTACAAAAGAGGGTGTCTGCATAAGACCATAGACATCACTGTGAAGAAGCTGCAATTTTTTAGTGGCTCAATTTGAACTGTCTTTTGGAAAGGAGGAACGCTACATTTTGCCCAAAATACAGCCTTCACAAACATGTTTACTGGGTGCCTCAAGTTTGGGCAAAGAGGACACCATATCAAATTTCTAGAAGTGTAGCAAACTAGAAAAATTTAGATGACCAAAGTGTGCATGCCAAAGCTTTGCATCTGACATAGCCAGAGAATCATGTACTACACATGCCAAATCATTCACAAAGTTTTCCTAGTCTATGAGCTTATACAACTCACAACATAAAATGCCAGAGGCAATAATCATGTGACTGTACATCTGTCATCAACAAATTTCACAACCAAGCCAATCTTGGCTAATGCAAAAAATGATAATAGATTTTTCTTGATCCCTGGCACAAATAAAGCATCTAAAAATGTAAAAGAACTACCATCAGTAGTAGCCAGAATGATCTTACCAACTCCCATGATAGGATAAGAGGAGTTGTTGGCCTATGTGACAGTATTTCTTGTAGAGGAAGGCTCAAGTGAAGTGAAGAAATTGTGCTGTGAGGTAATATGTTTGTTTGCCCCACGGTCAAAATACTAGGCTAAACATCTGAGTCTACTGTAGACATACACTGTTCATGTGAAGATGGTTCAAAACTACAAACAATAGTAAACATCCATTCTTCAGTCTACACAAGATTAGAGACTCTGTTTTCGTTGCCTGCTTTGTAGCTATTTTGGATAGCTCTTTATGATAGATTGTTTCTTTTACAATACTTACAAAAGAATTTGTGCTTTTTTTATTTCTTCTCATCTTTGTCCTCCTTCAAATGTGGAGCATTTGTAGATTTTTGTTTACTAGTTGATGAGCTCCATTTACCTTTGCCCTTGTGACTAGAGAGGAAAGCTTGATTTGCAACACACATAATGGACATGTTCTGCCTAGACTGATCTTTCTGCAATAGAACAGAGACTAACTCCTCAAACAAAGAGTAGAAACAAAAATCTAATATGAATCAGGAAGACCATTCATAACGGTCTCTGCAAGTGAGCTATCTGGTATAACTTCATCAACAGAAATCAACTGTTCCTTCAAATCTTTGATCTTTATCAGAAAATTGTCCATAGAATCACCTTCATTCATATTCTCACTCTCCAACTATTTTTGAAGATAAGCAACATGAGCCTCATTCCCAACCTGTTACAATGTGGTAAGTGTATCCCAAGAATCCTTAGTTGTTCTGCAAGAGCGAATGTGAGGAATAACTGCTTTCAGCCATGGCCACTGACTAAAGTACCATGATGCAAATAAATGACTATATTTAAAAAATCTGAATAGAAGTACCTTGATGAGTTCTGCTAAACTTGTAGTAGACTTTGAGACGCTTATATTGGTGAACCAAAACTTGTATATATCTTTGGCACAAAAAGATGAAACAGCCTACACAAGTGCTATGATAGTGCATTCAGAGGATGAAACGAGCCAAATTGTGATTTTGGCACCACATAGCAAAGTTTTTTTGATCTCCTAATCACCTTGAGTATGCTCATTGAATTTTGTGCGATTCTGAGACTGTGACTGAAGGGGTGTCGATGATGCCTTAAATGAAGCGACGACCTGCTCTGATACCAATTGTTGGAGTTCGAGGTCTGTGGAAGTACACGAACAACACAAGGAAGAAGAAGAAGCTTGGATCACAACACACAATATTGAATGTATTACCATTAGAATGTACAAAGATAAGTAACCTGTAAGGGCTATAGGCATATATACAAGTCGGGGGAAGAAAACCTCCTAAACAGGGAGAAAAGTACCTTGGTGGTCCTACTGTGTTCACACACATCACTACCTAAATATGTCAACAACCCCGAGGTTTGGAGTGGTTCTCCTCTTGATTTGGTAATGTATCAAGGGACGATTGTCATGTAACCCTAATTTCTAAGAACATCATGGATTGATTCTCTCATTATTCTTGGCTCTTTTTAATGGGATACGGCTTGGATGCATTTCCTAAGGGTCTCAAAATATCATATCACACATGATTTGAGGAAATAACCCTAAAATCCCTCAAACAATTGCTTTGGCTATATGCAACTCTCAAGGCAATAACGATTTGGTTTGGGGCACTTTTGGATCTTCTTTTGATGGAAAAACTCTTGATGTGTGTTGTCCACGCTCTTATGATACTTCAAAAGCCCTTGCTTAGGTCAAAAGTACGTTTTCCCCTATGGATAGTAGCCCTGCATAGGTTTAGCATAAAGCAATCATGAGGGAAGTTGAAGTATTGTTTTGGACTTCTCGGATAAAATTGATCTTGCTGTGTGATTCTTGACATCTTGGGATAAACTTCAAGCACTTAAATGCTTAAAAACTCACCAAATTCCTTTGGTTGATTGCTCTCTAGAGAAATCCTTTTTTGGTATTGGAGTCCTTTTGATGAGTTTCTAACATGAAAGTTCACTTATAATGTTGTCTTAATCTTCAATAATCACTATGGGATCAAGAAATGACCCAAAATCCTCAAAATTATTCTTATGATTGCTTTCCAAGAGGTTTTCTTCCTTGAGGCAATTTTTGGCCCAATTTGTGGTCAAACAAAGTGCAAAAACTTGTCAATGGTTCTTCCTATCTTCCCAAGTCCATGCAAGGCTCAAAATCCCAC
Organism: Ceratopteris richardii; assembly: GCA_020310875.1. NCBI lineage: Eukaryota > Viridiplantae > Streptophyta > Polypodiopsida > Polypodiales > Pteridaceae > Ceratopteris > Ceratopteris richardii. The sequence continues at coordinate 23,907,763 of CM035409.1, read as the reverse complement.
TAAGCCCCTCAAATGCAATTCATGATTTCTTTGCAAAGTAATAATGGTTGGTAATATTCTCTAATTAGAGTTCTTTTGTGATTTTTAACTTGATCATGATCTTATTATTCTTCTGATGTAGTTGAAATTCACCATAAAATTGTTGTCACTTGAGATTTATCCTTCATGATTGCTATTCCAATTTAGGGAATTCATGTAATTTCAACTTGAAATTTTTGAATCTTTGCAATTCAAATAGTCATGGTACATCAGTGATTTCATCTCATCCCCAAAATCATGCAAAATAGTCACTAAAAGTAGGCCAAGTCTCATGCAGGATTGCTCAAGCTACACACATGTGAGATGCCAAAAACTTGTTTTTGTTCATTCAAGCAATGCATTAATATTGCTCCTATCCCGCTGCCAACACAAGATGGCCAAAAGAATAACTACAATGTGTCTTATCTCCTCTAGTTCCTCTTCTTGTTTGCTATAGATTCAGGCTGTAATGGTTATCTAAGAAACAACAAATTGAATATGAGCTCGAGTTACACATAAACAAATCAAGCATCCAATAGCCTGCTAATAGAGAAAAAAATTAAAATGCATCTCCAACATCATGAAAACTCAATCGTAAACCTGTTTCCATGGGAGTGGCAATAGGTTTGTAATCTTCAAGGCAAAAATGCTCCAATAATGTGTCAATATATTTTGTTTGACACAAAGCTATTCCCCATCAACTTGCATAAACTGAATGCCCAAATAATGGTGAAAACGCCCCAAATCTAGCATCTGAAAAGAGGCATACAAATTAGCCTTAAATTTAGTGATATGATTTTCATTAGGACTAGTGAACAACATGTCATCAACGTATAAAACAATGATCATACTTACACCATCTTCATGCTTAACATATAAGGTGCTCTCAGTTGGATTATTATCAAAACCACATGCTAACAAGTAGGCATGTATCTTCTCAATCAAGCATGTGGTGCTTGTTTTGAACCATATAATGCCTTTTTTAACTTGCACACTCTATTTTCATGCCCTTTCTACACAAAACCATGAGGCTATAAAAAATACACTTCTTCATGTTAATCACCATTTAGAAATGCAGTTTTAATGTCCAACTAATGTAAATTCCAACCTTGATGAGCTACGAGTGCAAAACTTCTACGAACAATGGTCATTCAACACGTGGACCAATTTTGCATTGTTGTTTAGGCACTAATGCATATTCTAGACAACCAAAGATATAATAGATGGCTTGCAACCATGCCAAGCCTCATATGGAGTGATCAACTATAGTGCTTTGGTGGGACACTTGGTAAGTACATATGTTGCACACGTAGCGGCCTCTCTTATGTTTAAAAACTTGTAAACATCAAAGTACACATGAAAAATGATGGGACCTCCCAAGTTCTTCAAAAGATCAAACAAATATGTCCAAACTTCAATACTAAATGTATTACCACTAGAATGTACAAAGATAAGTAGCCCATTAGGGCCATAGGGGTATATACAAGCGGGGGGGGGGGAAAAGCCTCCTAAAGAGGGAAAAAAGTGCTGGGTGGCCCGAGTGTGTTCACACACATCACTACCTAAATACATCAACAAATCTCCCTTGGTAGTGATGCGGTGAACAAGTAGCTGGCACTCATGTATAAGGAAGTGCCAAGCTATGTGGAAATCACTCCGAAAAAGGAAGTAAGCCCAAATCTTTGCGAAAAGCTTCAAACTTCTCCCTAGGCAAAGCCTTCGTGAAAAGGTCTGCAATGTTCTCCTCCATGGGCACATATGCCAAGCTGACCTCCCCAGTAGAGAACCTCTCCCTGACATAATGATAATGCACCTCAATGTGCTTAGTGCGAGCATGGAACACAAGGTTCCTTGCAATTGTCAATGCGCTCTGACTATCAGTGAAGATGGTTGTGGCACAAGACTGACCAACACCCAAATCAGCCATAAGGCGTCTGAGCCACACACACTCAACGGTCACTGTGAAAGCTACCCTATACTTAGCCTCACAATAGGAAGTGGCCACAGTAGGCTGCTTCTTGATCAACCAAGATATACATGAGCTACCAAGCATGAAGCAAAAGCCACTAGTGGACACATGAGTGTCATAGCAACCAGCCCAATCAGAGTCAGAAAAAGCATGCAAATCTGGTGGTAGTGATCCCTCCTTGGGATAAAACAACCCAAGTAGCCGAGTACCACTCAAGTAGTGAAAGGTGCACTTAACCACCTGCCAACGCTTGACTCTTGGGCAATGCATAAACTTGCTCATTTGTGAGACAACAAACTAAATATCTCACCGAGTAATGCATAAGTAAATTAGGAATCCAATAGCCTGCTGATAGAGAACAACATCAAATGCATCTCCAGCATCATGAAGACTCAATCATAAACTTGTCTCCATTAGGAGTGGCAATAGGCTTACAATCTTCAAGGCTAACCAGAATGTGTTTAGTCTATGGATGATACAAACTATAGCCTTTACTTTCAGAACTATACCCCACAAAAATACATTTTACTGCTTTATCATCCAATTTTCTACAATGTTGTTTGGGCACTAATGCATATGCCAAACAACCAAAAACATGCAAATGAGCAACAGATGGCTTGCGGTCATGCCAAGCCTCATATGGAGTGATAAATTGCAGCGCTTTAGTGGGACACCTGTTAAGTACATATGCTGCACACATGACAGCCTCAAGCCAGAAACTATGTGGTAGAGCATGACTCTTGACCATACACCTCGCCATTTCCATGAGTGACTTGTTCTTTTGTTCAGCAACTCCATTCTGTTGAGGTGTATACGGCATTGTACACTGGCGTTTTATCCCACGTTGAGCCAGAAATGCACTAAAATAAGAAAACATATATTCCCTCCCTCTATCAAAATGGAGGGTGCCCATTTTACATGCTAACAGATTTTCAGCCAAAACCAAAAACTGTTTGAAGCACATGAACACTTCGGACTTTGCCTTCAATGGATATACCCATGCATGCCTGGAAAAATCATGGATGAAAGTCACGAAGTAAAGATAATTTCCAAAAGACGGTGTCTCCATAGGACCACAGACATCACTATGTACAAGCTGCAATTTTTGAGTAGCCTGAACTGAACCATCTTTTGGAAAGGACGAATGCTACATTTTGCCCAAAATACAGCCTTCACAAACATATTTTCCAGGTGCCTCAATTTTGGGCAAAGAGGACACCATTTCACATTTCTATAGGCATAGCAAACTAGCAAAATTTAGATGACCAAAGTGTGCATGCCAAAGCTTTGCATCTGACATAGCCGGAAAATCATGTACTTCACATGCCAAATCATTTACAAATCTATCATAGTCTATGAGCTTATACAACCCACGACATAAAATGCGAGATGCAATGATCACGTCGCCATTTGACAAATCATGAACTATACATCTGTCATGAGAAAATTTCACAACCAAGCCAATCTTGGCTAATGCAAAAACTGATAATAGATTTTTCTTGATCCCTGGCACAAAGAAAGCATCTGACAAAGTGAAAGAATTACCATCAGCAGTAGTCAAAATGATCTTACCAACTCCCATAATAGGATAAGAGGAGTTGTTAGTGCATGTAACAGTATTCCCTGTAGGGGCAGGCTCGAGTGAAGAGAAGAAACTGCGCTGCGAGGCAATATGTTTGGTCACTCCACTGTCAAAGTACCAAACATCTGAGTCTACTACAGACACTGCTCATGAGAAGATGGGCCAAAACTGCAAACAATAGTAAATGCCCATTCTTCTTCTTGCACAAGATTTGTAGACTCTGTTTTTGGTGTAGAGGCCTCTGCAACAACCATTCCAGCCTCTTTCTTCTTTGCCTCTTTAGCAACCAGTTTTGGATAGTTCTTTATGATATGATCATTTCCTTTACATGACTTGCAAAACAATTTCTACTTTTCTGATTTCTTTTCATCTTTGTCTTCCCTCTTCCATTGTGCAGAATTAGCAGATTTCTCCTTGCTACTTGAAGAGCTCCATTTTCCTTTGCCCTTCTGACTAGCCAAGAAAGCTTGATCTGCAACACGCATAATGAACGTGTTTTGCCTGGACTAATCCTCCTGCAACAAAACAGAGACTAACTCCTCAGAAGACAAGGCAGTTGGATTGCCTTTCATCATCAACCGAAGAGTAGAAGCAAAACTCTGATATGAATCAAGAAAACCATTTAGAATGGTCTGCACAAGTGAGCTATCTGGTATAACCTCATCAACAGAAATCAATTGTTCCTTCAAGTCTTTGATCTTTGTTAGAAAATTTCCATAGAATCACCTTCATTCATGTGCTCACTCTCAAACTGTTTTTGGAGGTAAGCAACACGAGCCTCATTCCTAGCTTGGTACAATGTGGTAAGTGTATCCCAAGCATCCTTAGCTGTTCTGCAACAACGAATGTGAGGAATAATGGCATGTTTGATAGACAAAGCTATGAATGCATGTGCCTGGGCATCTCTACCATCCCAACGAATCTGGTCTACAGTAGGTGCAGCAGAAACCACAACACAAACAGGAATACGTAGAATATCATCATCTTCGACACCTTCTGCATCAGCTTCAATACCTACAGTTGTAACAATTGTAGGTGCGATATGATGTTTTTCAACACCTTGCACAATGTTCCAGAGTCCTTTTGCAACCAATACATGTTGCATCATATAAGCCCATAACGGGTAGTTGGTACCATCCAACTTATCCTCAACATCCAACATACGGAATACATCATTGCTTTCCGCCGTGGCCGGTGACTAAAATACCTTGATGCAGAAAATTGACTGTATCTCAAAAAGTTGAACATAACTACCCAGATGAATTTTGTTAGACTTGTAGCAGACTTCCAGACGCTTATACTGGCGAACCGAAACTATTATACAGCTTTGTCGCAAAAAGACGAAATAGCCTACACACAAGATGGATCATGCTTGGAAGGAAAAAACCTTCAAGGAAGCAATTTTTGGATTACAATATCATAGGAAGTCAACTACAAAAGAGGAGACACTATGATGTCCTACATGCTATGTATACATGAAAGTGAATTTCTTGCAATTTGTTGGAAATTGAACTCACAATCTCTAGCTAGGAGTATGATGGCCTAGCAACTTGCCCTAGAATCCATGGTTGAGGATTACTTGCTAATAATCTCTATTATGATGTGGTTCATCCACCTCATGCTAGGATTATGTGACATTACTTTCCCCTAAGATTGAGCATAGTCCTCCATGCTCACTTATGGAGCCTTTAGCTAATTTTATAGATCCCCTTCCAAGGTTTATCACCTCCATTAACCTCAAATTCTAGTGCTTGGACCTATTTTGGATCATCCAACCTATTTTCATGCCCAAACACCCATGCACATTCAATCTTTGCCACTTCGAGACTCACCCATGGTCAATCTTATTCCAACTGCTCAGAATTGAGGCCTCCTATCTCCATGTTTCCAAAGTTCCTCAACTAGGATCTTATACTAGTGTTGGGAATTGAACTCACAACCTCCTAGTTAGGAGTATGATGGGCTAATCACTTACCCCAAAAGCCATGGTTGGGGATTACTTCCTAATCCTCCCTCTCTTAAGGTGTGGTTCATCCACATCCTGCTAGCATTATGCGACATAATTCCAGAGGTTGCACATTCAAAGGTGATATGAATTCGTTCTTAGTAGACAAAGCTAAGATGGTTTCTATTTGTAGGTCTATAGTGGCATGATCTTCACCTTAGATGTTGAACCATATGTGAGAAGATGTAACATCCATCGATGGACAAAATACCCATTAAGAAAGGGCTAGATGCCTTTATGACCCATTTTGAGGAAGAGCTTCTACAAATGGGGAGTATATTTTATTGGAGCAATTAGTCCTCAATACAAAGGATCCCATCTTGAGTAGATAATTATGGATACTTTAAAAAGTGGGTAGAAGCCAAGTCCATTGCAAAATGTGATGCTCAAATGACTATGAAGTTCCTATTTGAGAATATAATCAATTTTTTGTTCTTGCTATAGAGATTGTACTTGATAGAGGAACACATTTGATAAATTAAGCCACTGAAAAGTTATTTAATGAATTCTTAGTAACACACAAGAAATCAACCTCTTATCATCCACAAGCTAAAAATTAGGTAAAAATAACAATAAGGTGATTTCCAACTTGTTGACGAAGCTTGTAAAAAATCACATATTTTATGGGGATAAGGAATTGCACCATGTATTGTGGGCATATAGGGTTTCTTATAAGGTTGCATTGGGTGTGAAGAGGTGATGGGATTAGATAGAGATGAGTGCGTATTGGCAAAAACCTACTCAACACCAGCCAATATAGTTTTTGGAATATCTAGTATGCTTCCTTAACTTCCGAAATATGCATAAAGAACCACTATGTCCTTTAGAACATCATTGCCAAATGATTGTCTCAAAATAGATAAGTTTGTACTTCATAAGACTTAGAAAACCTTCTATTTTGGGAAGTGAAGCTCTCGGTAAAATGCTGAGAGCTCACAACATGGTTGAAATTGACTAGAGAGATTTTGCACACATTCAAATAGAGTATCAAGCTACCTAAATCAACTTATTTCATGAATTTACCCTCACTATAAGTATAATAATTATGGGGGGTCACTTCGACTTTTGAGGAACGAGATGAAGTGCAAACTCGATCACATTCAAATCTTCATAACTCAAGATCTACTCACTCAAAGACAATGAAATATCATATGTAAGCTCTATCTAAGTGATCCAAGTGAAAGTTTGAAAATTGGATACTGAACTGCACAAGTTGACTCTGTACCTCAAGGTTATGTACGCCACATGCATTACTTATCATGTAGTTTGATGTCAATTGGCCAACTTGATGACCTTGTTTACAAAGTGGTAATTTTTGGTATTCTAAGGTCTGAATACCAAATGTTGGAAGTGGTAGTGGGCCACAATAACAATATATCATAGGTTTACAAGATCTTCCAAGAGATGAACCTTAACATACACACCTTAAGACTCAAAAATAGATGAGTGAGAGATAGAGAGAGAATAGACAAGATTTCAAGTGTAACGGTAAGCTATGAGGCTCACCTACACTATCTATATTCCAATGTCAAATTACAATGTGTGAATAAACTGACACTGAAATAGGAACTAGATACAAGAGATTGTGTGCCTAAGAGGTATGAAGAGTTGTGTGTTTGTGAGAATATGGAGAATACGAACAATTTAGAACTCTTTTACAGTGAAGCCAAATTCTGAAATCAGAAACGAGTGACCTAGCAAGTAAGAACGGAAATAGACTTGCTACTCACAGTAAATCAACAACTGATGTTGATGGTAAGCTGACGAAATCTCCTCCAAATAATCACCAATACATAGACCACAACTCCTCCAGGAGTATGAGAACACCTCCTCCAAGATGGCCTTCAATTTCTCCTTGAGTAGCTTGAGAAGATAGCTTGTGTGTTTCTCAACAAGTGACCAAGCCTCTTGTTATATAGCTTTGAATCTATGTGAAAAGCACACTAAAAAACTATGATCTTCCATGAAAAGCTTTATCGTGAAACCAAACATTAGCAGACAATGTGCTTTACAAAAAATCTTCATGATCGTTGTTGGCGTTCTCCTTTTCTTAAAAGCAATAAAGTAGACCATAATCCAAACGAATGAAATAATGCGATCGTGTTTTGCTTTTGTTTTGTATTTGTTTTGTTTTCTTTTAGCTTTTAAAAAGATGGTTTCACTCTATGAAGTTTCAGGTTCACATGGAATAAGAACTATTGGACATTGATTCCAATAGTAATTTATGCTCATTCATTTTGCATATTGAAGGGAACTATGGTTATTACAAAAGGAAGAAAAGTTGGATCACTTTATCCTAGATTTGTATCACAGAAAGAACACTTGTTAGTTATCATTAAACAACCAATGGGCCAGTTGGGCCACATATCTCATAGTGGAGTGGAAAATATTTCTCGTTTAGGCTACTTAGCTATGTTATAATTCTCTGATTTTTCATTTTGTGAGCATTTTCAATATGGAGAGAAAACTAGGAACATCATGGAACATTTTCTACTTTGTTGGAGGTATTATACAAAAGCAGAGCATGTTGCAACTAGCGAGGCATGTAAGGAAGCATTGTGGCTTTGTGGACTTGCTTTGATATGGATGTATCTCATTTTTTTTAGTGATATTTAGAGTGAGATTGCTTTGGCTAAGAATCTGTTCTATCATACAAAGGCCAAGTACATTGAGGTGAGGTATCACTTCATTAGAAACTACCTAGCCATTAAGCATATTATTCTTTAGAAGGTTCATACTCAAGATCATGCTGCAGATGCTTTGACTAAAGATCTACCACGGGATAACTTTCGACACCATTGTCATTTGATGGGGATTACTTGATTCATAATTTTGCATAGTTTCTTGTACACTGTGTAACATGCCCATCAAGTGGGAGGTATAGTTTGTATACTTACACTCATGTATCCTTTATCATTCTTTATTTTTTCTCCCATATTTCACTTTGGAAATATTGGCATTTAGTGGGAGATTATTATCGTTAGTGTCCATGTGAAAGGCCAAATGATTGCCAGAGAGTTTTGTATATGTTCTTTAATAATGGCCTAGTCAACCATAGAATGTAAGTTTGGCTGCATTTCTAAAACCTAGGACATCTATGTCAGGGTCTTTGTGTCTATGCAGAGTACCATGTATGTCATCTAAAGCTTGGTTTTATATTGTGAGAGCATAATCTTGAAGCTCTCTTAAAGGTAAATCTAGCATGGTGCATCACCATCACACCAATTCATCGACAACACCTTTGCCATGGATTTTTAGCCATCACCCTATCACATAATAAAGCTATAATAATTACTATTAACATAGGGGGAACAAGGTGGTGATCGCATGAACAATCTATTCAAACAATGATGTTTCCATCCTTAAAGTTGATAATGTATTGATGCCTGAAGACATCTTTGGAAGGGATCCAAAATTTCCATTTTCACCTGCTTTGGCTTCCATGTTAGCATCTCTATAAGAAGACAAAATGCTTGTGACATGTAGCACTTCTACATAGAGCACCCAAACACTTCAAGTATGTGTGCACCTCATATTTCGGCTAAAGTGGTAGGACTCCCTTCAAAGCGGACTTGGGCAACTACACACTTAGCTTAAGACAAGTAAATGAAGTAGATCTTCACCCTAAAAATGGTATGGATGCCGTTCATAATAAAGTTGTCAAGATGGGTTCTAATGATGATATGGGACTATGTCCTCAGAAAGGAGTATCATTGAGTACTCTTAGAACTCCATCTTTTGAAGAATCTACGAGTCTAATGAAGTGGTTCCAAGAGGACACCCATGTTGAAGAATCACTCACAAATTTGACGTACAGACAAAGAAAGATAAAGAGAAGCAGAATCAAAGTATTCAGAAAATCAAAGCCTTAGTGAAGGGACAAATTCACGACTATAATGTACAGCGTAGAAACTTCCAGAATTAGAGTTTGTTACACCGGATCAAAATTTTATATAAATGAGATAGGAAGAAAGAAAAAGGAGGAGAGCATGAGTGTGCGTGAGAAGAGCGCGTAGTACGAATAGAGCGCATAGAAATCAAGAATAGGTCTAGAAGGCGCTAGAGATTGCGTATGTTAAGATGAATAACAGAAACTTGAAACATCAGGTATTCATCTGAGAGAGATGGTAAGAAGAAACTACTCAGTGTAGGAGAGTTTCTACAGCTTGAGCAAGAAGAGGCCAAGCTAGTTTTGTACACATCTTCTCTAATAGAAAACACATGTTCATGTGGAAGTTTGCGCGCATTCTTCGTATGTGAAGAAATCTGAATATTTTCATGTTGCGGTATAAAGTTAATTAACAGTTATAGTTTTCTCAGTAAATGTGTTTTCCGGTAGAACAACGAAGTATATCTCGCAGAATAAATTAAAGTTTTGTATGAGAGATAGCTTATCTTGTAGCTAGACATCTCTACTATCAGTTCATCAAAGATTTCAGTGAAATGGATATGTACACACAGTACAAAGTCTGACCGGAAAGAGGCATTCTGAACTGGTGAAGTTTTTCTTTAAACTTCAGAAAGAGTTCATTCAGTGAAGGAAGTTCACGCATCACTTCCTTATATATTTGAAGTAATTACAAACTGAATTGCAGTTGATTCCGGTATAATTACGGTGACAGTCCGGTGAAGTTCCAGTAGAATTTTAGTGAATTCAAAACACAGTTTTATATGTTTGAGTGACAGAAACTTTGTTAAGCTACTGCTGATCATAGAGGTGTTCTAATATCACTCTAGCTTAGCCACCTTCAATGGCGCGGCGAATTCCGTAGGCTTGATAAGGTTCGAGCCTTTGCCGTGTCATCAACAAGTGGTATCAGAGCCAAGGTTAACAGTGGTATCAGAGCAGGCTAACCACAAGTGGTACCAGAACAGGAAAAAGGTTCTGAAGAGCAGAAAAGGTTTCTCAGAAGAAGAAACGGAAAGAGAATTTGAAGAATTCTCATAAAGAAAGTTGAAAGCTGAAGAGATCAACAGCAAACGATCTCAAGAAGTATCCCAAAGTCATTTTCAAGGTAAAGGTTTACAAAAGGTAAAATTCTTTAACGTTACACTCACCAGAAGAAATAGAAACAAGAAGATTATGACAGATCATGTTTCAATTGACAAATTCGATAGAGATAATTATCCCGCATGGGTAATGCGCATGGAAGCCTTACTTATGAGTAAGGACTTAATGATGTATGTGACCGGAGAAGAAAAGAAGCCGACCTTTGAAGACATTAGACAACCAAAGGAAGAAGAATTAGAAGCCCTGAAGCTGTGGCAGAAGAAAGATGCAATGGCAAGAGCTTACATTTATAATACCATTACAGATCATCTACTACCGCACATTAGAGGTCTGGAGAAATCGGAGGACATATGGAGTGCGTTGGAAGATCATTTCCAAAATACTACGAAAGCTAGGAAGGCTAGCTTATGGTCTGAATTCACAACGTTCAAAAAGAAGTTGAATCAAAGCATTAGTGACTATGTTACTAAGATGAAGGATCTAGCAGATAGTCTTAAATCCATAAATGAAGATATCGAAGATCACAAATAGATAGCGCAAGTGCTCACAGGTTTGAGAGGAGATGAAAGGTGGAAACCTTTCGTACTCTCAACTGAATTGTCTTTAAATCATTTTGTACCAGATTTAAATCAGTTGCTTGGTTTGATGCTCACATATGAGCAAGACCTGAAAGGAGATGGAGATAAAGGACAAAGTTCTACAATGTACATGAAGACCAAGAAGAAAGTAGATAAAGGTAAGTCAAAAGATGAAGAAGAGTCGAGTTCTCAGGCTTATTATGCAAGAGGTAAAGGCACTGGCAGAGGAAGAGCAAGAGGTTTTGGAAGAGGAAGAGGTAGTCAGAATATCAACAAGAAGGCTTGTTGGATTCGTGGATTAAGCAATCATCTGGCTCATGATTGCTGGCACAATTCCCAAGGATCAAGTTAGAATTAGAATAAAAATAGCAGAGGCAAAAGCGGAAGATATCAAAGAGGTAGACAGAATCAAAGAGGAGGCTATGGTAGAGGTGGAGCAAGAAGTTGGGGACAGAATCAATCCTACAACACCACCTACAACAACTACGCAAATGACACACAGAATGAAAGTCATACATCATTGATGATGAACTCAATCGGCACATCAGATAACGAAGATCTAAAGGTATTTTACATTGATTCTGGATGTTCTAATCATTTGTCAAGAAATATAGGACTGATGTCAGAATTGGAAAAAGGTAGTTCCAGTCATACTGTTCAAACAGGTGACAATACGAGACATAGTGTACATTCAATTGGAAAAGTGAAATGTAAGAGTGGAGCAGATTTGCTAACCAATGTTTTGTATGTTCCGACAATACCTAAAAATTTGATTAGTGTGGGACAGATAGTTGAGAAAGGTTTTCAGGTCAGATTTACAAATGAAGGAGTATTTGTAGAAGATCCCGAGAATGGATATCATCATATCGTCTCTGGTAAGAAAGAAGGTAGACTTTTTACTTTAAGAGTACAAGGGAACATTGGTCAAGCGTTGCTCACACATGGTGAAAAGGTGATTACAGAACTTGATCTCTGGCATAAGAGATTAGGTCATTTTAATGAAAGAGGAATAAAAGCTATGATTTCAAATCAGTCAGTACTGGGATTACCGAATGTACAAAACCAACATATGATTCATAAGTGCGAAGCATGTCAGATGGGAAAAGCCCACAGGTTACCTTTTCAAAAGAAAGGATTCAAACATGATGGAGTACTCGAACTCATTCATACAGATGTATGGGGTCCAACAAAAGAAGGATCAATCAGTGGCTCAAGGTATTATGTTTTATTCATTGATGATGCTACAAGATGGATAACGTTATATGTTTTGAAGGAAAGATCAGAAGTATTTGAAACCTTCAAGCATTTTCATGCATATGCTGAAAGACTCACAGGTCAAAAGCTTAAGAGACTGAGGTCTGATGGAGGGGGAGAATACTTCTCTCGAGAGTTCAATGATTATCTTTGGAATGCAGGTATTAAGAGAGAAATAACCTGCACGTATACACCACAACAAAATGGTGTAGCAGAAAGAAGAAACCGAACTTTAGTTGAGTTTGCACGAGCTATGCTAAAAGAAAAAGATTGTCCAAATTATCTTTGGGCTGAAGCTGTAAATACAGCTACATACTTGGTAAACAGATTACCGTGTACAACTTTAGATGGAATGACCCCTTATGAAGCTTGGTGGGGAAAGAAACCAACACCTGATCATTGCAAAGTGTTTGGATCAGTAGCTTATGCTTATGTACCATCACAACTCAGACATAAGCTTGAACCAAAAGCAGAGAAATATGTGTTCGTCGGATATGATGAAAAGCAGATGGGTTACACGTTATGGAGTCCTCTAACAAAACAGTTTGCTGTTTCCAGAGATGTTACATTTGATGAACAGAAAAGTTGGTATGCAGATCAAAGTCATACAATAGAAGAATTTGAAGAAGAGGTAAGAAGAAAAGAGAAAGGGAAATCAATTGTGCAGGTGAATAGAGATGAAGACTATATGCAAGCAAGTACGTCCAGAAATGGATCGACAAGAAGGAATGAAGAAGTTCCTATATTTGATGAAGAAGTGTATTCAGACACTTATGAAGAATGTGAACCAAGAAGGTCAAGCAGGACTAGAAGACAACCAGAAAGGTACTCTTATGATACTTCGTATATAACTCAGAAAAATTATGCATATATGGTCAAAGATGATGAAGAACCTCAGAACTATGATGAAGCTAAAGGTAAGAAACAATGGGAAGAAGCAATGGGAAGAAGCAATGGAAGAAGAGTTCAGCGCACTAGAGGAGAACAAGACATGGGAAGTTGTTCCTAAACCAAATGGTAAGAAAGTGATTGGAAATAAATGGGTTTTCAAAGTTAAGAAACTTGCAGATGGAAGGATAGCCAGATACAAAGCTAGACTGGTTGTCGAGGGCTATGCTCAGACGCATGGCATAGATTATGATGAGACATTTAGTCCGGTGGCAAGGATGTCAACCATAAGGACAGTGATTGCTATAGTAGCATCAAAAGGTTGGAAGCTAAGTCAGCTAGATATAAAGAATGCATTTCTGAATGGATATATATCAGATGAAGTCTATATGGAACAACCTGAAGGGTTTGTAAGTTCCAGATACCCAAATTTTGTTTGCAAATTAAGAAAAGCACTTTATGGATTGAAGCAAGCTCCAAGAGCTTGGAATTAGAGACTTGTGAAATATCTCAATGAACTTGGATACCAAAGTTTGAAGGCAGATGCAAGTCTAATCATCAAGAGAACAGAAGAAGGTATGATCTACATTTGTATTTATGTAGATGACATTATAATCACATGTACCTCAGATGAAGGAATTAAAGAAGTAAAGAGATTGCTTGAAAAGGAGTTTAAGATCAGTGATCTAGGAAAGTTATCATACTTTCTTGGAATGGAAATCACATACACATATCATGGTATATATGTTTCGCAAGAAAGGTATCTCCTAAACTTACTGAAGAAGTTTAATATGGAGAATTGCAGAGAAGCTTCGACACCGCTTGAAGTAAATCATAAACTCAGCAAATATAGTGGTGCAGAGTTTAAAGATATGAGGAAGTATCGGTCATTAGTGGGAAGCCTAATTTATGCTACACTAACAAGACCGGATCTTAGTTATGTAGTGGGAGTTCTCTCACAGTTCATGCATTGTCTAAAGGATCAACATTGGGTTGCAGGACAAAGAGTTCTTAGATATATCAAAAGAACGATAAAGGAAGGATTATATTATCCTTTTACGTCAGATATAAAGTTGAGAGCATTCAGTGACTCAGACTGGGCAGGAAGTCAAGATGACAGAAGATCAACACATGGGTATATGATATACCTAGGAGATAAGCTAGTGAGCTGGTGTTCAAAGAAACAACACACAGTGGCTTTATCGTCAACAGAAGCTAAATATAAAGGACTTGTAGAAGCAGCTAAAGAAGTGATATGGATGCAGACCTTGTTCAAAAGCATGGGTATTGATCAAGGTATACCTATCATACATGGAGATAATATGAGCTCGTTGTATCTTGCAACAAATCCAGTATTTCATGCAAGAACAAAGCACATAGAGATTCAGTATCATTTCCTGAGGGAAAAGGTAATGGAGAAGGAGATAGAAATAGTATACACTCCAACAAAAGACCAGATTGCAGATATTTTGACAAAGACCTTGGATGGAACAAAGACAAGCAGATTCAAAGAAATGGCAGGTATAAAAGAAAGAAAAATATATGAAAGACAAGAAGAGTCAAATTAGTGATTGAGGGGGAGCTGTTGAAGAATCACTCACAAATTTGACGTACAGACAAAGAAAGATAAAGAGAAGCAGAATCAAAGTATTCAGAAAATCAAAGCCTTAGTGAAGGGACAAATTCACGACTGTAATGTACAGCGTAGAAACTTCCAGAATTAGAGTTTGTTACACCGGATCAAAATTGTATATAAATGAGATAGGAAGAAAGAAAAAGCAGGAGAGCATGAGTGTGCGTGAGAAGAGCGCGTAGTACGAATAGAGCGCATAGAAATCAAGAATAGGTCTAGAAGGCGCCAGAGATTGCGTATGTAAAGATGAATAACAGAAACTTGAAACGTTAGGTATTCATCTAAGAGAGATGGTAAGAAGAAACTACTCAGTGTAGGAGAATTTCTACAGCTTGAGCAAGAAGAGGCCAAGCTAGTTTTGTACACATCTTCTCTAATAGAAAACACATGTTCATGTGGAAGTTTGCGTGCATTCTTTATGTGAAGAAATCTGAATATTTTCATGTTACGGTATAAAGTTAGTTAACAGTTACAGTTTTCTCAGTAAACGTGTTTTCCAGTAGAACAACGAAGTAAATCTCGCAGAATAAATTAAAGTTTTGTATGAGAGATAGCTTATCTTGTAGCTAGACATCTCTACTATCAGTTCATCAAAGATTTCGGTGAAATGGATATGTACACACAGTACAAAGTCTGACCGGAAAGATTCTGAATTGGTGAAGTTTTTCT